>JAMPIV010014117.1:0-338341 GCA_024509875.1 Oreohelix idahoensis
TTCTGCATCTCTGTTATTGGTGTAGTTTTCATGGCTCCTGTAATGAGCCTGAGAGCTTGATTTTGCACCTTGTCCAAAGACTGCAGATGTGAGTTAGCAGCGATGACCATGCTGCTGAGCTAAACTCTAAGTGTGGTCTTATTACTCCATTATAAATCTTCTTTAGATTTCGTTCATTTGCTCCCCAGTTGGTACCTGCTAATTTTCTGAGTATGCCTAGTCGTCTTCGGGCCTTTCCTTCTGCGTTTTCAATATGCTTATTCCATGTAAGCCTTTGGTCAAATGTCACCCCAAGATAGGTGGGGTAGCTTTCTTCCTTGATCACGGTTGTCCCTAGGTGTATGTTAGCTGATTTGTCCTTGGGGGCGAGGGAGAACAGTGTTGTGGAGGTTTTGTCTGTGTTTATTGTGATAAGCCATTTCTCTGCCCATGACACTAGCATGTCTGCTGCCCGCTGCATTCTATAATTTGCTGTGGTGACATTTTCATCAGCGCACCAGAGTACTAGGTCATCTGCATATAAGGCAGCTTTAACTCCTGCAGGGAGATCTTTCACCAGGTCATTGATGTAAACAAGGAAGAGTGTTGGGGAAATTACTCCTCCTTGAGGTACCCCTGATGGAGCAACACTTTTCTGCTCTGCAGACCGTCAAGAGTGACTCTAGTTCTCCTGTTATGCAAGTATGACTGGATCCATTTCATCATGTTGCCTTGGATTCCACTTCTCCTAAGTTTTGCAATGAGGCCATCTTTCCACACCTTGTCAAAGGCCTGCTTGAAGTCGACCCAGATCGTTAGGACCTTTTTCTTCTCCTGGAAGGCATCTTCTATTGCTTGAGACAAGTAAGTAACTTGGTCTTCTATACTGTAGCATTCTCTAAATCCAGCTTGTTCCGGCACCAGGATCTGCTCAGACTCTAAATACCATTTCAATCTGTGGTTGACTATTCGCTCCATAGTCTTCCCAACACAGCTTGTGAGACTGATTGGCCGGTAACTTGCAGCCTCGGTCTTACATTTCCCTTTCTTTAGTATGGGTATTGTGATGGCTTCTCTCCATACTTGGGGTACCGTTCCTTTCAACCAGCTGTGGTTGAATATCTCAAGCAGTTTTGTCTTTGCTGCTGAGCTCAGATTTACTAGCATTTCGTTGCTGATTTTGTCTGGGCCGGGTGACTTTTGAAACTTAAGCTTGGAAATAGCCTTCTGTAGTTCTCCTAGTGTGATGGGTTCCCTCATTGGGGCAGGAGTATCTGTCTGTCCCATGGTTGCCAGTATTTCTTTTCTTATCTCTCTCTGATGATCTATGTTAATGGGTAAGTTGCTTTCTGAACTGTATCTTCTAGCAAACAAGTCTGCAGCTTGTTTTCCTCTGAAAAGTTTGCCACCTTCATCCAATGTGATAGTCTGCCTAGGTGAGGAACGCTCTTCATTTAGAGACTTGACTAATCTCCAAAGTTTCCTGCCGTCTTTCTCAAGGTTCAGCGATGCCGTTTTAGTTCTCCAGCTTTTCCGTTTTTCTTCTAGCTTTGTTCTCTGAAACTCTGCTACAGCCTTTTTCCATTTGTTGTGAGTTTCAAGTGAAGGCTGAGACTCTGCGTCCTTTCTAGCCCTGTCCATGGCTTCCTGACGTTCTTGGAGTGTGCTGGACCAGTATGGTATGTAGTTACGCCGGCATCCTTTGGGAATGGTTTCTTTTGCAGCTTGTAGTATGCATCTGTTGAAGTCTTTTACCACTTCATTAATGTCTCTGTTCTGTACCTTGAGGGTAGACAGCAGCGTGTTCACCTGATGCCTGAATAAACCCCAGTTGGCTTTTTTGTAGTTCCATCTTGTAATGGCTGGGCCTGTACTGAGAGTTGCACTCTGGACAGTAAGAAAGATTGGGCGATGGTCGCTTCCCCCTAGTTGGTCTCCTACTTCTCTACTAATAGATCCAGCTATATCTGGTGTGGAGAAGGCAAGATCTGGTGTTGAAGTTGTGTGCCATCCTCTGGAGTAGAAGGTAGGAGTATCTGTGGCATTATTGACTAGGATTAGGGAGTGATCATCTTGCCAAGTTTCAACCTCTTCACCTCTGTGATCCAGATGGTTATAGCCCCAGCTCTGGGAGTGGCTATTAAAGTCTCCAACTGCTATAAAGTTGGTGGCTGGTACCTGTATAGAGCTGAGACTCAGGGGTTTGTTGTTCGGACAGTAATAGTTCAGGAGTTCTATTTCCATCTTGTCTACCTTTATCTGCAACAGCTGATATTCTGCTCCATCCATGAAGGTTTTCCTTTCGTGTGCAGGAATGTTATTCCTTACAAGAGTAAGTACTCCTCCTTTTCGTCTATCTTTTCTGTCGGATCTGAAGCATTGATATCCCCTTATTTTAAAGGTTTGATCTGCTTTCAAGTGAGTCTCTTGGATACAGCAAACACTGACTTGCTTCTCATACAAGATGTTTTCCAGCTCTGTCTTTTTGCTGTATCCAGCCTGCTTGCTGTTCACTCCCTCTGCATTCCAGTGCATCATGACAAGTGGCACTCTGGGTTTCTCTTTTTCTGTTTTGTTTTGGTCAGTAGTTCTCCTCCGCCGTCTGCTGACTCCACAAGACGGTCTAGAGGGTCCTCCAGTAGCTGAGGGTGGGCTCTGTCGAGGCTCAGAGCCCGGCACTGCACCTGCCTGGTGGAGCTCCACAGGGCGAGCACCAGTACGAGATTTATTTGACGGTGTACTCTCCATAGAAAAAAAAAAAAAGCGAGTTGCGTGATACTGTGGTTTCCGGTGCGCCTTCTGGCCCAGTATCTATGACTTTAGCACCTGTTCAACGGGAGAGTGGGCTCATCCCTAATCTGTTTATGTTCCCAGTAGTAGACTATTCGCAAGCAGCCTGGGGGTGTCACTGCTCTGCGCGGACCTTGTTTACCGAGGCGGCGTCCGAGCTCGTATGGTGAAAATATGGTTGCATTATCTTCAAAATAGCCCTGTCTTTCCTGCCATCCTGCAACTTTGAGTTAGGGAGTTCTGAGCTCCAGTCTCTTTCCCAGGCATTTTATCCTGGCCTGGCACGCATACAGAGGACCCCACTTCTGGTTCTAAGTTAGCAGTTGGGGGGAGGTGGGGTAGCACACTGTGCATTCCCCGTCATCCAGGGGGCTCTCCAACTATGCAGAGCTTGCACAATGCTGTGCTCTGGTTCTGGGCTCACCCAAGGAATCCTCACGTCCTGCACAGAGCCACTTCCAGATACCCACCACCTGCCAACCCCCCATTGTAGAAATCTCCTGCATGCGGCCATCCAGTCAAGAGCCAGTATTAAGTCTGGTGCCCAAGTGATTCCCCCCAAGCTCAGTGTGCAATTCTGGGTTCTCATCATGCTGCAACACAGGGGGGATTGTGATGCTCAGCCATCTCTCTCAACTCTGCACCGATAAATGACATCGGGGACTTAACTGTGTCTCAGTACTGGGAGGCCCCGTTTCCGGGTACACCACACACAGCCAGTTGAGGCAACGGTCGCCGTGGGCGTGTCTTCAGTGGGGGAAGTTGTGGAGTCTTCCTGTCCATGTTCTTGCACATCCTAACACTGCCCGCAAGACATCGGAGGTTTGGAGAGTGGCCTTCTCTGCTTTTTTGAGCCGGGGTGGGCTCCCCGGGCAAGTCTCGATGGGGATCGGGACGTGTCCACGCGCCAGTGGGCCCAGCATCGGCCGCATCTGTTGGAGGACTTGCTCTGCCAGGTTTGAGTTAGTAAATTCCAACTTTGTCATCTTCTTGGCATTGTGATGCTGGGGTGCCTGTGGATTTCCTAACGCCCCGGGTAGAAGCCAGAAGTGTACTGTGCCAGCTCTGGGGAGATAAAGGGGGTGTTTCTGCGTCTCCTTGTGATACGTAGCCAAGGTAGGGCTCCCAGTGCTCTTTCCCCGCCACCAAATTGCCTGCTGGTTACGCCGAGTTCTCCGAGGCTCTAGGCATGTGACCAAGAGTTGAAGGCAATAGGATCGTCACGTCCTGAGTCTCTGTGCCTGTACGATGGGTTCCGATCTTCAGGGAGCAGTCCACACTCGTTCCCACTCCCAAGACTTGTTCAGTATCCATCTGGCTCCGTCCCACCCACAGAGGGCGTGTACGGTGTAGTGCACCGGTTTTATTATCGAGGTTTGCTCCTCTAGATCCGTTGTGTTTAGCCTGAGGATTCGCACCCTCAGTTACCAGGACTACCTCGAGGAGGGTGTGGCTCTTCACCACGCACAACGATCTTGGGGTATGAGAGGTTTTGCTAGGCCAAGAGACTAACACCGCAATGGTCGCTCCTTTCATGAACAGAATTCACTAGGCCTCGGGTGAAGCAAGGGGGGAAACCCACTACCCACAACACCAGCACATCATACCCCATGCCTGTCTCTGAATATGCAGATGACATTGCACTACTAGCACATTCACATCAACCACATCCAGAAAAAAACGATAGGACATTAATAAGTATAAGCCAGCAAGTGTGGCTTTTGAACATCAATCTTAAAGAAGACAGAGGTCATAGACCTCAAGTGTGAGCAACCCTGAGCCCATATCATAAGGAATCAGCAACTGGACACAGTGACAGACACCTTCACATACCTAGGATGCATAAGTAACAACCAGATGGCGGGCAAGCAAAGACATCAACAAAAAAAAACAGAATGAACAAAAGCAAAGAACCAGCCTTTTTTAGTCTAAACAAACAGCTGGAAGCTCCTCCCAGTACTACAGCACATACCACAAAAATTAAGATTATATCAGAGCTGTGTGCTTTCTGTGCTTTCTCTATGGTGCGGAATGCTGGAGAGTTACAGAAAGGTAAATGTCGCCCCTAATTGTCCATCTTTTCACACAACATGCCTAAGAAAAAAATTCCTCCAAGAATCTTTTGGCAGAATACCTAATCACCGAACCAAGATCTGCTTACTCGGAGCAAGCAAAAGAGGACATGCACACCATCATAGCTGGCAGACGCTGGAGCTGGGTTGGTCATGTCCTCAGAAGAGACCCCGATGCCATCACAAGAACAGCTATGCTATGCGACCCCTGAAGAGAAAACGAAAGGAAGCCGAACCAAAACAACTTGGCGACGCGACCTGTGAGCTGATGATGCAAAGAATGCAACCAAGAGTTGCGGCACTGTACGAAGGATGGCCACCGACCGAGCAAAGTGGAATCAATTTGTTTTTGCCCTACAAACGCCCACCAGCGACTTGATGGCCAACTGTAACTGCTTTGACTGTCCGGGGCTAGGATCAAAGAAGAAGTGACCTTGTATGACATACCATGAGGTTGTAGCAGTCCTATATAGTCACCTATGTATGACATACCTGAGGTTGTAGCAGTCCTATATATCAACCTTTGTATGACATACATGAGGTTGTAGCAGTCCTATATAGTCACCTTTGTATGACATCCTTGAGGGTGTAGCCAGTCCTAAATAGTCCACCTTTGTATGACCATACCTTGAGTTTACAGTCCTATATAGTTCACCTTTGTATGACATAACCTTGGAGGTTGTATTGCTGTCCTTTTATTAGTAGTCAACCTTTTGTTTGAAATTATCCTGAGGTATGTAGCAGTTACTATTTAGTTGTCACCTTGGTATGACATTCTTTGAGGTTGTAGCAGCTCCTATATAGTATTCACCTTGTATGACATACCTGTAGATTGTTGCAGTCCTATCTAGTAGTCACCTTTGTATGTACAAACCTGTGGTTGTAGCAGTCCTATATTGTCACCTTTGTAATGTCATTACCTGAGGGTGTAGCCGTCCCTATTTTAGTCAACCTTGGTATGGACATAACCTGAGGTTGTAAGCCGGTTCCTATATAGTCAACCATTTGTTATTGACTTACACTGATGTTGTGAGCCGACATATTTATGTCTCCCTTGTTGTTGGACAAACCTGAGGTTGTAGAAAGTCCTATTTAGTCACCTTTGTCTGAATACCTGAGGTTGTAGCAGTCCTATATTGTCACCTTTTGTATGGACATACCTGAGGTTGTTTTAGCCGTCCTATATAAGTCACCTTTGTATGGACATACCTGAGGTTGTAAGCAGTCCTATAGCTAGTCCACCCTTTGTAAATGACATACCTGAGGTTGTAGCTGTTCCTATATAGTCAACCTTTTGTATGACAAATACCTGAGGTTGTAGCCGTTCCTATTTTGTCCAACTTTTGTTATGTCATACCTGAGGGTTGTTTAAGCAGTCCTTTATAGTCTCCTTTGTATTATGTACATACCTGAGGTTTGTAGCCGTTTTTCCTATTATAGTCCACCTTTGAATGACTTACCTGAGGTTGGTAGCCGTTCCTAATATATTTTGTCACCTTGGTATGACATACCTGAAGGTTGTTGCATGTCCTATATTAGTTCCCACCTTGTATGGGACAATACCAGAGGTTGTAAGCCAGTCCTATATTAGTCACCTTGTATTGACATACCTGAGGTAGACATAGCTGAGTACCTATATTAGTCACCTTTGTATGACATACCTGAGAGAGTCATCAGTCCTTAGTCACCTATGTATGACATGCTGATGTTTGTACAGTCTCAATATTTAGTCACCTTTGTATGACATACCTGAGGTTGTAGCCAGTTCCTATATAGTCAACCTTTGTATGACATACCTGAAGGTTGTTAGCATTCCTATTAGTCACCTTTGTTTGACAAACCTGAGGTTGTATGCAGTCCTATTCTATCTTTGGCAGAGACAGCCCCCCCCCCCCCCCACCCCCTATTAGTCACCTATGTATGACATACCTGAGGTTGTTTAGCCGTCCTATAAAGTCACCTTGTATGAACATGCCTGGAGGGTTGTTGCAGTCCTATATTAGTCACCTTTGTATGACATACCTGAGGTTGTAGCAGTTACCGAATTCTTTACTTTTGTCTCTTCTCAGAGCAGCACCCGCCCCCCCCCCCCCCCCCCCCCCACCCCCCCCACCCTACCCCCCCCCCCCCCCCCCTCCCCCCCCCCCCCCCCCCCCCCCCCCCACCCCCCCCCCAGGACTACACTGGGCTTTTTTTCAATATAATGCTGAATCTTTTAACCCCATGTAACTCAGAATTCAAAATGCCAGACATGCTATCTTCAAACACCAAATAACTTCTTGCTGAAAATTTTTTTACCTTTAATATTTTTTTCACTATAAACAAAAGATATACTGAAATTTCTCTTCTTATCCATGTCAATATTCTCAGAATACCAGACATGTTACTTTACATTTACTCTGAACAAAAATGCCGACTGATATCCATCTATTATGTACACTCTACATCATGGCCTTCACCTTTCTGATAAGTCTGTATCAAACTTTTCCTCCAGCAATTTTCGCACCTTCTTTACTGACAAGGTGTCAAGGTCAGCTCCTCTTTAGGATGCCTGCATGAAATATTATACATCCTTTAGTCACAGTAGCAGCTACAAAGATAAAGTATTTAGCCCTTCCCTTTCCAGCAAGACACTTGGTGGGGATTTGAGAAGAAAGACACAAAAGCTCTGGAAACTGACAGCAAGTTTAAACAATCATTTCAGAATTAAATTAAAGATTAGGATTAAACCTTTTTACACAAAATGCTAGAGGAGCTGTCATTGTATTGGAACATATAATGGAGATCAAGAGAAATCAGGTCCAACACAATAATCATCATTTTTATTCAAATATCAAGTCAGTCCTATTCTTATGGCTCTGAAACACATGGGAGAACAACAAAAACAAGAACCAAAAAAGCTACACAAATTGGGTGTTTGTGTAGTAATAGTAGGTATTGAAGTTGTATACAAGATGACTTATGTGGAACTGATTGACTTGAATCAGAAGAAGTGCCCACTGGACAAAAGATGTGAAGATGATGGATAGGGACATATATTGAGGAAAAACTGCATTACCTTGCAGTCCTGGAATCCTCAGGACAACAGAAGTAGACACAGACCAAAGAACACATGGAGAAGACAACTGGAGACATAAATGAGAATGATGAGTAGGGCATAGAACAAACAAACAAACAAACAAACAAACAAACAAACAAACAAACAAACAAACAAACAAACAAACTTTATGTTTCAAAGGGTTGTCAGATAAAAAGGCATGTAATGAGCACTCATGAAGCATTCAAAAAGTCTTTAAGTCTATTTTCATTTCTGAAAATGTAAAAACATTTATTGCCTGTACTTAGTGCAAATTTCATGTTGTTTATTCAAGTCAAACAGATCTGTGCACTACAATATTCATTCATTCATAACCCTCCACTCCCAAAGGAGCATAGGCCTTCAACAAACACATGCCAAGTCCTCCTGTCACGTGCCATCATCTCAAGTTCTTTCCATGTTCTCCTCATCATTTTCACCTCTGTTTCCAACTCTCTTCTCCATGTACTTCTTGGTCTTCCTCTGCCTCTCTTGCCCTGGGGGTTCCAGAACAAGGACTGCCTTGTAATGCTATCAACAGGTTTCCTCAGTGTGTGTCCTATCCATCGCCATCGTCTTCTTCTCATTTCTTGTTCCACTGGCACTTGTCTAGTTCTTGTCATCAGTTCCACGTTGGTAACCTTGTCATACCATTTTAATCCCTCTATTCTACGCAAGCACCCATTTATGAAAGTCTGTAGCTTTTTGGTTGTTGTCTTTGTTGTTCTCCATGTCTCTGAGCCATACAATAGGACTGACTTCACATTTGAGTTGAAGATTCTTATTTTCGTGTTGGATCCTATTTCTCTTGATCTCCATATATTTTCCAATGCAATGAAAGCTCCTCTTGCCTTTTGTATTCTTATTTTGATATCGCTGTCTGTCCCTCCAACTTTGTCTATATTACTGCCAAGATATGTGTATGATTCTACATCTTGTATTGGTGTTTCTTCAAGTTCAACCCTGTTATCATTACCTGCATTTATTCGCATTATTTTTGTCTTTTCCCTGTGTATTTTCAGACCCAATTGCTGTGACCTCTCATCGAGTGTTTTCAATTTGTCCTGCATCTGATTACGGCTATGGGACAGAAGAGCCAAGTCATCAGCAAAATCCAGATCATCCAACTGCTTAGTCAGAGTCCACTGGATTCCATTTCTGTTGTGTGTTGCCGATGATCTCATAACCCAATCTATTGCCAGCAAGAAAAGAAATGGAGACAAGAGGCATCCCTGTCGCACTCCTGTTCTTATCCCAAACGGTTCTGTAAGCTGTCCTTCGTGAAGAACTCTGCATGTCATGTCTTCATATGTTTTCTTTATTAAATTAATGATCTTCAGGGGAACTCCATAATGCCTCAACAATTTCCAAAGTGATTCTCTGTCTACACTGTCAAATGCCTTTTCGTAGTCCACAAATCCGATGTATAGTGGTGAATTCCATTCCAGACTTTGTTCAACTATTATTCTCAAAGTGGCTATCTGGTCTGTACATGATCTGTTTTGTCGAAAACCTGCTTGTTCATCTCTCAGTTTCTTGTCTATGGACTCTTTTAATCTCTCAAGGATAATCCTGTTTAACACATTAACTATTGCAAACCGCTGTCAGCGGCTCACAAAATAATCACATTTGGACCGCAAGCCGCTCAGAGCGCCAATCTAATTTTAGTAATAAAACGAATGAAAAATGTACTGAAAAACTTTCTGATCTGGTTCGAGATTTTAAGTTGCCACCGGAAAACAAATTCCCAAAGCATGGTTGTTGTAGAACACTGGAAAATTGATATTATGTTCATATTTTTCAGCGTTATGGGTTAGTTACCAAATCGTGTAAAACTGTTTACCGTGGCAACTAGTGATAGGACTACAAAAAATGCGTGCACATCTCGTCTAACGGCTGAATAGGATTGAAACGTGTTTCAACAATTGACTGAAAGATCTAGCGATGAGGCCAAGAGTGAAAACGGTGTGCACATTGATTGACATTGTGATTTTGATAGAGATGGGGCGCAAGCAGTTATAATTGCGAAAATATTGCAAGTCCTCGACCATCGGAGGGCCGTTAAATAGCAACAACCTCTATTAGAGTTACAACCGGCATTTATTGTAATAGTACATTCATTTATCTTTAAAATGACGTGTAAATCATAAAAATCTGTAAACAATTATGAAAACTACAGCTTACTTTGTGCAAACACCTACAGGATGAAGATGGGAAACAAATTTAATTCGGCCACAGTGTGTTTTTCAATTCGGTAGTTAATGTGTTAATACTTTTCCTGGCACTGATAGTAACATTATTCCTCTATAATTTGTGCACTCTTGTAAATTTCCCTTCTTAGGCAACTTAACCAGATATCCTTCCTTCCATTCTGCTGGTATCTCTTCCTTTTCCCAGACTTTACCAAGTAATTTATATAACATCTCTGTAGCCGTGTCGATATCTGCTTTGATGGCCTCTGCTGGAATGCCATCAGGTCCAGACGCTTTTCCATCTCTTAGAAGCTTTATGGCTTTCTTTATTTCTTCCTTCGTTGGTCTTTCACCGTTAATTTGTAGCTCTTCTTCTGCTGGCTGGATGTCCGGCGGGTTTTGTGGAGCTGGTCTATTGAGAAGGTCCCCAAAATATTCTGTCCACCTCTTCATTTGCTCTTGTATATTGCTGAGCAGTTTCCCATTCTTGTCTTTTATGAGGCAACTTGTTTGCTTGTATTTCCCTGTTAGCTTCTTTGTGCTGCTATACAGTTCTCTCATATTTCCTTTAGCTGCAGCATCGTCTGCCTCTCTTGCCAACTCCTCAATATACTTCCTCTTGTCTCTTTTGATACTTCTTTTTACTTCTTTGTTTGCTTCTGTGTACACTTCTTGAGCCTTGGCTTTGGAACTTCTGGTTTTGCTTGTGTTTAACTCTGCTTTCTTGTTTTTTCTGTCTTTTATCTTATTGATGGTTTCTGTCGTTATCCATGCTTTTTGTTGTCTTTCCCTTTTCCCCAGTATTTCTTCACATGTCTCCTTCCATACAGTTTTGACCTGCTGCCAATAGTCTTCTGTATTCTCTACATCTTCCAGCTGTTGGAGCACTTGGAATTTGTTGGATACTGTGACCGCAAATTTGTCTCTTGTTTCTTGATTTCTTAGCTGTCCTACATTATACTGTGTCATAACCCTCCACTCCCAAAGGAGCATAGGCCTTCAACAAACACATGCCAAGTCCTCCTGTCACGTGCCATCATCTCAAGTTCTTTCCATGTTCTCCTCATCATTTTCACCTGTTTCCAACTCTCTTCTCCATGTACTTCTTGGTCTTCCTCTGCCTCTCTTGCCCTGGGGGTTCCAGAACAAGGACTGCCTTGTAATGCTATCAACAGGTTTCCTCAGTGTGTGTCCTATCCATCGCCATCGTCTTCTTCTCATTTCTTGTTCCACTGGCACTTGTCTAGTTCTTGTCATCAGTTCCACGTTGGTAACCTTGTCATACCATGTTATTTCTCTATTCTACGCAAGCACCCATTTATGAAAGTCTGTAGCCTTTTGGTTGTTGTCTTTGTTGTTCTCCATGTCTCTGAGCCATACAATAGGACTGACTTCACATTTGAGTTGAAGATTCTTATTTTCGTGTTGGATCCTATTTCTCTTGATCTCCATATATTTCCCAATGCAATGAAAGCTCCTCTTGCCTTTTGTATTCTTATTTTGATATCGCTGTCTGTCCCTCCAACTTTGTCTATATTACTGCCAAGATATGTGTATGATTCTACATCTTGTATTGGTGTTTCTTCAAGTTCAACCCTGTTATCATTACCTGCATTTATTCGCATTATTTTTGTCTTTTCCCTGTGTATTTTCAGACCCAATTGCTGTGACCTCTCATCGAGTGTTTTCAATTTGTCCTGCATCTGATTACGGCTATGGGACAGAAGAGCCAAGTCATCAGCAAAATCCAGATCATCCAACTGCTTAGTCAGAGTCCACTGGATTCCATTTCTGTTGTGTGTTGCCGATGATCTCATAACCCAATCTATTGCCAGCAAGAAAAGAAATGGAGACAAGAGGCATCCCTGTCGCACTCCTGTTCTTATCCAAAACGGTTCTGTAAGCTGTCCTTCGTGAAGAACTCTGCATGTCATGTCTTCATATGTTTCTTTATTAAATTAATGATCTTCAGGGGAACTCCATAATGCCTCAACAATTTCCAAAGTGATTCTCTGTCTACACTGTCAAATGCCTTTTCGTAGTCCACAAATCCGATGTATAGTGGTGAATTCCATTCCAGACTTTGTTCAACTATTATTCTCAAAGTGGCTATCTGGTCTGTACATGATCTATTTTGTCGAAAACCTGCTTGTTCATCTCTCAGTTTCTTGTCTATGGACTCTTTTAATCTCTCAAGGATAATCCTGTTTAATACTTTTCCTGGCACTGATAGTAACATTATTCCTCTATAATTTGTGCACTCTTGTAAATTTCCCTTCTTAGGCAACTTAACCAGATATCCTTCCTTCCATTCTGCTGGTATCTCTTCCTTTTCCCAGACTTTACCAAGTAATTTATATAACATCTCTGTAGCCGTGTCGATATCTGCTTTGATGGCCTCTGCTGGAATGCCATCAGGTCCAGACGCTTTTCCATCTCTTAGAAGCTTTATGGCTTTCTTTATTTCTTCCTTCGTTGGTCTTTCACCGTTAATTTGTAGCTCTTCTTCTGCTGGCTGGATGTCCGGCGGGTTTTGTGGAGCTGGTCTATTGAGAAGGTCCCCAAAATATTCTGTCCACCTCTTCATTTGCTCTTGTATATTGCTGAGCAGTTTCCCATTCTTGTCTTTTATGAGGCAACTTGTTTGCTTGTATTTCCCTGTTAGCTTCTTTGTGCTGCTATACAGTTCTCTCATATTTCCTTTGGCTGCAGCATCTTCTGCCTCTCTTGCCAACTCCTCAATATACTTCCTCTTGTCTCTTTTGATACTTCTTTTTTACTTCTTTGTTTGCTTCTGTGTACACTTCTTGAGCCTTGGCTTTGGAACTTCTGGTTTTGCTTGTGTTTAACTCTGCTTTCTTGTTTTTTCTGTCTTTTATCTTATTGATGGTTTCTGTTGTTATCCATGCTTTTTGTTGTCTTTCCCTTTTCCCCAGTATTTCTTCACATGTCTCTGATGCGTGATGCCATATGATGATGGATGGTATCCGCATGTCTGGTTTTGTGTAGTGTGCAGATGTGTTCAGTCAAACAATGTTCATACAAAATAACAGGGCAATCCACATAGGACGTCAGTAAACTCACGACGTATAAAGTCAATGATGCTTGTAACAGCTAGACGTTTTTCTGTATCATTTATTGTGGACGCCACAGTGACAAAATGTATACGCGAATATGTAGGTACATCAGACAGTCATTATCACAGCAACAATGTCAGTATAGCAATGGACGGTAGACAGCATCATAACAAAGGTGATTCACAGACATGTCAATACATTATAAGGCTGTAATGTAGTCGGGAAAATTCTCCATCCCTTTCTATCTTAGCCAGAAGGTAACCAGATGTATGAGATCAGTTCACTCTCCTTAATCTGACTTCAGCAAGACAGACACGTCTGCCGAAGTATAAATAATGTCCTCAAAAATATCCTCTAGTTAACAAAGGTTTTCCAAGCCTAGTTCATTTAACAAAGTAGCAAGTAATGGTCCTTGGGACATGCATCAACCGATGCAGTACAATACAGCGACATGTGAGCTGGGAAAACATCTCGTGACGACGACTTTCGAAGACAGGCTATGAATCGAAATCGCTCACGACCAAAAATCGATAGAGTTAATGGAAAGTCAATTTACCTTGCCTTCAGGAAATACACAGAAATATTATGCCTCCCGGCATGTGCAAATACACTAGAGGTATTATCTCGAATAAACGAAATATCCATAAGAGGACTTTCACATTCCTGACAGAACAAAAAAATAGCGGAGATCCTCTTTCAGCGAGGCATCTTTCTCGCCATTCAAATCGCTCACTCCCCTGGTGGGCGGAAATCGATCGACCAAGAAGCAAGACCAGTCATGCGCAGTCCAGCGCAAAATGACCACAGCTCAAAACTTAACTGCATTCAATACCAACGCGAGAAGACAAATGCTTACCGAGAAAAGTGACTATAAATTTCAAGCAGTTGTTGCCCTTGCGTTATAAAATAGATATTGTAATAAAACGATGTTGCGAGAATTTCTCACGCAACATATCACCACCTCCTCCCGATAAAAAAAATGTGGAACATATTTTTTTTTTTTAAATATCAAAGAGCATGCGATAAGCGGCTCAAAACGCACGAATTATGCGCTGATAATTAATTAAATTGCCTAACATGAGGCTAAATATAGAGTGTCTGGTGAGGATATACCTCAACAGAAAAATAAATATGTCTCAAAAAATATTCAGATCGGGGAGGTGTCACCAACACACATCACGTTAGCATGTAAACACAATATACGTATGCAAGTTACCATAATCATCATTAAACAGCATACTCTAATATTGTCTTTAAAAATGGATGTACAAATCTGATAGGAAAATTTAATTAGTACATTATTTGGCATGTAATGACATAAGTACATAGTAAAGTTAAACTACATGACGATCCAGGACATATGCTCTGGCATTCCGAGGGTAAGTACACAATCTAGAACTCGTCATGCTTGATACTAGTAAGGTAAGTCCTCAGCTCATCAATGACATTCTGAGAAAGTACAAGCATTATAATGCTAATTAATAACTAATATGCTTCATAAGGTACAATACATTATTAATAATTGTGGCTGTTTAGTAAACTAACGGCCCTTATATTAACCACTCAGTCCTCCTCTATCATCTTAAAAAACGAACAGAAGAAGATGATAACAAAGCACGATAGTGTGTACATATAAAGTGAGTACAGATGTGCTAATCTATTGTAGTAATATAGGTGTGTTATGACTCTGTAATATATAGGAATATAGGACAGAAGTATTAGTTGGAGTCATGTGGGCATCTAGACAAAATGTCAGCCATCACATTATCCGCACCACGGATAGCTCGTACCGTGAAGTGAAAAGGTTGAAGAGCTATAGCATATCGAGTGGATCTCGAACTCTTCAAATTCTTAGTCTGAATAGCTGTAAGAGCTTTCTGATCAGTCTCTAGAATGAAATGTGCGCCCAGGAGGAATCTTTGTAGTTTTAGAATTGACCAAACCATCGCTAACAACTCACGGTCTAAAACCGAGTAGTTCCTCTCTGCCGCATTTAGTTTTCTAGAAATGTACATAACAGGATGCAGAGTATTTGCATATTCTTGCATCAGTGCTGCTCCAATCCCAGTGGATGAAGCATCACTCCGAAGAACAAAAGTCCTATCAAGAGTAGGTAATCTTAAGATGGGAGGAGAAGAAAATATATTCTTGATTTGGTCTAGTGAAGATTGGCATTCTTCAGACCAACGGACCAGATTAGGCGAACCTTTCTTCAACAATGTTGAGAGAGGTGCCATGATCGAAGATAAATTTGGAATAAATCTCCCATAAAATTGAATTAAACCTAAGAGACTCCTAACTTGTTTCTTCGTTTTAGGAACAGAGATGTTCAGTATTTTGGAAGTATTGTGGTCTTCTGTCTTCAAGAGACCATGACCAACACGATGACCCAGGAAAGAGATTTCACCAAAACCAACAAAAGCTTTAGAAGGTTTTGCTGTCAAATTATTCTCACGTAGAGTGGACAGTAAGTCATATAACCCTAAATAGTGATCTTCCCAGGTATCACTGAAGAGACAGATGTCATCTAAGTATGCGATGACATCCGAACGATGTGACAGAATTCGACGCATCATGCGAACGAAAGTGGCAGGGGCGTTCATGAGACCAAAAGGCATAACATTCCATTGAAATAGACCCCTAGGTGTAGAAAAAGCAGTAAGAGGTTTGGCATGCTCTGCTAAAGGCACTTGCCAATAACCTTTAGACAAGTCAAGTTTAGTGAAGAATCTAGAATTAGAAAGTCTAATCAGTAGATCTTCTAACAAAGGCATCGGTTCAGCATCGAACTTTGTGACCTGATTCAATTTGCGATAATCAACGCAAATTCGTATGTTCTTATCCTTCTTCCGGACAATAACCATGGAAGAAGAATATGGTGAAGTCGATGGTTCAATTATATTTAATTGAATCATTTCATCCAATTCCTTTTCCACCTGCGACTGAAAGTGTATAGGAATAGGATACGGCCTAACCCTAATTGGATTATTGTCGGTAAGAATTATGTCATGTTCTATGACATCTGTGTGTCCAGGAATGTCAGTGAGAACATCCTGAAATGTTTGTAACATCGACGAGACTTGTCGATGTTCGTCACCAGAAAGATTAGGAGAAACAGAAACGTTTTTCCAAGATTCCGTGGAATGTAATGGAACCACTGGAAGGGGAAGGTTGACATCAGAGAAGGTAGCTTCCTCATCCTGTATGACAGACAGGGATGAATAATGACCGTGAGGTGCAGGAGCATCATCCGTTGCCTGGAAAATAGGCAGCAAATAGTCCGGACGTTCGTGAAATTCCGAAAGCATGTTTATGTGGAAAGTTTTATGCTTTCCATCAATATCGACCACATAGTCAACATCGGAAACCCGAGAGACTATTGCATACGGACCTTTCCATGCAATAAGAAGTCTATTTTCCCTACTGGGGAGTAGGACGAATGCTTTGTCACCTGGACAAAGTTGTCGTAGACATCTATTCTTGTTAGCAAACTGCCTTGCCTTCTCTTTAGCAATTTCTGATGAGCAGTTGCTAGCTTACATGCCTCAATGATCTTTTGTCTAAGAGCAATGACATACTCATATGAGGATTGAGTTTCATCGCTAATATCATCGGCAGTGATGAGATCGTGTAATAAAGACATAGGGCCGCGTGGACGCGCGCCAAAGACAAGTTCGAAGGGAGAAAATCCTGTGTGTTCATTAGGGACTTCTCTATAGGCAAAGAGAGCCGCGGGTAAAACCCTGTCCCAATCTTGAGGATGATCTTCAGTTATCTTACCAAGCAAAGTCTTGAGCGTTCTATTCAGACGCTCAACTAACCCATTAGACATAGGATGGTAGATACTACTGAGAGATCGTTCAATATGTAAGGTAGACATTACCTGTGACATAGTGTCAGATATGAGTTGAGTGCCATGGTCTGACAATATTTCTCTGGGGAACCCCAAGCGAGAAAATATCAACCAAAGAGCATCTGCGATATCTGTAGTAGATATGCTCTTAAGAGGAATAGCCTCTGGCCAACGTGTGCACATATCGACACATGTAAGGATAAACTGATGTCCTCTGGCCGACTTGACCTTAAAAGGGCCAATAATATCTATGGCCATTTTCTGGAACGGCCGAATAGGAATGTCAGCAGCCTGGATAGGCGCAGCATGTCGTGGTCCTCTAGATTTGACCTCCTGACATACCTTGCATGATCGGCAGTAAATACGAATGTCCTTATTGACAAAAGGCCAAAAGAAAGCCGCAAGGACTCTCGACTTCGTACGGGCAAAACCCATATGTCCAGCACATTGCGAGTCATGAGCATGTTGCAATATTTGCACTCTCATGCTCTTGGGAACAAGAATTTGCGAATGTGCCGACGTAGTCGAATCTTGTACCATACGTACAAGTACGCCGTTTCTCATTGCAATCCAAGATTTTCTATTTGTATCCTGATTCGGATCACCTTTCTTCGCAAGAATGAAGAATTTTTTTAAAGAAGGATCTTCTTCTTGCAATTTTATGAAAGAGTCACGAGTAATCACTAAGTGACTATCTTGGCTATCAACTCCATTATCACTATTCAGTGAAGTTTCGGGTGTTTGTAGAGCTTGTGCTCTTGTAACCACTGCATTTGTAGCTTGCATGTTATTATCTTCCCAAGCAGCAATCTGCTGTGGGGTACACTCCCTAACTCCGTGAATACGACCAATAATAAGGTCCGCAATAGGATTAGGTAAGAGACAAGCATGCACATCTCCAGTAAAGAAAGGAGTGGCAATGCGAATTACAGCAGTAGGATATTTTTCTAGAGTGCCGCCAAATGTGACACATTTAATAACCCTTCCTGTAGCACAAGATGGATCTACAAGCGATTGTCTAACACCAATAGTGGTGCATCCGGAATCGAAAAGTAGTGAGACCGGAGTATCATTAACAAGACCCTTATGTAGGATTAAAGAACCCCTCCCGTCATGCGCAACAGCAGCAGGAAGAGCGGGAAGTGGGTGACCACAACTCAAAGTAGTTATGGTACCCGGTTCGAATAAAGTACTGCATTGGGGGCATTTGTTTGCTCTCTCAAAGTCAAAAGCAGAACTAGTGACAGCGTCAAAGTTTTTATTATCAACAACATGATTACAGGCTCCCTCAGTTTCCTGTTGTACAGAATTAGCCTGCTGATATCTCTTTTTTTTGTGTTGAGATCTACCCCGACTATTATTACCTCTGAAGTTATCAGAGTTATTATTATCTCTGCAGTTATTATTGTCTCTATTGTAATTGTTATCATGATTCGAATTCCAGTTTCCACGATTACTATCATGTTCACATTGATGCGAACATCTATTTGTTTGGTTTTGAGGTCTTCGGCAGGAATAACCTCTATTACCATATCCTCTTTTGAAATGCCTATAATTATTAGGGTGATAGTAACGACCACTATCAGGTTGTCTCCAATTCTTCGAAGAAGAATCACCATGAAATTGGTTTCCATGATTTTGACAGAAATTACCGCTACTCTTTCTATCAAAATTTTGTTGGGATCTACGAGCAAAGTTTTGGCCATACGGAGCTGCCGAAGCAACTGGTAAACCTTCTTTCACCTTAGAGTTACCCATGGTTATGTGTGGGTGCGCAGTTACGTATTGGCAACAGAAATCTTCCATTTCTTTTATTGTTTTAGGTTTACGTTCATGAAGGAAAGCAAGGAAAGACTCATTGACAGACGACATGACTTTGTCTCTAAGTATTAAGTCCATAAGTCCTTCATAAGTTTTTTCCGTCTTAGATAGTTCAACCCATCGTGAGAAAGTAATGCGTATTCTTGCAATAAACTCGGAGAATTCAACTCCATTTTCAGGTAACATGTTTTTAAATTGTAGACGATAGCCGTCTTCGTTAAGCTGATATTTCTTTAACAGAGCGGCCCTGACAACCTCATAATTGTTCTTGTCAGGTTCATCCACCATATTTAATATACTTAGAGCTTTACCTGTCAGTATCCCTGATAACTGATAAACATATTTTGCTTTGTCTATGTTATGAGCTGTACATGCTTGTTCAAATCTGTCCAGATAGAACATTATGTCATCACTGGAAGGACTAAAAGTTGGCAACTTAATCTTAAAAGTATCATTATTAGCCTTACCAGAAGATGAACCCTTGTTTGAATCATTACCATTACTCATGTTCATCAATTTCAATTTTTCCAACTCTAAAGCTAAGACCTTTTCTTCATGTTCCATTTTTGCTTTCTCTTTCCTCTCATCAGACTCTCTCTGTAATCTTCTCTCCTCAGCCTGAGCCTCTATTTGAAGTCTTTCAGCTTCTTTCTCAAGTCTTTTATTCTCAGCTTCTTTTTCAAGTCTTTTATTCTCAGCTTCTTTTTCAAGTCTTTTATTCTCAGCTTCTTTTTCAAGTCTTTTATTCTCAGCTTCTTTTTCAAGTCTTTTATTCTCAGCCTCTTTTTGAAATCTTTCAGCTTCTAGCTGGAGTTTTCTTTCCTCAGCTTCTGATTCCCTTTTTTGTTTTTCCATTTCCATTTGGAATCTTTTTTCATCCACCTGCATCTGCAGTTTCTTTTGTTCAGCTTCCATATGCAGTTTCTTTTGTTCAGCTTCCATTGCTTTATCATATCGAGCAGTTGCAAATTCTTCTAACTTATCACCAGTCTTCCCAAGCAATTTACCCTGCTCAATAAAGTGCTCAAATGTAGACATGTTGTCTAACATATGAGTCCAAAACCTGAAATAATTAACTAATTTATTTCAAACCTAAGTGTAACAAGTCTTAATTAAGCACTTGTATATTCACATCACCTTATATTATCCCAGTCTCTGTGGGAAACAAGTCTCCAATCAAAGAACTTGTATATGAAATATCAACAATCAATTCTTGATCATAAGTGCACTTCTCATTCAATAGTGCACGACACTATTCATCATTCATTTATCATCAGTGTAGTAGTAACAGTGCATTAGCATAGCCCATTAACTAATTACTATAACTGTAAACAATGACTATGTAAACACATGCAGAATGTAAACATTGAAAATGTAAACAATGCAAACAATGTAAACAATAACAATGTAAACAATAACAAAGATCAGCAACAATACAAAAACGTTCGCAGAAATCAACTAAAAATAAAGCAGAAATTAATGAAATATCACAAAAAATGTGACGATATCTGCGATATAATTAAACAAAATACATGACACCACAGTGTATAAACAAAAATGTAGTATGAAACTAAACTGTAGTCAAGAGTAGGCTAACAAATACAAACAAATCAAAACAAAACTAAAGAATGCGAAATAATAACGAAAACAATATTAAAACATGTCATCACAGCTAACATAAATAGCAACAGAAGTCGCTTAGCAAATTCCAGTATCGGAAATTTGCTCACCCTACAGAAAACGCTCACAATAGACGACCTCTATGACGTGGCATAATCTAAGGGAGACACCACCCAACCGAGAACCCGCTGAAATATAAACATATAAATATACGAATAACATATAAACATATAACATATAGAATGAGATGATACACAGAAGACTCAGCAGAAGTATAAGGGCACAGTTTACATACAAACAGGCCACTTAACTTATAGGCTTCCAATCGTAGAACAGCAGAAAAAACGGATGTCAATCAACGTCCTAAAGAGCGAAGCTCCAACGATGATGGCACATCTGAACTGCTTCCACTGCTAACACGATGGTACTTGAGCTTCTGACATACTGTATGTTGAGTTGTTTCGGCACTTGACCTTCTAATCCAAAAGTAAGTTGATGGAAATCGGTACTTGGCCTTCTTCAGAAAACAACCCGTTTCAACCGGCACTTGACCTTCACAAAAAACGACAGCACTGGAACCTTGACAGCAGCAACTTGCTTGACTTGCGTAAAAGATAACAGCAGTCCGAGTTATCCGGCAACATGTAACAACGCCGGGTACTGTCAAATTCTTGTTTCCGTCAAAAAAGTTGAAATTTTGACTTTTACCGGGCAACGCCGAGTACTTTGAAAATTTTGAAGATGTTGACTGTCTTGAAGAATGTTAATTTCTTGAAGGATGCTGATGAATTCTTGTTGAAAATGAAGTGGGTAAGGGACCCCGTGTTTGCTGGTACCAGAATCAAACCAGCTTATGGCCACCAAATGATGCGTGATGCCATATGATGATGGATGGTATCCGCATGTCTGGTTTTGTGTAGTGTGCAGATGTGTTCAGTCAAACAATGTTCATACAAAATAACAGGGCAATCCACATAGGACGTCAGTAAACTCACGACGTATAAAGTCAATGATGCTTGTAACAGCTAGACGTTTTTCTGTATCATTTATTGTGGACGCCACAGTGACAAAATGTATACGCGAATATGTAGGTACATCAGACAGTCATTATCACAGCAACAATGTCAGTATAGCAATGGACGGTAGACAGCATCATAACAAAGGTGATTCACAGACATGTCAATACATTATAAGGCTGTAATGTAGTCGGGAAAATTCTCCATCCCTTTCTATCTTAGCCAGAAGGTAACCAGATGTATGAGATCAGTTCACTCTCCTTAATCTGACTTCAGCAAGACAGACACGTCTGCCGAAGTATAAATAATGTCCTCAAAAATATCCTCTAGTTAACAAAGGTTTTCCAAGCCTAGTTCATTTAACAAAGTAGCAAGTAATGGTCCTTGGGACATGCATCAACCGATGCAGTACAATACAGCGACATGTGAGCTGGGAAAACATCTCGTGACGACGACTTTCGAAGACAGGCTATGAATCGAAATCGCTCACGACCAAAAATCGATAGAGTTAATGGAAAGTCAATTTACCTTGCCTTCAGGAAATACACAGAAATATTATGCCTCCCGGCATGTGCAAATACACTAGAGGTATTATCTCGAATAAACGAAATATCCATAAGAGGACTTTCACATTCCTGACAGAACAAAAAAATAGCGGAGATCCTCTTTCAGCGAGGCATCTTTCTCGCCATTCAAATCGCTCACTCCCCTGGTGGGCGGAAATCGATCGACCAAGAAGCAAGACCAGTCATGCGCAGTCCAGCGCAAAATGACCACAGCTCAAAACTTAACTGCATTCAATACCAACGCGAGAAGACAAATGCTTACCGAGAAAAGTGACTATAAATTTCAAGCAGTTGTTGCCCTTGCGTTATAAAATAGTTATTGTAATAAAACGATGTTGCGAGAATTCCTCACGCAACAGTCTCCTTCCATACAGTTTTGACCTGCTGCCAATAGTCTTCTGTATTCTCTACATCTTCCAGCTGTTGGAGCACTTGGAATTTGTTGGATACTGTGACCGCAAATTTGTCTCTTGTTTCTTGATTTCTTAGCTGTCCTACATTATACTGTTGTCTATAATTTTGCATTGTTGCATATCTCTTGAGTTTCATTTTTACTTTGGCTATCAGAAGATGGTGATCTGATGCCACATCTGCTCCTCTATATACCTTTACATCCTGCAATGATGATCTAAACTTCTTGTTTATGCATATATGATCAATCTGATTTTCTGTTCTATGGTCTGGTGATATCCATGTTGCCTTGTGTATTCTCTTATGTGGAAACATGCTTCCTCCTATAGCCAGTTGATTTGAAGCACAGAAGTTTGAGAATAGTTCCCCATTTTCATTCATTATTCCTAGCCCATGTTTTCCCATGACTTCTTCAAATCCGTTGTTGACTGTACCTATCTTTGCATTCATGTCACCCATCAAAATTGTGATGTCTCTTCTTTTTACTTTATCCATAATTTCCTGTAGTTTAGTATAAAATGCTTCTTTCACAGACTCTTCTTTGTCATTAGTTGGTGCATAACATTGGATGACATTTACATGAATTTTCTTTTTAGCTGTTTTAAAAGTAGCTGTTATTATTCTGGGTCCAACAGCTTCCCATCAATGAGTGCTTTCTGTGCTTCTTTAGATAACATAAGAGCTACCCCTTCACTGTGGTGTGAACTTTCGTCTTCATGTCCTGAGGACAGCACCAATTCACCTGTGATGAGTTTCTTCCTGTCTACCCCCTTCCACTTTGTTTCACACATTCCCAGAACCTCGATTTTGTATTTCCTCATTTCTGCTGCTACTTGCGCCACTTTCCCTTGTTCGTTTAATGTCCGAACATTCCAGGTGCCAAATCTGGAAGTTCTCCTAGAAGAAAGAAGGTTAGTCAGTAACACAGACTCCTTTCGGCTTTCTCTGTGTTGCGTCATACGCGTCCCTGCGAGAGGACCTTCCCCTGTCTTGGATGGCTGTGTTTTATTTTCTTTATTTGACTTGTCCATATTTGTTGAAGTTTTTTGTGGTTTAAATTTTTTACAGGATGGGGTAACCGGCCCCATGCCCAACCCTCCTTAGTCGCTTTCTACGACATGCTTGGCAGGGGACAGTGTTACTATTCTTTGCTCCCCTTTCGGGCCCCGGTAACACACGGGTGGCACTACAATATACCTCGGAGATATTGCAGGTTCAGTTCCAGACCACTGCAATAAAGCGAATATCGCAATAAAGCGGGTCACACCCATTTTTTTGGCTTCTCAGTGCATATAAAAGCCTAAAATCATGTTTACGCTATGTCTATTAAGTGCACAATAGCGTTAGATCTAAAAAGAACAATGTACTGTCAAATTAAATACTTTATTGCTTATAAAAAAATGCTTATCTTCATTATCTAAGCCTTCAGTGAATCGTTATCTTTTTGCCAAAATCTATTGGAAGAAGAAGGCACCTTCTAATAAATAAACATGAATAATTTGAAAAAAGCACAATATCTGCGAAGCGCAATAAAGTGAGGTATGCCTGTATACAGGTTTACTGGCTTGGCTGGAGGTAAAAGGTGGAAGGAAATGAAAAGGAAGAAACTAACACAGAAGATCATGACACAAAGCAGAAAATGCATAGCATAGTTCTTTCCCATTGTTTCTTGACAGGCTACTTGCTCGATGTAAGAGGTAGTTCCACAGCAGATACTGCTGTAGGGGAATGAAGTGTTAGAGACTTGAATATACTAGGTCCAGCATCGAGAGGTGGGGGTGTGACCAGTTCCCTACCTCACACCTTTGCCACGAGAGACCAGCGCTCTAACCACTCTATCAATCGGACACTTGCTAAATGTATATCAGATAAATGGAAATTGCTAACTGTGTGATTGTGTTTTATGACATTTTTTTTTTTTTAATTGTAAGAACAGCAATTTTCAACTCAGCAAAATCTGGAAATCCTAGAGGTCCACAAATAACAAAACATATAGAACCATTGGTATACTTACACAAACTGGGATACATAGAATGACAATCAAGAAATATTCTGAAAATAAAGCATCTGAACAGAGTAATAAAAGACCTACGGACAAAAGTAGCTCCTAAGTTTTTTTTTTTTTTTTTTTGCTTTTTGAAGAAAAAAATCTCCTTCATCCTCTGATAGGTTATAAATCAGGATATAGTTGGATGACCATCTGTCCTCTTTTCCCAGATTTGTCCGCTTTTTGACCATAAGATTGGGCATCCGGGCGGCTTTTTTCAAAATTGTTATTTGTCCAGCGTTTTTCTCTTGGAGATGGAACATGATGTTGAAGAGGTCTATCTTATGCAAGTATATTATTTAAGGAGTATTTTTCAAGTAAATATTGAACGAACTGCACAGGAATATAATTCAGATATTGAAATGCAAAACTGTATTAAATCTATAATAGACATTCTTAAGCAGCGCTTGTGTCAAAAGTTAGTACTCTTGAAGATTGTGAGTATGCTTGTTGAGGCAGACTTGATAGTTTGAGTGATAAGTTTGATGAGAGTAATAATACCTGTACATCAATTGTTTAGAAGTGTTAGAGAGATATCAATGAAACCATTAACAAATTTCACATATTTTTCTTGGATGACCTTACATGGAGTACCAACATGTGTAGATGTGTGAGCTTCTGTGCAATATTTGATAAAGATACTGCATTTGACGATGAAAGTGCTTTGATCAACTTAACAACCTGACTATCTTTTTTGTTTAAAAGTAACATCAATGATGAAGCATTCATGTAGCTGCTCGTACAGAGAAGCAAACACACAATTTTTAAAACAATCAGTAAATATTGAATTTCATTCTCAACTTTTAATGATCGCACAATATTTGTTTCTAGTGCCTTTTCACAATACAAATGAGAACAGGCTTTTTCATGTAGGAAAGTTACTGGACAAAAGACAGAAACATGTTCAATGTGGATTCCATCAATGAAATTTTGCTTCTGCAATATAATTTAAAAGATGTGTCGTGCAGTCAATTTCATGATTTTTTTAAAGAAAATAATGACCAGAACAAAAAGATAAATAAATTAAATTAAATTTTATCAATACTGATTAACATGTGGAAAGTTAACTTTTGATGGGTTTTAAAAAAATGTAATGCTGCCTCCTTATGGCAGGGCTTGCTCCGTTCAACCTAGACACTGGATCAATCTTTTTTTCTTCTTCTTCGTACACTCTGGGACGTCTATTTGAATGTTTTCAAAGAAAGCAGTAGTCAGTTTGAGGATATTTGAATCTCCGTAGAGCTTTTCCACAAATGGTACTGGTGTTGGCCATATGCACTTTCTCTGTTTTGCATATGTTGGGTAACTTTGAAGCAGTGTTCAGCAGTCATTTTATCAGTGCCCCAGCTACACTGATCAGAAGTTCCTATATTTAGCTTGTTGAATAGATGGTATCTCAATCTGTCATGGCCAGTGCGGAGTCTGAAGATTACCACTTGTTCTCTTCTGTTGAGCCGGTAGTTTGCATTGTTTTGTGTATGACCTGGATGCTCTACATCCCACTTGTTTCTGTATCTGATTCTGATAAAACTCTTTGCCTCCTCGAAAGTTATGCTTGCATCGGGCTGAGGTAAATTTCCACCTTCCTTTGCCAATCTGTCAGCCTCTTCATTGCCGATGATGTTACAATGAGATGGGATCCATTGGATCACAACACTTTTGAATCGTTGACATAGTTTGTGGAGCACTAAAAATAATTGTAAAACACATTTCTAAAACGACATTTTATTTCTATTGTTCCTAACTTTTATAAAACTAGACCTAGCTCTAGTCATCACAATTCATGCATTCTTCTTCTTCTCTTTCTTCCATCCTTAGCCATCAACCGGCAAAGCAGTATGTGGCCAGTACGCCTAGTGGCGTCTTAGGGCAACAACAAATTGATCAATCTATCGCTGTTTCCACCACGCCTAGTGGCGTCTTTGTGGAACAAAAACAGACCAAACAATCTATCATTGTTTCCGTAATCAGATTGGTTGGCAAGCAGGTGATCAGCCCACTGTGCGAAGTTTTTACGGGATGGGGTAAACAGCCCCATGCCCATACCCTCCTTAGTCGCTTTTTACGACATGCGTGGTAGGGTGGAGTGTTACTATTCTTTGCTCCCCTTTCGGGCCCCGGTAACACACGGGTGAATTCATGCATTAGTAGATCAAAATTAATGAGTCCTTTTTTTTGTCCTACTGTTTATTTAGTATTGTCCTCTTTTTAACGCCAAAAAGTCTGAAAATGTCATTTTTGCGAAAACTATATGGTCACCCTAGGATATAAGCTATAGTGCCTCTAATTTCTGGTAACATGTTCAATTGTTAATACTGGCTTTACAACGTGGGCGAATTTTATTCACAATATCAAGGAACACGTCTCACTATTTTTCAATTCAACCGCGAAACCTGACCATGGTATCCTTTCTCTTTTGACAAAAGTAGGCCTAAGCAAAATGTAATAAAATGGTAAAACTGAACAGAAGATGTTTTCTACCCCATAGAGTGAACAAAGAACTAAAAATTGACGCGTGCAAATTGTGTAGTAGGCACTGTAACAAAGTTAAAGATGAAGAAAGACACATGGTGAGATAGAGGAAGTAACCCAGATAAAATGGAAAGCGAGCAGTCGCATACCCGTGCATCAAAGCTAAGCAAGTGCATTAAATGATTTAAATACAGTCTGTTTGTTAGTTATATAAGAACTGTACTCTAGAACCAACTAGTTTGAATTAGGCCTATTTTTTTTTTTTTTTTAGGCCTACTTTTTTTGAAGTTCCCAACCGT
The DNA here is from genome assembly GCA_024509875.1 of Oreohelix idahoensis. Classification (NCBI taxonomy): domain Eukaryota; kingdom Metazoa; phylum Mollusca; class Gastropoda; order Stylommatophora; family Oreohelicidae; genus Oreohelix; species Oreohelix idahoensis. The sequence continues at coordinate 27,292 of JAMPIV010014117.1, forward strand.
CGCAGCTTACTGTATGCCATATAATAGCATGTATCATCTTTGCATAATATGCCTGCTGAAGCAAAACTAATGTATGATATACTTCTAAGATTTTCATCGACAACACTTAACAAGCATAAACTATAGATCATTGTTTAGATATACCTTTTATTGCTTTCCTCAACTCCACCGCACTTGGTTCAGCCATTTTGATGTTGAAAGCGAGGACAAGCGAGACTACTAAGAATATTGTATATTTAGTTTGTATCGGATTATCTACCTTTCATGTTATGCATTAAGAATGTGTGGTGTTCATGGGAAGATAGGATCTGCAAGCCGAAGGTACCATTCTGTTTCCGTGGTTTTTTTTTTTTTTTTTTTCATGCATTCTTACACCGGGCTACGAGAAGCTCATGCATGAAGAATTAATGCACTCATTTATTTCTCAGTAATATAAAGACCCTTCTGTCATAACTGACAATGAGAATGCGCCCCTACGGTGAACAGCCAGGAGATAACCAGATATATGAGATCAGTTCACTCTCCTTAGTCTGACTTCAGCAAGACAGACACGTCTGCCGAAGTATAAATAATGTCCTCAAAAATATCCTCTAGATAATAAAGGTTTTTCAAACCTAGTTCATTTAACAAAGTAGCAAGTAATGGTCCTTGGAACCTGCATCAACCGATGCAGCACAATACAGCGACATGTGAGCTAGGAAAACATCTCGTGACGACGACTTTCGAAGACAGGCTATGAACCAGAAATCGTTCACGACCAAAAATCGATAGAGTTAATGAAAATGTTAATTTACCTTGCCTTCCGGAAATACACAGAAATATTATGCCTCCCGGCATGTGCAAATACTAGAGGTATCATCTCGAATAAACGAAATATCCATAAGAGGACTACACATCCCTGACAGAACAAAAAAAGCGGAGATCCCCTCTTCAACGAGGCATCTCTTTCGCCATTCCAAATCGCTCACTCCACTAGTGGTGGGCGGAAACCGATCGACCAAGAAGCAAGACAAGTCATGCGCAGTCCAGCGCAAAATGACCACAGCTCAAACTTAACTGCATTCGATACCAACGCGAGAAGACAAATGCTTACCGAGAAAAGTGACTATAAATTTCAAGCAGTTGTTGCCCTTGCGTTATAAAATAGATATTGAAATAAAACGATGTTGCGAGAATTTATCACGCAACATATCACCACCTCCTCCCGATTAAAAAAAAAAATGTGGAACATATTTTTTTTTTTCAATATCAAAGAGCATGCGATAAGCGGCTCAAAACGCACGAATTATGCGCTGATAATTAACTAAATTGCCAAACAATAGGCTAATTATAGTGTGTCTGGTGAGGATATACCTCAACAGAAAAATAAATATGTCTCAAAAAATATTCACATCGGGGAGGTGTCACCAACACACATCACGTTAGCATGTTGTTAATACACTTAAAATAAAAAACTTATATAAAAATAAATCGTTAATGCAATGTTAACTTTTAATCAGTTCATTTAAACAGTCTTTACTCTAATATTGTCTTTAAAAATGGATGTACAAATCTGATAGGAAAAATTAAATAGTACATTCTTTGACATGTAATGACATAAGTACATAGTAAAGTTAAACTACATGACGATCCATAGGACAGAGGCTTCTCTGGCTTATTTCCGGAGGGTAACGTACACTATCTATAACTCGTCATAGCATTGATTACTAGTTAAGGTAAGTCTCCTAGCTCACACAATGACATTCTGAGGGAACGTACAAGCAATATAATGCTCAATTAATACACTTAATATGCTCCATTAAGGTTTACATATTACATTATTAATATTTGTGGCTGTTTAGTTAAAACTAAAACGGGCCCCCTTATAGTAACTACCTCAAAGTCCTCCTCTATCATCCCCCTTAAAAAACCGAAAACGAAGAAGATGGACAACATAGAACGATAGTGTGTACATATAAAAGTATCAGTACAGATGTTGCTAACCATTATTGTTGAACTTTTAGGTGTGTTTTGAAATCTGTAATAATTATTGATTTATAAGGTGGTCTAGACGTATTAGTTGGAATCATGTGGGCATCTAGGGAACTCAAAATGTCAGCCATCACTTATCCGCACACACGGTTAGCTTAGTTACCTGTACCGTGACAGTGAACAGGTTGAAGAGCTTTAGCATATCGATGTGGAATCATCAGAACTCTTCAAACGCTTAGTTATGAATTAGCGTGTAAGAGCTTTATGATCAGTCTATAGAATGGAAAATGTTGAGCCAAGGAGGAATCTTTGTAGATTTTAGAATTTGGACCCAAACCATCGCTAACAAAATCACGAGTCTAAAACACGAGTCTGTTTCTTCTATTGCCGCATTTTGTTTTCAAAGAAATGTACATAAACAGGTTGCAGAGTATTGGCTTATTCTCTTGGCATCAGTGCTGCTCCTATCACAGTGGATGCTGATAGCATCACTCCGAAAGAAGACCAAAAGTCCGATCAAGTGTAGGTAATAATCTTTAGATGGGATAGGAAGTACGAAAATTATATTCTTGATTTGGTCTAGTGAAGATTGGCATTCTTCAGACCAACGGAACAGATTAGGAGAACCTTTCTTCAAACAAATGTTGAGTGATGGTGCGCATGATTCGATAAGATAAATTTTGGAATAATTCTACCATAAAACTTGAAATTAAACCTAAGAGACATCCCTAAACTTGTTTTATTCGTTTGAGGAACAGAGTTGTTCAGTTAGTATTTTGGATAGTATTGTGGTCTTTCTTGTCTTCAAGAGACTATGACCACACGATGGGACCCAGGAAGAGATTTATTTCACCATAAAACAAACAAAAGCTTTAGGAAGGTTTTTTTTGCTGTCAGAAATTATTAACTAAAACACGTAATATTATACCTAATCACCATCCTCACGTAAGTAGATCCAGTAAGTCTTATGACTAATTGTTGAGTATTTCTCAGGGTATCACTTGATGAAGACAGATGTCATATAAGTACCAATGCGATGACAATCCGAAACGATGTGACAGGAATTTCGACGCATCATTGCGAAACGAAAAGTGGGCTTGGGGCCGTTCATTCAGGAGACAAAAGGCCATATCATTCCATTGAAAATAGTGGACCCTAGGTGTAGAAAAAGCAGTAATGCGAAGGTTTGGCGATTGCTCTTTGCTAAAGGCAATTTGCCTAATAACCTTTAGACAAGTCATGTTTAGGGTAGAACTCTGGATTTAGGAAAGTCTAAATCTGTTGATCTTATTAACAAAGGGCATCGGGTTCAGTAATCGATACTTTGTGAACCTGTTTCAATTTTGCGATAATCAACGCCCATAATTCGTATTATGTTTTTACCCTTCGTCCGGACAATAAACCATGGAAGAAGAATATGGTGGAAAGTCGAGGGTTCCAATTCTATTTAAATCACATTCATTTTCATCCAATTTCCTTCCTTCCACTTTTTGGCGACTGAAAGTGTTATAGGAAATTGGAATACGGCTAAACCTAATTGGATGATTGTCGGTTACAGATTAATTAATGTCATGTTCTATGCACATTTGTTGTGGTCCAGGAATGTAAGTGTGAACCATCCTGAATTGTTTGATAAACAATTGACGAGTCTAGTTCGATTGTCTCGTTCATCAGAAAGATTAGGAGATTCAGAAACGTTTTTTCCAAAGGATTTCCTTTGGAATGTTATATGGAACCAACTGGTAAGGCGGTATAGGGTTTGGACATCAGGGAAGGTAAGCTTTAGATTTTAGCTTCCTCATTCCTGAATGAACAGACTAGGGATGAATAATGGACAGTGTGGTTGAAGGAGCATCATCCGTTGCCTGGAAGGAAAATAGGCAGCAAATAGTCCGGACGTTCGTGTGTGAAACTACGGGACAGCATGTTTTTGTGGAAAGTTTTATGCTTTCCATCAATTTTGACCACATAGGCAACAACGGAAATACGTGAGACTATTTGCTTTAACGGGACCTTGCCATGCTTTAAGAAGTCATTACTTTTTCCCTATTGGGGACGTTAGGACGAATTGCCTTTGTTCACATGGGACCAAAGTTGGTCGTTAGAAAATCTCATTCTTGTTAGCATAAAACTGTCTTGCCTTATATTTTGCAGTTTCTGAATGTGATAGACAAAGTTGCTAAGCTTACCATGCGCTTCTCCCCCAATGATCCTTTTGTCTAAGAGTGCATATGACATACTCATATGAGGATTGAGTTTCCATCGCTAATATCTTCGGCAGTGATGATGGAATCGTGTAATATAAGACATAGGCCCGCGTGGGACGCGCGGTCCCCAAAGACAAAGTTAGAAGGGAGAAGGAAAAATCATGTTGTGTTCATTAGGGAATCTTCTCCTATAGGGCAAAAAGAGAAGCAGCGGGTAAAAACTTGTCTCCAATTTTCTGAGGATGTTCTTCAGTTTATCTTAACCAAGCAGAAAGTCTTGTAGAGTTCTATTCCGACGCTAAACATAAACATTAGGACATAGGTTGGTAGATAATACTGAAGAGATCGTTCATTATGTAAGGTAAGTCATTTACTTGTTACATAGTGTCAGGATATGAGTTGAGATGCCATGGTCTGACAAATATTTCTTCTGGGGAACACCCCAAGCGAGAAAATATCAACCTAAACGAAGCATCAAGCGCTTTCTGTAGTAGATTTGCTACTTCAAAGAGGAGAATAGCCTCTGGCCATGGTGTGCCTACATAGCGACACTTGTAAGGATTAAAAAACTGATGTTCCTTCTGGCCCTCCGACTTGACCATTTTAAAAAGGCCACATTAGCTATCTATGGCCACAATTTTTTCTGACACGGTCGACGAATAGGAATGTCAGCAGCCTGGATAGGCGCAGCATGTCGTGGTCCTCTAGATTTGACCTCCTGACATACCTTGCATGATCGGCAGTAAATACGAATGTCCTTATTGACAAAAGGCCAAAAGAAAGCCGCAAGGACTCTGGACTTCGTACGGGAAAAACCCATAAGTCCAAAGCAAATTGCGAAGTTCATGAGGCATGTTGCAATATTTGGGACTCTCCCCATGCTTCTTGGGAAAACAAGAATTTGCGATTGTTTGCCCAGACGTAAGTAGAATCTTGTTACCATACGTTAACCACTGTACGCGTTTCTCATTGCATTCCAAGTTTTTCTATTTGTATCCTGATTCGGATCACCTTTCTTCGCTATGTACAGTTGAATTTTTTTCTATGACGACAGGATCTTATTCTGGCCAATTTTTTTATGAAAGTGTCACGGAGTAATCCCCCCCCCAACCAAAGTGACTATCTTGGCTGATCACATTCATTATCACATATATCAAGCGACAGTCTTCCGGGGTGTTTGTAGAGCTTGTGCTCTTGTAACTACTGCATTTGTAGCTTGCATGTTATTATCTTCCCAAGCAGCAATCTGCTGTGGGGTACACTCCCTAACTCCGTGAATACGACCAATAATAAGGTCCGCAATAGGATTAGGTAAGCGACAAGCATGCACATCTCCAGTAAAGAAAGGAGTGGCAATGCGAATTACAGCAGTAGGATATTTTTCTAGAGTGCCGCCAAATGTGACACATTTAATAACCCTTCCTGTAGCACAAGGATGGAATTCTAACATGCGATTGTAATTAAACACACATTAGTGGATGCCATCCGGATTCGAAAAAAGTTGTGAGGACCAGAGGGTAGTTTCTATTATCAAGTACCCTTTATGTTTTAGGATTAAAGCATACCCCTCCCGTCATATGCGCTAATCAGCAGCAGGGATGCGCGGGTTAACGTGGGGTGACCACAACTCAAAGGTAGGTTAATGTTACCCGGTTTGAATAAAGTAATGCATTGGGCCGGCATTTGTTTGCTCTCTCAAGAAGGTTCAAAAGCAGAAATAGTGAACAACGGTCAAAGTTTTTTATTATTCAAACAACATGAATTACAGGCTCCCTCAGTTTCCTGTTGTACAGAATTAGCCCTGATGATATATTTTTGTGTTTAGGGTTGTGATTTCTACCGGAATATTCTTACCTCTGAAGTTATTCAGAGTTATTATTATCTCTGCAGTTTATTAATGTCTTCTATTTGTACTTGTTTTTCATGATTTCGAACTCCATCCCGGCTCCTTCCACGAATTATCTTATTCATGTTCACATTGATGCGAACAATCTATTTAGTTTGGTTCTGAGGTGTCTTCGGCTGGATCATAAACCTCTGATATTACATATATCATCTTTGAATTGCTTTATTAATTATTAGGGTTGATATGTAACGCTTGTACTATCAGGGTTGATCTCCAATTTCTTCGAAGAAGACTCACCAGGGAAATTGATATTTCCATGATTTGTGACAGTAATTACGCTTGACTCTTTCTATGAAAATTTTGTTGGAATTTACGCGCAAAGTTGTGACCATACGGAGCTGCCGAAGCAACTGGTAAACCTTCTTTCACCTTAGAGTTACCCATGGTTATGTGTGGGTGCGCAGTTAAGTATTGGCAGCAGAAATCTTCCATTTCTTTTATTGTTTTAGGTTTACGTTCATGAAGGAAAGCAAGGAAAGACTCATTGACAGACGACATGACTTTGTCAGGTTCATCCACCATATTTAATATACTTAGAGCTTTACCTGTCAGTATCCCTGATAACTGATAAACATATTTTGCTTTGTCTATGTTATGAGCTGTACATGCTTGTTCAAATCTGTCCAGATAGAACATTATGTCATCGCTGGAAGGACTAAATGTTGGTAACTTAATCTTAAAAGTATCATTATTAGCCTTACCAGAAGATGAACCCTTGTTTGAATCATTACCATTACTCATGCTTGTCAATTTCAATTTTTCCAACTCTAAAGCTAAGACCTTTCTTCATGTTCCATTTTTGCTTTCTCTTTCCTCTCATCAGACTCTCTCTGTAATCTTCTTTCCTCAGCCTGAGCCTCTTTTTGAAGTCTTTCATTTTCAGCTTCTTTTTCAAGTCTTTTATTTTCAGCCTCTTTTTCAAGTCTTTTATTCTCAGCTTCTAGCTGGAGTTTTCTTTCCTCAGCTTCTGATTCCCTTTTTTGTTTTTCCATTTCCATTTGGAATCTCTTTTCATCCACCTGCATCTGCAGTTTCTTTTGTTTAGCTTCCATATGCAGTTTCTTTTGTTCAGCTTCCATTGCTTTATCATATCGAGCAGTTGCAAATTCTTCTAACTTATCACCAGTCTTGCCAAGCAATTTACCCTGCTCAATAAAGTGCTCAAATGTAGACATGTTGTCTAACATATGAGTCCAAAACCTGAAATAATTAACTAATTTATTTCAAACCTAAGTGTAACAAGTCTTAATTAAGCACTTGTATATTCACATCACATTATATTATCCCAGTCTCTGTGGGAAACAAGTCTCCAATCAAAGAACTTGTATATGAAATATCAACAATCAATTCTTGATCATAAGTGCACTTCTCATTCAATAGTGCACGACACTATTCATCATTCATTTATCATCAGTGTAGTAGTAACAGTGCATTAGCATAGCCCATTAACTAATTACTATAACTGTAAACAATGACTATGTAAACACATGCAGAATGTAAACATTGAAAATGTAAACAATACAAACAATGTAAACAATAACAATGTAAACAATAACAAAGATCAGCAACAATACAAAAAAACGTTCGCAGAAATCAACTAAAAATAAAGCAGAAATTAATGAAATATCACAAAAAATGTGACGATATCTGCGATAGAATTAAACAAAATACATGACACCACAGTGTATAAACAAAAATGTTGTATGAAACTAAATTATAGACAAGAGTAGGCTAACAAATACAAACAAATCAAAACAAAACTAAAGAATGCGAAATAATAACGAAAACAATATTAAAACATGTCATCACAACTAACATAAATAGCAACAGAAGTCGCTTAGCAAATTCCAGTATCGGAAATTTGCAAACCTTACAGAAAACGCTCACAATAGACGACCTCTATGACGTGGCATAATCTAACGGAGACACCACCCAACCGAGAACCCGCTGAAATATAAACATATAAATATACGAATAACATATAAACATATAACATATAGAATGAGATGATACACAGAAGACTCAGCAGAAGTATAAGGGCACAGTTTACATACAAACAGGCCACTTAACTTATAGGCTTCCAATCGTAGAACAGCAGAAAAACGGATGTCAATCAACGTCCTAAAGAGCGAAGCTCCAACGATGATGGCACATCTGAACTGCTTCCACTGCTAACACGATGGTACAAGAGCTTCTGAAATACTGTGTGTTGAGTTGTTTCGGCACTTGACCTTCTAATCCAAAAGTAAGTTGATGGAAATCGGTACTTGGCCTTCTTCAGAAAACAACCCGTTTCAACCGGCACTTGACCTTCACAAAAACGACAGCACTGGAACCTTGACAGCAGCAACTTGCTTGACTTGCGTAAAAGATAACAGCAGTCCGAGTTATCCGGCAACATGTAACAACGCCGGGTACTGTCAAATTCTTGTTTCCGTCAAAAAGTTGAAATTTTGACTTTTACCGGGCAACGCCGAGTACTTTGAAAATTTTGAAGATGTTGACTGTCTTGAAGAATGTTAATTTCTTGAAGGATGCTGATGAATTCTTGTTGAAAATGAAGTGGGTAAGGGACCCCGTGTTTGCTGGTACCAGAATCAAACCAGCTTATGGCCACCAAATGATGCGTGATGCCATATGATGATGGATGGTATCCGCATGTCTGGTTTTGTGTAGTGTGCAGATGTGTTCAGTCAAAACAATGTTCATACAAAAATAACAGGGCAATCCACATAGGACGTCAGTAAACTCACGACGTATAAAGTCAATGATTCTTGAAACAGCCGTTGACGTTTTTCTTCATTATTTATTGTGGACGCCACAGTGACAAAATGGTTACGCGAATATGTAGACACATCAAACAGTCATTATCACAGCAACATTCAATACAGCAATAGACGGTAGACAGCATTACAATGATGAGTCAGATGCATGTTATATTTCATAGTGCTGTAAATGTAGTCAGGTGAAAAACTCCATCCCTTTCTACAACAGCCAGGAGATAACCAGATATATGAGATCAGTTCACTCTCCTTAGTCTGACTTCAGCAAGACAGACACGTCTGCCGAAGTATAAATAATGTCCTCAAAAATATCCTCTAGATAATAAAGGTTTTTCAAACCTAGTTCATTTAACAAAGTAGCAAGTAATGGTCCTTGGAACCTGCATCAACCGATGCAGCACAATACAGCGACATGTGAGCTAGGAAAACATCTCGTGACGACGACTTTCGAAGACAGGCTATGAACCAGAAATCGTTCACGACCAAAAATCGATAGAGTTAATGAAAATGTTAATTTACCTTGCCTTCCGGAAATACACAGAAATATTATGCCTCCCGGCATGTGCAAATACTAGAGGTATCATCTCGAATAAACGAAATATCCATAAGAGGACTACACATCCCTGACAGAACAAAAAAAAGCGGAGATCCCCTCTTCAACGAGGCATCTCTTTCGCCATTCCAAATCGCTCACTCCACTAGTGGTGGGCGGAAACCGATCGACCAAGAAGCAAGACAAGTCATGCGCAGTCCAGCGCAAAATGACCACAGCTCAAACTTAACTGCATTCGATACCAACGCGAGAAGACAAATGCTTACCGAGAAAAGTGACAATAAATTTCAAGCAGTTGTTGCCCTTGCGTTATAAAATAGATATTGAAATAAAACGATGTTGCGAGAATTTATCACGCAACACAGCCCTCGTCCGCTTTGTTCCTAGTTTTCTTATCGACGTTTTCTCCTTTTTTCTTTTTTCTTCTGCTTGCCGCAAGAGCTTCTTTTCGCCCAGTCTGAGGTGGCGCCGTAGAGAACATCGCCACTTGGTGTGATCGGCAGCTTCATCCTCCCAGGTTCCGGGATTTATGTCCAGTGTCCTCATGTCTCTCTTGCACACATCTTTGAACCTCAGCTGCGATCGCCAAACTGTTCTTTTGCCATCTGCCAGTTGTTCCCAGAAGATATCTTTCGGAATGTGACCACTTCCATGCTGTGGATATGGCCAAGCCAGTGTAGTCTGCGCTGTCTTAAGCAGTGTATACATGCTTTGATGGCCAGCACGTGACAACACCTCGACATTTGTCACCTTCTCCTTCCACGAAATACCGAGAATGTGGCGTAGATACTGTAGATGCAATGAATTGAGCCTTTTTTCTTGATGCGACATTTTCTGTCCACAGTTCGTGTTTGACCCTAACCCCCATGCACCCAATGTGGAAAGCAGACAGTGGCGGAACAACATTTGGAGACCTATTTTAACCGAAAGATGACACAAATTATTTACTGCTTCTTGGGATTGTCTGGGTGTTGAACTTAAGAATGCTAAATCATCTGCGAAATCCAGGTCCCCCAGGAATTTTCTATTTGTCCATTTTATACCTGTTTGTTCATTGTGGGTATAGTTTCTCATAACCCAATCAATAGCTATTCCAAAAAGTAGTGGTGACATAATACAGCCTTGTTTCACCCCTGTTTCTACTGTAAACCATTCTGTATTCCCTTTGTTTGTTCTAACACAACATCTTGCATTGTCATATAGCGCTTTGATTATATTCACATATTTTGTTGGAAAACCATAGATTGTAAGTATCTTCCACAATGATGGGCGATGTAGACTATCAAAGGCTTTTTGAAAATCGACGAAGGTGATAATAAGTGGCGATTGCATTTCCACTGATTCTTCTATAATTGTTCTTAGTGTGAATATTTGATCAATACATGATCGTTTCGGCCTGAAACCCGCTTGTTCTTCTCTGATCTTTTCGTCAGCATGCAATTTAAGTCTTTCTAACATCATGCAACATAATAATTTTCCAGGTACTGATAATAGAGATATACCACGCCAGTTATTACAGTCTGATAGATCACCTTTCTTCGGTAACTTTACAATAATACTGTCTTTCCATTGTTGTGGTGGCTGTTCTTCTCTCCATACTTCATTTATAATATCTAAAATTCTCAAGAGGTTGTTGTCATTAACTGCTTTAATCATTTCGCCTGAAATTTCGTCAACTCCAGCAGCTTTAAAATCTTTTAACGGCTTGTTTGATCTCGTCCAGCGTGAATTCATCGCAAGTTATTGGCATATATTATTGTTGTGTGTGTGTGTGTGTGTGTGTGTGTGTGTGTGTGTGTGTGTGTGTGTGTGTGTGTGTGTGTGTGTGTGTGTGTGTGTGTGTGTGTGTGTGTGTGTGTGTGTGTGTGTGTGTGTGTGTGTGTGTGTGTGTGTGTGTGTGTGTGTGTGTGTGTGTGTGGTGTGTGTGTGTGTGTGTGTGTGTGTGTGTGTGTGTGTGTGTGTGTGTGTGTGTGTGTGTGTGTGTGTGTGTGTGTGTGTGTGTGTGTGTGTGTGTGTGTGTGTGTGTGTGTGTGTGTGTGTGTGTGTGTGTGTGTGTGTGTGTGTGTGTGTGTGTGTGTGTGTGTGTGTGTGTGGGTGTGTGTGTGTGTGTGTGTGTGTGTGTGTGTGTGTGTGTGTGTGTGTGTGTGTGTGTGTGTGTGTGTGTGTGTGTGTGTGTGTGTGTGTGTGTGTGTGTGTGTGTGTGTGTGTGTGTGTGTGTGTGTGTGTGTGTGTGTGTGTGTGTGTGTTCGCTGGTCCTGATGCAAGCAGTACAGCTATGGGTCGCTGACTGCATTCACTATTGCTGCATCTTGAGGTCCCGAGTTTATATTGTTAACTTGCTGAATGCTTGATGTTTTGGTTTCGTTTGTTACCCAGTGAGTAGGGGGACGAGGGGGTGAATAGTTTAGCCTTTGGACGCCGCGAGCGATTCACGCATGGCTGAGTTTACCTGTGTGGATAGTTAGAAAGCAGAACGGAAAAGGGGGGGGGGGGGGGGTGTGATGGTGTGTTGTGACCGAGTGAAAGAAAGTGTGTGTTGTGGTCCAGCGAAAGAATGCAACTGGAAGTTTGTAAACATTAGCCCCAGCTGTATCGTTGTTAATGTAAAATTTGATTGTTTGTATTTTCTGTTGGCACCTTACATCGTCAAGAAATACATTTGGAAATTGGTGGATACTTGTCACATCATAAAGTTCTATCTACGGCATATACTTATCGCCACATATATCCCACGGCAGACCAATCATTCGGTCCTTCGTTCAGCTTACCAGGCGATCATTGTTGAGTACGCGCCTGTTGCAGTATTTAAATATCTCCAGTGCATACTATTACCTGTTATAGGTTCCGAGGAATTTGTGGTTTCCAGTATTGTAACGTCGAGTTTTCTTCCTGGTTTTCAATAGATCCTCAATACTTGGTCCACTCGTCGTTTATGAAATCCTATATTTCTTCGGTCCTGGCTAATCTGAAGGTGTCGTCTTTACTCAAAGGAACACAGTTCTGGCGTCGGAAAATATGCTACATTATATGGGGCCTTGCTCCCACGCTCCGTAAGCTTTCTTCGCGGGGAGAGTCTCCAATCAAACGCAGCCTATTTTAAAATATCTTGGCTAGATCAAGTAAATCCAACCGTTTGACTTTATTGTATATCTTTTCTCCCCTTCTTTCATGAAATTACGCAGACACGGGTAAATTCAAACGTCTCCCATGTAAGGTATGAGCACTTCCATTTTTAGATGACTTATGTCTGTACTTCACAACAAACCTTCCGTTTAATTTGTTATTATAAATGTTGACAAACACGGGGTCCATCTCCTGGTGGGTTATGTGACTCCCACCGGTAATTCGTGTTTATTTTCCGATTGTCAACATAAGCAGTATGGGCACCAGATTGGCACGTGAGAGTAATTCGTCTGGTTTGTTTATTTTAACAATGTAGGGCGGTGTTTAACTCTTTGCTCCCCTTTAATCCCAACTGGGATTAAACACCGAAAAAAAAGTTAAAGGTTTGTTATCTTTATCCAAGATAGATCAGGTAAAATAATAACAAGAAACCTGAGTCATGCGTTCAATGAGAGACAATGTGGGTTTACGAAGAAATAAAAAGAAGGCACAATGTGAGAGAAGAAAACAGATATAACACAATAAAATGGCAGCACGGCCATTATGTGACAAGCCCATCGGTCTTTTTCCCGATTGTCAATGGTCTGATCAAGTAGATTATATAGGAAACGCTACACAGAGCGCTACAACAGGAGGAAATCTGGTCATCAGAAGTGATTAAGGGCAGTGCTTCGAGGTGTCTGAGTCTGGTGTGCTGTGACACCACTCAGAATACAGCCATATAACATTATATGTTAGTAGTAGTAGTAGCCACCTTCAGTCATAACTGACTAAGGGAATGCGCTCTGGAGGTGATAGCCCTCAGCTGTTTTTTTTTTTCTTTGCGTTCCTTTCGGCGGTTCTTTTCTCTTCTGCTTGCTGTGAAAGCTTCTTTTCGCCTGATGTAGTGAAGTCTGAACCATATCTCGGCGATCATTCAAAACATTACACCGTACAGAAATTCTGAGAAGTCCAACACCCAATCAAAACCACAGCTCGGTACATGCAATGCTAATATTTTGTAAGGCCTTTTAGTAGGAAGACGAGAAAGTGTAGATGTTGACAATTTTTCGAAAGGCAATGTGCAGAGATGAACGGAATATATCAATGATGAAGAACACAATTCGATAATAGGGACCATTAGCTATTGGCAGATATCTATATTTTCACTGGAAGTGGTGTGGGACCAGAGACAATAGGCCTATGTATTTAAGGCATTGAAGCATGAACCATATTGTGCTTTGCCATGTTTAGGCTGCTCCAGTAAAAAGTCAGATTAATCTAGACATAAGAGAGATACTGCAATAGAGCTTAGCCCTAAGAATAATATAAGCTATAGATGAAGGAAATCTGTTCAGAGCTAAAGAAACTAGAACGATTTCAGGTTTTTCATACTAGCACAGAACGCTTTAAGATTTTCACTTTTTCTAGTCTGCAAAATACTTTCGCCTCGATCCTTTCTCGTACAGTAAACCTTGACCTATAAAAGGCGGAAGGTACTGATAGTAAAACACTTGCCACACAATTCAAACTTCAGACACGAGCGAAAAATGTCTTCTACCAGACTCCATTGCCATCTGCAGGTTAACACAGTCTGTAGAGCCATTAAATGCCGTCCTGCATGTATTTGAGGGTAAGAAAGAATGTAATTACATTTGTATATATAATTATATTATTAATATGTGCCTTATAGAAGTGGATAAGTGTGTGTGAAATCACTGTGTAATTCTTGGAAGGAATTCAAACATGTGTTAGCTCAATTTAATTGTGAAATGAAAGCAGATGGACGTGTAGATTGTAATGTTAGTTTTAGGAAAGTATTTTGAAGATGTTAAGATTGCTGGAATGGACCACCTTATTGGAAAGATGGAAAAATTGAAAGAAATTATTTTATTGTACAAATTTAGTTATAACATATCTCTTTCCACAAGGCCATCTGATTGTAAGGAAGCAAATCATGGACAAACTGTAACCAGAGAGTTACTGGAATAGTGTGCTATTAATTAAATGAATTGTTATTTTTGACTTGCTATGATTCCCCTGAGTAACCACATCTTGTCTGATCTGTCTCATCTTACCTCCTGACTGGATAGGGAGTCAGTGAGCGATACTACGTCTTCTTCTTCTTCCATCCTTAGCCACCGACCGTCAAAGCAGTCAGTGGCCATTACGCCTAGTGGCATCTTAGGGCAACAGCAGATAGGTTTTCTTTGCCATTGTTTCCCATCACGCCTAGTGGCGTCTTTAGGGCAACGGCAAATCAATCCATTTGCTGTTGTTTCCGTAATCGAAGTGACTCGCAAACAGGTGATCAGCCCGTTGTTAAATACTACGTAGGTTATATATATTATTTTTCAGGTTATATCCTGCCTTGAAGAGTTTAATAAATTTTACGTGCCTAAGTCAGCTGGAGGAAGCTCTTGTTGTTCTGAGCCCTTGTGAAATGTCAGAGGGTCTTCAACAGTGCCACCTTTATGATTGGAAGAACCGCAGTTGTGGGATTCTTTCCAGTTCCATTGCTGGGCCAGGCCTAGAAGAACTTTTAGAAGATAAGTAGCCTTGTTTGGGGCTACTTGACTTTACAAAACTGTACCACACAAAAGAAATTAGAAACTTAAAATTATATGAATCTAAGAATATGGACCATATAACCTATGAGTTTATTCTCTACAAGTGAACATTGAAATGATGAAACACAAGTATGTGGTGTTAAAGAACATAGCAAATGCCATTATAACTTGTGATATAATAATATTAACATTTGTTCAAGTTTAGCACAGAAGAAAGACAGTTTTCACCAAAGATCAAGAAAACAGATGTCGGGGGGGGTGGCCCCCCCCCCGCGTGTGGGGGGGGGGGGGGGGGGGGGGGGGGGGGGGGGGGGGGGGAAGATGAACTTTATTTAACTGTAAATGTAATATAAATACTTGACAGTGAACCATATATATATATATATATATATATATATATATATATATATAATATATATATATATATATATATATATATTATATATATATATATATATATATATATATATATATATATATATATATATATATATATATAATCAATTTGATTTTATTTGAAAATTATCCAACAGAACAAAAGATCCTGTACATAAATAAATTATAAATTGTACCAACAGTCTTTATTTAATTATTTAAGTTTGGTTCATAATTCTTGTTGGTTAGTTAATTACCCCTAGCAGATTCATAGTCTAAGGTTAGTCTGGAGAGGGGCATCATAGGAACCTAAGATAGTACATTACCATCTCATCTAGGAACCCATACAGCTTGACTATATCTTTGATGTCGATACACCATTACTCTTTTCAGAGAATGGAGTATTTCTTGTAAGACCAGTCTCTTATCTGGCACTATCCTGGTATCATCTGATACATCTTATTTGTCCAGGATATCATTATATCTTTCCTCTCGCTACACCTGAAAACCTCCTATCCGATGTACACTGGTTGAGGATACCAAAGGCTCTCTCCACACATGCATAATAACAGTGACAATATAAGTAATAATAATAACAATAGTAATACTATTTAAGAAAAACAAATCAAAGCAATAATAATTAATAAACACAAACTAACACACCATTAAAAGAATAAGGAAACATACATTAAAACAAAAAAAACTACTCATTCATTCATTCATAACCCTCCACTCCCAAAGGAGCATTGGCCTTCAACAAACACACGCCAAGTCCTCCTGTCACGTGCCATCATCTCAAGTTCATTCCACGTTCTCCTTATCATTTTCACCTCTGTTTCCAGCTCTCTTCTCCATGTGCTTCTTGGTCTACCTCTGCTTCTCTTGCCCTGGGGGTTCCAGAACAAGGACTGCCTTGTAATGCTATCAACAGGTTTTCTCAGTGTGTGTCCTATCCATCGCCATCGTCTTCTTCTCATCTCCTCTTCCACTGGCACTTGTCTAGTTCTTGTCATCAGTTCCACATTGGTAACCTTGTCATACCATTTTAATCCCTCTATTCTACGCAAGCACCCATTTATGAAAGTCTGTAGTTTTTTGGTTGTTGTCTTTGTTGTTCTCCATGTCTCAGAGCCATACAATAGAACTGACTTCACATTTGAGTTGAAGATTCTTATTTTCATGTTGGATCCGATTTCTCTTGATCTCCATATATTTCCCAATGCAATGAAAGCTCCTCTTGCTTTTTGTATTCTTATTTTGATATCACTGTCTGTCCCTCCAACTTTGTCTATATTGCTGCCAAGATACGTGTGCGATTCTACATCTTGTATTGGTGCTTCTTCAAGTTCAACCCTGTTATCATTACCTGCATTTATTCTCATTATCTTTGTCTTTTCCCTGTGTATTTTTAGACCCAAATGCTGTGACCTCTCATCGAGTGTTTTCAATTTGTCCTGCATCTGATTACGGTTATGGGACAGAAGAGCTAAGTCATCAGCAAAATCCAGATCATCCAACTGCTTAGTCAGAGTCCACTGGATTCCATTTCTGTTGTGTGTTGTCGATGTTCTCGTAACCCAGTCTATTGCTAGTAAGAAAAGAAATGGAGACAAGAGGCATCCCTGTCGCACTCCTGTTCTTATCCCAAACAGTTCTGTAAGCTGTCCTTCGTGAAGAACTCTGCATGTCATGTCTTCATTTGTTTTCTTTATTAAATTAATGATCTTCAGGGGAACTCCATAATGCCTCATCAATTTCCAAAGTGATTCTCTGTCTACACTGTCAAATGCCTTTTCGTAGTCCACAAATCCGATGTACAGTGGTGAATTCCATTCCAGACTTTGTTCAACTATTATTCTCAAAGAGGCTATCTGGTCTGTACAGGATCTGTTTTGTCGAAAACCTGCTTGGTTTCTTGTCTATGGACTCTTTTAATCTTTCAAGGATAATCCTGTTTAATACTTTTCCTGGCACTGAAAGTAACATTATTCCTCTATAATTTGTGCACTCTTGTAAATTTCCCTTCTTAGGCAACTTAACCAGATATCCTTCCTTCCATTCTGCTGGTAGCTCTTCTTTTTCCCAGACTTTACCAAGTAATTTATATAACATCTCTGTAGCCGTGTCGATATCTGCTTTGATGGCCTCTGCTGGAATGCCATCAGGTCCAGACTCTTTTCCATCTCTTAGAAGCTTTATGGCTTTCTTTATTTCTTCCTTCGCTGGTCTTTCACCGTTAATTTGTAGCTCTTCTTCTGCTGGCTGGATGTCCGGCGGGTTTTGTGGAGCTGGTCTATTGAGAAGGTCCCCAAAATATTCTGTCCACCTCTTCATTTGCTCTTGTATATTGCTGAGCAGTTTCCCATTCTTGTCTTTTATGAGGCAACTTGTTTGCTTGTATTTCCCTGTTAGCTTCTTTGTGCTGCTATACAGTTCTCTCATATTTCCTTTGGCTGCAGCATCTTCTGCCTCTCTTGCCAACTCCTCAATATACTTCCTCTTGTCTCTTTTGATACTTCTTTTTACTTCTTTGTTTGCTTCTGTGTACACTTCTTGAGCCTTGGCTTTGGAACTTCTGGTTTTGCTTGTGTTTAACTCTGCTTTCTTGTTTTTTCTGTCTTTTATCTTATTGATGGTTTCTGTTGTTATCCATGCTTTTTGTTGTCTTTCCCTTTTCCCCAGTATTTCTTCACGTCTCATTCCATACCAATTTGATTTGCTGCCAATAGTCTTCTGTATTTTCTGCATCTTCCAGCTGTTGGAGCACTTGGAATTTGTCTCTTGATTTCCTACATTAAATTGTTGTCTATAATTTTGCATTGCTGCATATCTCTTGAGTTTCATTTTTACTTTGGCTATCAGAAGGTGGTGATCTGATGCCACATCTGCTCCTCTATATACCGTTACATCCTGCAATGATGATCTAAACTTCTTGTTTATGCATATATGATCAATCTGATTTTCTGTTCTACGGTCTGGTGATATCCATGTTGCCTTGTGTATTCTCTTATGTGGAAACATGCTTCCTCCTATAGCCATTTGATTTGAAGCACAGAAGTTTGAGAATAGTTCCCCATTTTCATTCATTATACCTAGCCCCTGTTTTCCCATGACTTCTTCAAAGCCGGTGTTGACTGTACCTATCTTTGCATTCATGTCACCCATCAAAATTGTGATGTCTCTTCTTTTTACTTTTTCCATAATTTCCTGTAGTATAGTATAAAATGCTTCTTTCACAGACTCTTCTTTGTCATTAGTTGGTGCATAACATTTACATTTATTTTCTTTTTTGCTGTTTTAAAAGAAGCTGTTATTATTCTAGATCCAACGGCTTCCCATTCAATGAGTGCTTTCTGTGCTTCTTTAGATAACATAAGAGCTACCCCTTCACTGTGGTGTGAACTTTCGTCTTCATGTCCTGAGGACAGCACCAATTCACCTGTGATGAGTTTCTTCCTGTCTACCCCCTTCCACTTTGTTTCACACAGTCCCAGAACCTCGATTTTATATTCCCTCATCTCTGCTGCTACTTGTGCCACTTTCCCTTGTTCGTTTAATGTCCGAACATTCCAGGTGCCAAATCTGGAAGTTCTAGAAGAAAGAAAGTTAGTCAGCAACACAGACTCCTTTCAGCTTTCTCTGTGTTGCATCATACGCCTCCCTGTGAGAGGACCTTCCCCTGTCTTGGAAGCTGTGTTTTATTTTCCTTAATTGACTTGTCCATATTTGTTGAAGTTTTTTGTGTGGTTTAAATTTTTTACAGGATGGGGTAACCGGCCCCATGCCCAGCCCTCCTTAGTCGCTTTCTATGACATGCTTGGCAGGGAACAGTGTTACTATTCTTTGCTCCCTTTCGGGCCCCGGTAACACACGGGTGTCACTACTAATAATATGAGGAAAAAACAATGAAGTAACAAAAAACACGACTTAAAAAACAACAAATTCGAACATAAATTGACATCATCAATAGCAATCAATTGCAAAGAACAATAGGAATGTGAATATAACACAAAACTGAACATAAAATGCCATTAAATACCCTAATTATAACCGACAATTAGGTTAAACAGGGTTGACCAAGATGGTGGATGAGCAGAGACAATGACGTTCAGATGATACTAGCCTGCTCTCCTCCCATCACCTTTAAATAAAAGAGAGACCAGCACCTAACCACTCTGTCAATTGGACGCTCATTTTATACAGACCCATTTAAATTTTTGAACCAAAGTATAAACAGGTAACGCAGGCTGTGCACTGTGACACCTACCTACCATCAACAGTATTTATGTGTATTAATACTTGTGTCACGGTCAACAGATGGAGCACCCTGAAGTAGACAGTACACTAACCGTGAACATTTCTGTATTTAAAGTGAATGTTTCACATTAAAGACCACTAACAAATCAACAGGATCAAATGAGACCAAACAAAGATAATCTTTTATGTTACACAGTTTTATTTCACGATCTAAATTCAGTATACTATGAAGAATATTTATCTTGACAATAGTCTTCATTTGATAAAACAATAAACTTTAATAAAACAGAGTAAACTTATCTAAAACAACAGATTAATTTTAATTTCTTACTGTGTTATAAAAATATATCAAAGCTGGTCATATAAGACAACAGGTAATTTTGTATAAAATTGTGTATAAAAATTCATTTGTATAATTTATTTATATTTAATAAATCATTTTATAAATTTTATTTGCAGGTTGGAAAAGAAAACCATTATAAGAAGATGACAAGGCATCACAGCCATAGCAAGTAAGGGGCAGGGAAAGAGGTATCCCTCCAGTGCCAAAAGTAACATGCACAGGCAAAATAAAATTAGACAGCATCATCATCTATGTTTGTAGAAAGGAATGCAGTAGATGCTGTTTGCCCCAGCACAAAAACTTTTGTTGCTTCGGCTTGACAAGATGGCATTATGAAGGTGAAAACCAAGCTATCTGACATAAACTCATGTTTTTTTACTTTATAAACTGTGATCAATGTCACACTGACTCCAAACTACCACTACTTAATGATGACACATAACAGGCTGTACTAATAGAGTACAGTAGGGGAGTTCATACTTATTCCCAAACAAAACGTGCTGTTCTTATGACGGTCACTGCTGAAGGAAAGGATACAAGTGTTTTTAAGGTGGACAAACTTCTAAATTTAATTAAGAATGGAACACACTTCATATATGAACGAAAATTGCTTCTTCTCATGACACTTAACAATAGCACAAGTTAAAGGAAAGAAATATTAACTCCTCTTGTCTATGGTATTGTTCTCACATTAAGAAATAAAAAAACTCTACGACAGGAAATTTATCTTTGATAAAAAGTTCACACATATATTCAGACACAACAACTAGTTAATATGTTAAGAAAATAACAAAGTAAGTTGTATACAGACATGACAATGTGTGAGTATACTAAGAAAATAACAAAGTTACATACAGACATGACAACGTGTAAGTGTGCTAAAAAAAATAACAAAGTTACATACAGACATGTCTATGTGTGAGTATGATAAAAAAATTAACAAAGTTTCATACATACATGACAACATTTAGGTATGCTAACAAAATTACAAAGTTACGTACAGACATAATAATGTGTGAGTATGCTAACAAAGCCCAATGGGCTGATCACCCGTTGGCTTGTCACACCGATTACGGAAACAACGGCAGATGGATCTATTTGTTGTTGCCCTAAAGACGCCGCTAGGCGTGATGGGAAACTACAACAGAGAAAATCAATCTGCTGTTGCCCTTAAGACGCCACAAGGCGTGATGGCCTCTGACTGCTTGGTCGGTCTTTGGCTAAGGACGGAAGAAGAAGAAGAAGAATGCTAACAAAAATATCAAAGTTGCTTACAGACATGGCAACAGGTGAATATGTTTAGAAAATAAACTACAAGTCAACTTGGTATGTTCAGAAAACAGCACAGTTAATTATATTTATTTATCTTTTTTTTTCGTTCCTTATACAGCACGGCACCACTGTTGCAATTGGCCCACTTTCAAGAAGCCTCATTCAAAGCACATGTGCCTACAGCAGTTGTTTCTTTAACAATTTCTTTGACATGATAAGGTTGTCAGCCTCATGCACAACCTCACGTTAGTTGCCTTGTATGACGTGCCTGAGGCACGAGTAGTCTTATTATTTCTTTATCTTGATACAACTTGTCTACTGTATCATTTACTATCAACTGTACACAAGTCTCACACTGACAGATTCTAGCTTGACCACAACTTGGGTTGAACCAAATCAAACATCTACAAGCTTCATGTAGTTTCTTTATCTTGATACAACTTGTCTACTGTATCATTTACTATCAACTGTACACAAGTCTCACACTGACAGATTCTAGCTTGACCACAACTTGGGTTGAACCAAATCAAACATCTACAAGCTTCATGTAGTTCTATGAGGTCTTTGTGGAGATCAAGAAAGAAGAGGTTCACTGCTCCCTCAGGCAAGTCATAAGAGGCCACTAATATTAGCTTGTGCTTGGGACTGACAACCTCAGCATGTAATACAATTAGTTACAGAAACCATTACTTCAACAGCACATGAATGCACTGGTGTAGGCTGTCAGCAGTCGGACCAGCTGCAGTGGTGACTTTATACTCCATAAGAAATGACAAGGGAAATGAATGAATGAATGAATGGTTACAAAGTGCAAGAGGTGACATCTGTATATCAACAAGTAAAGATAAACATATTTTATCAATAATAACATATATGATCCTTCAAATCATCTACCCCTTGTATCATGAAGTGAAGATAGCTATACAGCATCCATAACATCATCAACCTTTCATACGAGTTCATTGAACATCCTTAGATATCAAAAGAGATAGACAATATCGCCAGCTTTATTATCTAATTACATGACAAATTGCATTAAACTAATTTTATACTGTATTCACATTAGAGATATTACACCAGCTTTTCACAAAAATCTTGGAACAAGAGGCCATCCCCCAAGAACTGAAAAGGCCCATAATTAAAGTGCCCAGGAAAGACAATTTGGTTACATGTAGCACCTGAAAAGGCATAACACTTTAGGCAGGGACTTGAAACAATTAACACCAAGTGATGCTAGAGTATAAAACAGGAGCTTTAGATATAGGACTGTGCAAGATTTTGAATGGAAAGACCATACCATGTACAGATCAGATAGCAACATTGACAAGAGTCACCACAGCAAATAAAAAGACATCTATATAAATCCAATGTGTGAATTCTGAGAAAGTACTTGACAAAACTGAGTGCTGCACAAGGTAAACGCAGAGTCTGTCCTGTTTATGGTTTGAAAATGTGATGAATCACCAAAAATATCACATTCAAAACTTGAGACCTCGCCAACACTTGCCTCTGTTGCATGCTCCACATCAGTTGGTTACAGGTAACGGCAAACACACAACTATGGAAGAGATCCTGATAATAAACAATACAGCTGAAGATAAAAGACAGCATGAAGACAGAAACATTCTACAAACAGAAACAAACATTCTTCAAACTGGAACAAACAACTACAAACTAGAACATTCTACAAACAGAAACAAATTTTATAAAAACTGGAACAAACAACAACAAATTGTAACATTCTACAAACTGAAACAAACAACTACAAACTGGAACATTTTACAAACAGAAACAATTACAAACTAGAACATTCTATAAACAGAAGCAAACATTCTAATAACAGAAACGGACATTCTACAAACATTCTACAAACTGAAACAATTACAAACTACAACATTCTATAAACAGAAGCAAACATTCTACTAACGGAAATGGACATTCTACAAACAGAAACAAACATCTACAAACTGGAACATTTTAAAAACAAAGATTTTTCACATTGAAACAAACAAGCTACAAAATGAAACATTTAAACAAAGTGATGAAGCAACTGTTCCACAAGCTGAGACAAACCTTCAACACACTAAAGTAAACATTCTACAAACTGAAACAACACATAACCCACATCATCCAAGACCTTGAAGTTGCCTGATAGTCTGGCTTGGTAATGTTGATAACCGACAATACTGGCAGCATTCAGCAAATTTACTCTGAAAATAAAATAAAAAAGTCAATTATTGAATACAAGTAATTTTGGCCCCCTGATTGCTTCATGGCAGAGATGGATGGGTATGAAAAAAATCAAAAAAAAGGTGATTTGTCTTACGAGGACAAAAGACAAAGAAAATAGCCAACATTGCGGCCACAAGACCTTCGTCAGGGAAAGGAAAGAAAGTGAGGGCTAAATAGGACACATAAGAATCTAAATAACTATAAAAAATGGGTACTTCCCTTATGGCGGCTAAGACCTAAGCAAGCCCGCTGAAGCATGGTAGAGACAAAGAAAGAACGACTACGTCGCCTTCAGGCAGGTTGTACAAGGCGACAAATATGAGGCTGTGCATATGGCTGGCAATCAAATCATGTAAAACAAATAGCCAGAGAAACCACAGCTGCAGTGGTGGCGCCATGCTCCGTATGGAGCACATATGAAAATGATAACATTGATGACCCACTTCATGATAATGTATGTCAACATAATTTTGGCCTCCCCCCCGAACTGCTTCATGATTGTTTCATCACCATATTTGTACTAACTATTGCATATCCAACGACACACTTTGCTATAATGATTAGTATCTCTGTTTGGCCTCCCATGTGAAAACTATTTTGATGAAGTAAATAAAAATAAAGAAATAGGAAAAAGTTTTACAATGACGTAGGACAAATCTACTCAATTTATAAACACAAACCTTTCATCACAACTAGGTGCACAAAAACAGTATGTAAACTAATCTAAAAGCATAAAGCTATTTAAAAAAACAAAGGGATAAAATGGTTTGGTGCCATAAATTACAAAAACTGACACCTACCCAGGGAAAATAATATTTACAATCTACTGTATGGCTGTGAAACAATGGACAACAACCATGAATTGACAAGACTTTATAAATTGGTGCTTGTGCAGATAAGAATATTAGGAATGGACCACTAATGTGGAATTGACAGAAAGATTGAGACAAACACCAATTTTAAAAAAAAAATCAATATAGCAAGGAAGGATGTTAGCAGTGTACATTATAGACAAACTCATTAAACCAACAGCATCACAAGGCAATCTTTGTTCTGAAATCACAGGGTAAATGAAATAGGAGACCAAAAAAAAAAAATGCAAAAGAGAGCTGGAGATATAGGTAGAATAAATACCATATAGAAAGAACTCAATGACATGACAACATAACAAGGGAGCTTGGCATACATGACAACATAACAAGGGAGCTTGGCATACATGACAACATAACAAGGGAGCTTGGCATACAACAACTGATAATCTCTGCTCCATAGGGAGCTAATAGGAAGAAGAAAAATGAGAAGACTTTCTGATCTGATCATGTTGATCTCATAATATTGATCTCATAATATTGATATGCTGTGTAAAAAAGTCTCATCAATGTCAGCCAACACGTTTAATTTAAAGCTGGCTTACATCAAAGTAGAGGAGTGGTTAGATCACTTTCTTCTTGAGGAACAATTGCTGGGTTCAAAACCAGCTAACATTATGCTTCAGCCTAACCTGTTGTAAATGGATTCCTGACTCTGCTTTTGAGTTAAGGAAGGCAACAGAAGTGAGACAGGAAGTTGACTAAACCATCTCATACAGCTAAGACCTACCTCTCCAACACTTCACTTTCTTACAGCAGTACCTGCTTTGTGACTACTTTTACCCTTTAAATCTGACCGCTCAACCACCAAGGAACTAGCACAATATAATAATTCCAACTGTCAAGGGGTGTTTTGGCAGTGAAGTAGATAGATTGTTTTTATGATAGATGCTCCACTGGGAGCATCGTTATCTGAATAGTTGTGAGGTGACCGAGAACCCAGAATAATCGTGGTATTTTTCTAAGTGTGGTACAAGAGTAGTGTACACAACGTTGTGAGTTCTGTTTACTGGTCAAAAATAAGCGTGAGTTGAGTAGTAGTTACTGGTCGAGAGAGATTGGTGTGTGAGTTGAACAGGGCAGTCTAATGTTGGTTATCAGACGAGCAGGTTGGTTGTTGTAGTGGTACCTGCTGTGATGTTCTGCCAATGTCTGAGTGGAGGTATAATTGATAGTTGTTCGACTGTGGGACATGTCATGAGAAGTTTCTTTGTCGTAAGATACGTCTACTTATACGTGAGTTGGAGATAGGGGATTTTGTTATCCAGCAGCTGATGTGAATGCTGAAATGAAAAGTTCCTAGTTTCTGTTACCCGTGTTCACATACACAATACATCAGTGTTTCTCAACCTTTTAGAGGTCCTGTACCCCTTTACAGCATATTAACTCATTCTATCCCAGGCTGTTTTTTTGTTTTACCCAGGCCCAAAAATGGATGCAATTTTTTCCTACAGGTGTTGTTTTAAAAACAGACTTGACAAATACATTAGTAGGTACATATGTTATACACACAAATGTGGGAAATTGACTGCAGAATATTATGAACTGCTGCATCTATTTTGAAACACATTTTTACCACAATCACACACTTCAAATATATAATTTTTATGATTTGTTTCCTACACCAAATATTTCTGGAAAAACCAAACGTGAAACTACTAAGACTAATATTATTTACACAGACCAAATTCTATTTTACATTTCCCAGAAGAATTTAGCCACTATTCACATGCTTTTATGGTAGTTATAAAAACATTGTGGGTGTGGATGTGGCTGGTTTGGACAACCAGTGCAATAATAATGTGAGCGCTGATGACGAGCAGGTGTGCTGCAGTGGACACAGTTCCTATCTCTTTTTGCATAACATACAAGATGCTTTGTGTCACAAAGGTACTCTGAAGCTGAGATCTAACAATATTAGTAGCTGCATTTTCTTTGACACTAAGTGGGCTCAAAACAGCAGAAGCTTCAGTTAGCTGGTGAAACAGATTTCTTTTGAACTACAGCAATGATTGCTTTTCACCTCAATGAAAACAGCATAAAACTGAAGCATTCACCTGCACTATTTCAAGCAGCCAGAAGATTTTGTTTGCACCATTTAACAGATTTTCTGTTATGCACACCATAATAACCAACTTTTTTGATCCAGGAGATCACACCCATTCATTGAATTGTTGTATTCATCTACATATATCCTGCAATGGATGAATCAACAAGGCTGAGGCTGTTGGAGTTTGGCACCAAACGTGGGACTAGCAGAAATAGACGTGAGAGAGGATGCATCCGTCGTATGTACAACCAGCGTTCATACTCTTCAACATTTGCTGAGGGAGACTGAGCACCTATGGGTTTGCCCAGAGTGCAGTGAGGTCAATTCTGATTAACAATAACAATTCATCTATCAGTTTTGGTTTAACAATGTGCTTCCGTGTGGTTATGGTCTCCACTTTGGCCTGAGAAGATACAAGGAAAACTGATTTCTCTGCCTTTTTGTCTCTAAATGCTGTACACAACACTATGCATGTTTGTGTCATATACCATCTGTATTCCAGATAACTAAGGTGCAGAGTCTTTACTTGTAATAGAAAATTTCTCCGGATAATGTTCAGAGTACCAGTGTAGTATTGCTCCTTCTCCAGTAAGAAGTCATTGAGTTCTCCTGTGGTGTAATACCTGTCAGCAAATAAGTGGTGGTCTGTACCCACAGGCTGTATCATTATCATCATGTGATGTATTCTCTCCAGAACGTTGTCTCCAATACAGCTACTCTGAATGCATCACGATTTTGGGCAAATCGACCTGCATCATCCAAAGACATGTTCAGACTCTCTGTGATGTCCTGGATCCACCGTCGTCTAGGTCATCCCCTTTCCCTTTTTCCTGGGACAATGCCTTCCATTACTAATTTTTTCAGACTATTATGCCTTTTCATATGACCGAAAAATTTCAGCTTCCTTATTGTGATGAGGGAGCCGCGGTAGCACAGTGGTTAGTGCACTGGCTTCCTAGCTCAGTGGTCTATGGTTTGATCCCCAGTTGAGGTGGGATTTTTTTTTAGGCCACAAACGGCTCCTGGGACGACCCAGCCCCAATTGGGTACCAGAGCAACTCTGGGAAGGTTAAGGCGGCCAGCGTGATGCTGACCACATCACCCCTAGTGTGCTGATGGTCAAGAAAATATGGGCCTAACACCATATTCTCAATATGCCTCAATGGGCATGTAACAGGATCCTTTACCTTTTCCTTTATTGCGATGGTATTTAGGAGCCAATTTTCCTCTACATTTAGTGAGTGCAGTACTTCTCTGTTGGTCTTTTTTTCTGTTCAGGGTATTCTCAACATCCTTCTGTAGCATTTCATTTCGAATGATGTAATCTTTTTTGCAACTGTTTTATTGAGTGTCCATGTCTCACAGCCGTATGTTGCTACTGGGAATATACATGCTCTGATCAGTTGTAACTTTGTTTCTTTGCTTGTGCCTTGCCATAGTTTTTTATCTGTATTAGTTTGTGAGGCAATTGCAAGTCTTCTTTTAATTTCTACTGCACAGTCGCCAGAGCTGTTGATGATTGATCCTAAGTATTCAAATTCATTAACACCTTCCAGTTCTTTGTTATCAATTTCAATTTCTGGTTTGATCTTTACTTTGTCTGTTGTCAATACTTTGGTCTTCTTGGTGTTTAGGTATAGATTCTGGGCCTTGCTGTGATTTTTGGTTGACAGGCTGTATAAGGGTCTGAAAAATCTTGACAGCTTGCCCACTGTTTGCATCTACTTCAGGATCATATGAAGTATCAGAACCAAAATATGTTCACCACATATCCAGTTGCTGAATCACATAAACCAAAGACTTTTATGTGATATTTGCTTGGTTTACTTGGATTATACTGCTTATACTGCCATCTACCTTTATACCCTATAACCATTTCATCCAAACTGAGATTTTGGAATGGGTAAAAGGCACTCTGAAATTTTTGCAACAACATGATCTTAAAAGGTTCAATCTTTTCTTTTCCTTGTGAATTTTCATCAGACGTGAAGCATTATATGATGTAATGCTTCTAATCTACTTCTTGAAAACATCTGACAAAACCAAGGAGTACAAAATTCTGCAGATGTAGACCAGTAGTCGCGAATGAATGGTTTTTTCTGAATCCCAATATTTATTAGGACAGCGAATGACAGCGATGATGAGATCAAGGATGAATTCTATCAACAACTGCAGAAAGAAATGGAAGACACACCTAGATATGATCTTATCGTAGTAATGGGAGACCTCAGCGCGAAAGTTGGAACACACAATACATATAATGAAAGAGTAATGGGGAAATGCAGCAGCGGAACAGCAAACGAAAATGGGGATAAATTAATAAGTTTCTGTAGCATTAACAACCTGGTCATTGGAGGAACACTTTTCCCACACAAAGAAATTCACAAATTAACATGGGAATCACCAAATGGTCGGGACAGAAACCAGATAGACCACATTATGATTAACGGTAGATGGAGACATGCATTACAAGATGTGAAGGTAAGAAGAGGTGCAGATGTGGAAAGTGATCACCATTTAGTAGTAGCAAAACTGAAAGTGAAACTAAGAATGGTTGGACCAACTGTAACTACACAGAAAAAGGTTTGACATCAGCAAATTGAAGGACCCCCTTACCAGAAAAGCTTTTGCGGCTGATATAAAGAAACGATATCAATTTGCCAAAAGTCAGGAAAAGACATTGACTGATGATATAGACCAGAAATTCAACACTATTTCAAAAAATAAAACATACCTTTATATTTGTCTAATATTTATTTACTGTTTACAGGCCTTGGGTTTCCCTTCCTTATATGTTATAAGGAGAGCAGCAAATCATGCTTGGGATTCCAGGAAAGGAAGAAGCAAGACTGGATAACACCAGAAACATTAAACACCATAACGATGAGAAAGGAAATGAAAAGAAAGAAAGCAGAAGCAAAGTCCCCCAGGTTAAAGCAACTATATATAGGTACCCCAAACCGCCCGCTTTTTTGGTTGACAACGCACGAAAGTTGAGAAAACTGAGGAAAATTCGTCAAGTTTAAGTCGTCGCTGTCCCTTTGCTATTAAGCGGATTGTAATAAAATTTATATCACGATACTCATTATCCTCTTCTCTTTTGAAATGTATTAATTCCCGAATAATAAAAGTTATTGAAGTATTTTTTTACTAATAAAAACTAACAGCAACGTTACACGTAGTTTGCCCAGGCGCGCGGCCAACTCTCGGCGTTTTTGCCTCACCCCGCTTCATTCAAACGGGTTTCGCTTAACCAGCAAACGTCTGATTTGCATACTGTTTTCACCATTATGATGGGAAGATGCATATCTTTAATTTGGTATATTGCAAGCTGTAGAAAACTACATGGAAGACGTCGATTTCTCAAAGCGAAGTTGAAATTTTACAAGATGTGACATTTTAAATGTTGTTATAATTGTTTGCAATATATGAGAAGATTTGGGAGCCATTTTCCTTTATTCGTGTGAAATTTTAAAGACTTCTGGTATTTGCTGGTGGAGCTAATTGACTTTGAGTAAGTTCTGTATCGCTCAAGTTAGGCCTAGAATTTTAGCGAAAAATAGACAGCGAGGCTGTTCCATTGGCCGTGATCACTCCCGATGTCATCAAGATCGAGACGCCACTTTTATTCGCTCATGTGCAAACATC
Organism: Oreohelix idahoensis; assembly: GCA_024509875.1. Classification (NCBI taxonomy): domain Eukaryota; kingdom Metazoa; phylum Mollusca; class Gastropoda; order Stylommatophora; family Oreohelicidae; genus Oreohelix; species Oreohelix idahoensis. The sequence continues at coordinate 57,430 of JAMPIV010014117.1, forward strand.
ATCACATCTTCTGATTTGAGGTTGACTATACTTAAGTATATCACTTATTAACAATGTTTTGAACTTTAAATTTAAAATTTACAATAGTTTTTATATTATTTAGCAATTTAACACGATCGCACAGTTTCTGTGTAACAACGTGGATTGAATTGTTATCACCGCTTCAGACATTCGCACATCAATCTAATTTTTTCAAGAGCTTGAAAAGCTAAGAAAGTTACTAATTTGAATAAAAAATGCATGTTTTGATTAATTGGTAATTAAATGAAGGTTTCTTTTGCAACATAATAGGGTTAATTAGGATCTCAAACGCGAATGATATCGCAAAACCAAACGCCAATGGTCGACGTATTGAGACAAGGCTAGGAAACCGGAAAAATACCATAACTTAGTACAGTAGAACTCCATTTATCCGAACCCCATGGGACCGAGCATTGTTCGGATAATCAAATGTTCGGATAATTGGATTACATAATGTATCGAGTACATGTACACATATTTCTAAAAATAATTAACCATCACAAGGAAATTACACTATAAAACATATTTACTTGTACTGTAATAATAATACCCACACTGTATTAGATCACTGTATCACCAAAATCTTTTATTACACTGCAGTGCATGTACTACTTGTATTAATTATTTTTTTTTAAGAAAGAGAAATGTTTTCAAAATAACATTACAAACGATTCAAAACCAGGCGCAACTTACGTATACATGTACTTGCACAGATGTAACCCACTATTTAAAATAATGAGGAATCCTCTTTTGCACCAAACTGGATAGTCTCCTTTTGGCTGCTAAGTCCCGCATTCTCTTCAACAGCAGAAGCTGTGTAGGACAGCTGTCATCTTCTTGCTCGTACCAAGCCATCGCTGTTTCTAGTGCTATAAAGGCCTCTTCAGGACTTGGTCGACGTTTTGGTTTTTCTTCATAATCTACAAGTACATCATGTACTTCTGAGGTGTCTTCATCATCGGTCACTACATGTATTTGGTTTTCTTCTTGCACAAAAGACAAAATTTCTTCGTCATTCAAAAACTGAAAACCAGAATCATTATCATCTTCTTGCCACATGTGTGCATCATCTTTGTCACAGGCCGAAAATCCGGGCATTGCTTGAAACAGTTCCACAACTTCATTTATACAATCATCATTTGTGTCCACTACAGTAGTTTTCATTTCCTCCTTTTTTTCCCAAGCAATCTATTCCAAGCCTTGTTGAGATTATCTTGTGACAGGGTGGTCCAAGCATCAGCTAACATATATCAGCAGTCTTTGAGATTAAGCTTTTTGGAAAACGCCACCACACTTTCTTCATCTTCAGCCAACAATAAACGACGCATGACTTCCTTCTTGTACATCTTTTTAAGCTTTGCTATAACACCCTGATTCATTGGTTGAATCATTACATTGGGAGGCAGAAAAATTACTTTAAAATTTGTATCAACTGCATTCAATGTATCCGTCTCTGGATGAGATGGTGCATTGTCCAGTAGAAGAATTACTTTTCCAGTTTTCTTTTCTTGTTCTCTCAACCTCTTCATATTTGGGATGAATTGATTTGTATACCAATCAAGAAATATTTCACTATTCATCCAAGCACTCTTCTGTGCTTTGTAGCACAATGGGAGACATGTCACATTCTTTAAACAACGTGGTTTTTTGGCTTTACCGATCATTAGCACCGGTAATCGATGACTTCCACTGGCATTCGCGGCTACCAAAATTGTTACTCTCTCTTTGCACTTTTTAAACACAGGGGAAGCTGCTTCGCGCTGAGATGCAAGGGATTTTTTAGGCAATGATTTCCAGTATAAGCCAGTCTCATCGGCATTATACACATCATCGAGTGAATAACCTTCTTCTTCCAAAAAAGCCAAGAATGTTTCTTTAAAATTTTCAGCGGCAGTTGCATCGCTAGATAAAGATTCCCCTTGAATCTCCAATTCTCGTATGCCATGACGAGATTTAAAGTTTCTTAACCATCCCTGGCTAGCCTTAAAGTCAGGAGGACAGTCAAGTTGATTGTTGAACTGAAGTGCCTTTTCACACAATAGAGAGCCAGCGATAGTTTCCCCTTTGCTTCTTCTTTGCACAAACCATATATACAAAGCCTTTTCCAAGTTCAAATCTTTCGCACTTCTCATGGTTTACGTTTCTTCGATCCATTTTCACTATCCAATTTCGATGCAAAACTCATAATTTTATCCTTGTTACTTTTGATGTCAGAGACGGTAGCTTTCCCAACATTAAAAATCCTGGCAAGTGAAGACACAGTTTCACACTTTTCCTAGGCTCTTGATAATTTCTGTTTTCGTTTCAATTGACAAAACATTGCGGTTCCTTTTATATGCTTTAGGCCTTCTGGAAGATGCCATATCGCACAGAGAAATACTTGCACACCAAAATTATTCTGCTGTAGTAGCAGACAAAATTATTTTAAGTTGAACTGTCTGTTTAGCCAGTGTTCTGCCTAGAACGCACACGTACACTAGATTGGTGAACCAGATATTAACTGACTTTATGATCTAACTGACTTCCTGTACGTAAGCGACCAACCATTAGATCATTCCATCCTCTACAAATTACTCGCACACATTTGAAGCTTGCAGCATCAAAAGATTCAAAAATGTAGTCTAACATGACTGGTGGCGTCTGATTTTTTTTCTCTCGAAAAAGTGTTCGGATAATTGGATGTTTGGATAATTGGGGTTCGGATAAATGGAGTTCTACTGTAGCTGACGGTGTACTGAAATGTCCGGACTAGCAGGCACTAGTTGATAGTCTTACCTCGAACATAAATATGTACCGGGTATAAACAGCTTTCATGAAATGCACTTTAAATAGTTCAGACTCACGTATTCATGTTAATTAATAAACATTTTAATTTAAGCAGGCTGTACACTTTTCAAGTTTTAAGGTTCGTCGTGATTTTCAATGCACTACATGTATGATATAATAATGGTACGTGTAATGCTCTATACATGTAAAGAAAACTCACTTCTGGAATTTTACTGTTGCATATGACTCATACTACGATGGTATAAAAAACATTTTTTAATGCTAGTAACCAGTTGTTTTATCACAAAATAGCGTTTAGATATTGTTAATTATTGTTTACATGTTGTTAATTATTGCCTACAAATGATTTTTTAATTGAAATATGGACAGTATTTTTTTTTTTTTTAAATCTTAATTTTTACATTTTTTTCTTCCCCTGCGACAAATTGGCCTCTGGACATATTTTAAAAAAATTATACAAGAACAAACAGATGTTCAAATCCTCTGAAAAAAATTGGGTTGTATTTGTGTAGTATGCAGATTAATATGTACAAATTTAAAGCTTGTACCTTTTATATTTTTTGAAATATGATGTTGTGAAAATTGATGTTCATGCAAAATACTACATTTTTTGGTAATGATTTGCAATATTTGGTCTGAAATATATTGATAATTATTCATGATATAGCCCTATAGTTTTTTTTTTATGTGATCAGTGTATTGCAGACTGTATGCTGTTTGTCAGAGAAGGGTCTAAGATTATATTTAAGAAAACGGGAGCACTCTGAAGTTGGTGTGATGTAACTTTTTCAACTTTGCGAAAGTACATACACTTTTTAAAATGCCGTAACATTTTTATTTTTTGTCCGATTTTAAAACATTAAGTACCCAATTTCATGGTTTTTCAAGAGCTTCCAAACTGCATTGTTTTCTCTGGTGTTTCTGTGCAAACAAAAATCACATATAGTATATAGCAAACAGTACAGTTAGCTGGACAAGGAAGTTAAACGCCAAACCCAAGCCAACAAAAGGAATTTCCTAGACGATCTTGCAAGACAGGCAGAAGAGGCAGCACTGAGAAATGAACAAAACACAGTATACAAAATAACTAAAATCATCAGCGGAAAACGAGGTGCAAACAATATTACATTAGTAAGAGATAAGCAAGGAAATCTCATCACGACAGCAGAGGGACAGGAAACAAGATGGGCAGAGCATTTCAGAGAAACTCTGAACAAGGAACCACCAGAGACACAATTGAATGTTCCTGAGGCTGAAAATGATCTAGATGTTAATACAGACATTCCACGAAAAGAAGAAATCATCACAGCAATCAAAGGGTTAAAGAATGGAAAAGCTCCTGGCCATGATAACTTAAATGCAGTGCTATTTAAGACAGACCCTGAGCTAGCAGCAGAACTATTAGAACCACTATTTGCACAAGTCGGGAAAACAGGGACAACACCAACAGAGTGGAACAAAGGAATAATTGTCAAATTGCCCAAGAAGGGAGATCTTGCAGACTGCAATAATTGGAGAGGAATCACTCTTCTCTCAGTTCCCAGCAAAATACTAGGCAGGATAATTATACAGAGAATTTTAAAAGCAGTAGACCACAAACTGAGGAAAGAACAAGCAGGATTTAGAAAGAACAGAAGATGTGTAGATCATATATTTACCCTCAGGAACATTATAGAGCAGTGCTCAGAATGGCAAAGACAGCTGTATATTAATTTCGTTGATTTTGAAAAGGCTTTTGACAGTATACATAGGGACAGTTTATGGAAAATACTGAGGGCTTATGGAATTCCAAGCTGCATTATTTAAGAAAACGGGAGTACTCTGAAGTTGGTGTGATGTAACTTTTTCAACTTTGCGAAAGTCCCTACACTTTTAAAAATGCTGTAACTTTTTTATTTTTTGTCCGATTTTAAAATATAAAGTACAAAATTTCATGGTTTTCCAAGAGCTTTCAAACTGCATTGTTTTCTCTGGTGTTTCTGTGCAAACAAAAATCACTTTGTGGTACCTACTGCATAGTGTCAATCATAAAAAGCCTCTATGCCAACTTTACGTGTAGCGTTGGGCAGAGCAACCTAACGTTTGAGGTGAAGACAGGGATGCCCCTTATCAACCACTCTATTTTTAACAGTCATAGACTGGGTGATGCGCCAGACAACAGAGGGCAGTCCAAGAGGAATAAGATGGACTACATTTTCTACATTGGAAGATCTGGAATATGCAGATGACATTGCACTACTAGCACATTCACATCAACATATCCAGGAAAAAACGGATAGACTTAATAAGTATAGCCAGCAGGTGGGCTTGAACATCAATCTAAAGAAGACAGAGGTCATGACGCTCAATGTGAGCAACCCTGAACCCATATCAGTAAAGAATCAGCAACTGGAACAGACAGACGCCTTCACATACCTAGGATGCATAGTAACACCAGACGTCAGAGCAAGCAAAGACATCAACAACAGAATGAACAAAGCCAGAACAACCTTTTTTAGTCTAAACAACATCTGGAAGTCCTCTCAGTACAGCACAAGCACAAAATTAAGATTATATCAGAGCCGTGTGCTTTCTGTGCTTCTCTATGGTGCGGAGAGTTACAGAGAAGGAAATGTTGAAAATGTCCTCTTTTCACACATGTCTAAGAAAAATTCTCAGAATCTTTTGGCCGAATACCATCACCAACCATGATCTGCTTACTCCGAGCAAGCAAGAGGACATGCACACCATCATAGCTGGCAGATGCTGGAGCTGGGTTGGCCATGTCCTCAGAAGAGACCCTGATGCCATCACAAGAACAGCTATGCTATGGACCCCTGAAGGAAAATGAAAGAGAAGCCGACCAAAAACAACTTGGCGGAGGACTGTGGAGGCTGAGATGCAAAGAATGAACCAGAGTTGGGGCACTGTACGAAGGATGGCCACCGACTGAGCAAAGTGGAATCAATTTGTTGTTGCCCTACAAGACGCCACCTGGCGTGATGGCCACTGACTGCTTTGACAGTCGGCGGCTAAGGATCAAAGAAGAAGAAGAATAAACTTATCAAGTTTTAGGCGTGTGACTTCAGTCCACCGAGAATACACTGAATATTGTTTCACAAGGTTATTTTGAATACATTTGAGTCTGGCATAATCACTGATGCACTGGCACATGTAATCTTTAACTTCATCTGTAAACAAAATATTGAAACATTTCAATGGGGGTGACAGATCAAGCCCCTCAGTCACACCTGGTGTTCTCTTTGGACAAAATTGAAATTCATTTCATGTCATGTCCTCAGTAATTTCTAACCACTCTGGGACATCTTGTGAGGATGCACCTGCCTCTAGACTTGTGGCAGTTCTCTTAGCTTTACTGGTTGTCAGAAAGGGGTTTTTACCCCTTCCTTTTCCTTTACTGATAGTTTAGCTCTGTTTATACTAGGCCTACCTGATGCCTGTTTAATCAAGTGCTCAGCATCACTGTCAGTATAATCACTTTCATGAATATTTTGACACAAAGTCTTTACAACGTCCTTATCTGAATCACTAAAACTAACTTCCAAATCACTGTCGCTAGAATTATCAGAACCACTGAGAAATAAGCACTCGTGTTTGATCAACTGATAGCCGGTGTTTAGAAGAAGAATCTCGCTCCATTTTGTTTGTAAACAAATGATTAGCAACGTTAGCAATGGATATAAAGTACACAATTTTAGCTTCAAAAATTTTTTTTTCACTCACAAACGTTCACAAAAGTGCCGGATGTAATGAAATGATTTAAAAACGGCTTGTTGCCAGGTATTTTATAATTTTCCATTCAAATTCGACATGTCACGCTGGCGTATGGTATGTCATTGGGTACAGAAAGGCCTATCTGGCACGCCATATGCCAGTTTGGGCAGAATGAGTTAAGAAGCCTTGCACCCCTTTACAGCATCTTAAGAAGCCTCACACCCCTTTATAGCCTCTTAAGAAGCCTTGCACCCCTTTACAGCATCTTAAGAAGCCTCGCACCCCTTTACAGCATCTTAAGAAGCCTCACACCCCTATACAGCATCTTAAGAAGCCTCACACCCCTTTACAGCCTCTTAAGAAGCCTCACATCCCATTATCTTCTAGCTCGCAAAACATGCCAGAAATGCTAAAAAGAGATAAAAGTATGTTTTGAGACTGTTATTTACAGAATGTGACGACAGTTCAGTATCTAATTCCCATTGTCAATGTTTTATTTTGTACAGATACATTTGAGTTCCGTGTATTATATATTGTTGATGATGATTCACCTTTTAAAATATCTGCATGTCTCGCACCCCTAGAAAGTGAGTCTCGCACCCCCTTGGGGTGCATGCACCTCAGGTTAAGAAACACTGCAATATATGATGTCGGAGACTGACACACAGCCTGTGACATGTGCAGTCGAAGTGTTGTGAACCTGAATGGTGTATTCCTTCTTTAGAAAATGTAGCCAAAAGCATGCTTCATTCTATACTACAAGGAGCTGTAACACAATATGTGACTATCAGCAGTATACGGTCAAATTTTTTTTTTTCCAAAATAGAACTAGGTCAGGTCATGGACATAAATTGCAGAACATACTTTTTGGTTCAGCTGTAGTTTTCTGTGTTGCAACAGGCCTCCCACCGTGTATCTCCAGACTGGAATAAATAAATAAAATATTAATATAAAATTAAGCAATATGCTCTGTTTCAGGAGTGGCATAAGGTAGATCCCAATCAACTGATAGACCACAGGGAATGATTTCGTAGATCTCTGGTGATGGAGGAGGAAAAGAGAAAGAATTTTAAAGCTAGAGAAATGTAGGACTTTCCATCTCCAGCCAACATTTAAAAGTGGTGTACCCTAGCATTAAACATACTTTTCCCTCATTCCCAGGGACAACTCATGAGCTATCTTACAAAAATTCACTCTAATCATGACCTGAATGAGATGACCTTTTCTATGGAATAAAGTAAACATTTGGTAAAATATCAATTAGTTTGAATTTTCAACTGCTCTGTTAATGGAGTTGTACAAAGCAGATCACCAGGCAGATATACATAACATTAGCAGCTGCATCTCAGTTTCTGTAACCACCAAGTTTTACTTCAATACTCTCACTGTCATCATCAGCTGCATCTCAGTTTCTGTAATCACCAAGTTTTACTTCAGTACTCTTACTATCATCATCATCAGCTCTACCTCAGTTTCTGTAACCACCAAGTTTTACTTCCGTACTCTATCATTATCATCAGCTCTACCTCAGTTTCTGTAACCACCAAGTTTTACTTCCGTACTCTTACTATCGGAGCCGCGGTAGCATAGTGGTTAGTGCACTGGCTTCCTAGCGCAGTGGTCTATGGTTCGATCCCCAGATGAGGCGGAAAAATTTTTAGGCCACAAACGGCTCCTGGGTCGACCCAGCCCCAAATGGGTACCAGAGCTACTCTGGGAAGGTTAAGGCGGCCGGCGTGATGCCGACCACATCACCCCTCGTGTGCCGATGGTCAAGATAATATGGGCCTAACACCATATTCCCAATATGCCTCAATGGGCGTGTAACGGGTTCCTTTACCTTTACCTTACTCTTACTATCATCATCATCAGCTCTACCTCAGTTTCTGTAACCACCAAGTTTTACTTCCGTACTCTTACTATCATCATCATCAGCTCTACCTCAGTTTCTGTAACCACCAAGTTTTACTTCCGTACTCTTACTATCATCATCATCAGCTCTACCTCAGTTTCTGTAACCACCAAGTTTTACTTCCGTGCTCTTACTATCATCATCATCAGCTCTACCTCAGTTTCTGTAACCACCAAGTTTTACTTCTGTACTCTTACTATCATCATCATCATCAGCTCTACCTCAGTTTCTGTAACCACCAAGTTTTACTTCCGTACTCTTACTATCATCATCATCAGCTCTACCTCAGTTTCTGTAACCACCAAGTTTTACTTCCGTACTCTTACTATCATCATCATCAGCTCTACCTCAGTTTCTGTAACCACCAAGTTTTACTTCCGTACTCTTACTATCATCATCATCAGCTCTACCTCAGTTTCTGTAACCACCAAGTTTTACTTCCGTACTCTTACTATCATCATCATCAGCTCTACCTCAGTTTCTGTAACCACCAAGTTTTACTTCCGTACTCTTACTATCATTATCATCAGCTCTACCTCAGTTTCTGTAACCACCAAGTTTTACTTCCGTACTCTTACTATCATCATCATCAGCTCTACCTCAGTTTCTGTAACCACCAAGTTTTACTTCCGTACTCTTACTATCATCATCATCACCTCTACCTCAGTTTCTGTAACCACCAAGTTTTACTTCCGTACTCTTACTATCATCATCATCATCAGCTCTACCTCAGTTTCTGTAACCACCAAGTTTTACTTCCGTACTCTTACTATCATCATCATCAGCTCTACCTCAGTTTCTGTAACCACCAAGTTTTACTTCCGTACTCTTACTATCATCATCATCAGCTCTACCTCAGTTTCTGTAACCACCAAGTTTTACTTCCGTACTCTTACTATCATCATCATCAGCTCTACCTCAGTTTCTGTAACCACCAAGTTTTACTTCCGTACTCTTACTATCATTATCATCAGCTCTACCTCAGTTTCTGTAACCACCAAGTTTTACTTCCGTACTCTTACTATCATCATCATCAGCTCTACCTCAGTTTCTGTAACCACCAAGTTTTACTTCCGTACTCTTACTATCATCATCATCAGCTCTACCTCAGTTTCTGTAACCACCAAGTTTTACTTCCGTACTCTTACTATCATTATCATCAGCTCTACCTCAGTTTCTGTAACCACCAAGTTTTACTTCCGTACTCTTACTATCATCATCATCAGCTCTACCTCAGTTTCTGTAACCACCAAGTTTTACTTCCGTACTCTTACTATCATCATCATCAGCTCTACCTCAGTTTCCGTAACCACCAAGTTTTACTTCAATACTCTCCCTATCATCATCATCACCTTTCAGTTCTTCACATCAACAGCTCATGACCTGTGTCATCTCTCAAGGTCTGTCAATGTTTTCTTTATCCCTTTCATTTCTGTCTCCAGACTGGGAATTCCAGAACAAATACTGCCATCATCAGGTTTCCTCAGAGTGCCTACTATCCAATGCCAGTGTCTTTTTTTTCACCTTTTCTTCTACTAGCACCTGTCTGGTTCTTATCAGTTCCACATTGGTGATCTTGTCCATCATCCTTTGTCATGTTTTATGACATGCTTAGGTGGCATCATCATCGACCGCCATCTCCACATTGAAGGTCAGCTACTATGGATCTCCAACATCTTCTGTCTCTTGTCTTGATGGTAGACTCTTTCATATCCATCTACTGATGTTTTCTTCTCACTTATAGCACTGTCTTCTGTCTGCACATTTGCCTTTCTTCAGCCAAACTATTTTAGCTAATTTGATCTCCTTCATTATTTCTCTTTCAATTCCTACATTTTTTGAGATCTATTTGTTTTATTCTCTTTCCATGACATGCATCCCATTCTTCTATATATCCATCCCTCAAAGGCCTCAATTCTTTCTTCATTTTTTTGTCTGCTTCTACACATAGAGTAGTGAAGAATATATATACTTGTACTTGATGACTCTAACTTTTAATTTGTGAGTCATTTGTTTAGATATGAGAATTCCAATGTTTCACAATATTCTTCAATCAATTTAAAATGTTTTAAATCTATTATGAGATATTTTCTCATAATGATTAAATAGAAATGACATGGTGGAAATAAAAAAACTTACAAATGACAGGGCAAGCCAACAGTCTGAGCTCTCTTGAAGTCCCGATTGAAATCTTCATTAATATGAGGATACTGCCCAATATTGTCCATAATTTTCTGGTACAATCCTGGTATATTTCGGCATACAGAGAAGAGGAGACGATACGCAGTTTTGTTGTAGGTCAAGTAGCCTAGAGCAACAGCTGCACCATTTCTAACCTGTTGTGAAAGCAACAAATTGTTCACTCTGATTTTTTAAAAAAGTGGGCATACTTTAGACTGTTTGTTTAACTCTTTTCAGCAACATTCAACTTTGGGCACATTATGAAATAAGGAAAACTGGAATATATTGTGAAAATGGAAAGATTGAAAGAAAAAGAGACAGTGGATTATAAAGAGAGAATATACTGGACAGTTTTACATCGTGGCATGGACAGAAGTCAACAACAGCATTGATGAATAGTGCTTGAGACAAAAAGTTGTGGAGAGATATGATTACATAATCCAGCAGACAGGGTACTTGAAGAAGAGACTTCTGCTCACATCCAATATGTGACAATGAACACTAATGTACAAAAATGGAGCACAATACTTTGCCAGGAAAATTAAATCATAAAACCATGCCAATCTAGCAGACAATGGAAATGTTTCACACAATGTCTGGTCTCAACTATTTTACCATCCAACATATCCAGTCAAGCCAATGCCTTACTACAGGGGTCGGCAAAAACAAAATTGTAAATGTTGGAATAGCTGCCATTTAAAAAATGTGGTACCATCAGGATTTCAGGTAGCCTATTTGTTTGTTCTGTGTTCCCAGTCAAACCACATGAGCTAGCTTACTCAAATTGGCTTCATTCAAGAATTACGTAAGATAGTAACTTTGAAGTGAAGTTAACATTTGGTGAAGTTAACATTTGGTAAAGTGAAGTTAACATTTGGTTTTTTAAAAAAGTTAACATTTGGTTAAGTGTAGTGGTAAAGTGTAGTTAACATTTGGTAAAGCGAAGTTAATATTTGGTAAAGCATAGTTAACATTTGGTAAAGTGTAGTTAATGTTTTGGTAAATTGGAGTTAACATTTGGTAAAGCAAAATTAACATTTGGTAAAGTGAAGTTAACATTTGGTAAAGCGAAGTTAACATTTGGTAAAGTGAAGTTAACATTTGGTAAAGTGTAGTTAACATTTGGTAAAGTGAAGTTAATGTCATAGCATATTAATATATTGAGCACTCCGTATGACGTCATCGTCAACTTGTGTGGTAATCTCCATACGCTTTGCCGGAAAAGGGGGTTACAAATAGCAACGGATGTTGCTATCAAATGCGCGTGCGATGGTCAGAAATGTAAACAAATGACACGTTAGTGGAGCAGAACTGAAAAATCTTAGTCTCTTGACACACTTCTACATCGGCCATCGACAAAGCAGAAGGTTACCATGCTCAGGGAAACCTTAGGCATCATAATGAAGAGAACAGCGTTCTGAAATTGTCTTTATTTGCTTTGAATCAACCTGAAGAAATTAATAGTCAAGTTATAGACATCATTGAATCTAATGACTAAGCTGTGGTATTCTCCGCTGATTATGTGAATATAAACGTGAGTACATTTCTTAACCAAAATGGGCCACGCCATACTTAATTTAGGTTAGAACATAGACATGGGTAGTAGCTGTTCCGACTAAACCTTCATCATACCATCGCTCATATTGTTGAACATTGAAAACATAAGGAAAATAACTATTGTTGAATAAAAGAAGGCAACCTTGATTTACAAGTAAAAAATCTCAAGAACTACATAAGAAGTTGTTGATGGACTAAATTGTTTCATTATGTTGCTGTTCTACATTACAATTGCTGAACTTGATTCGTGCGATTATATTTTAACCAAGACGTTTTGAGTTGTTCGTCTGACATGTATAAAGGCAAACCATATGAAAATATTATTATATATATATATATATATATATATATATAGAACTCACAAGAAATGCGTGGAAGCTAAAAATCGCAAGTCAGTAGCCTGCTCACTCACTAAATATATAACTTATACGCACAACTAAATTAACAATGAGAAGTACTCATTCAGCTGTAGCAGCACACTTATTTGATCACAGTCCCAACTCAGCATCTAGCTTGTTCTGTTAACGGAGGCATATAGGTCTCGGCATCTGTGTAAGCACACATGTGCAGATAACACAGCGACTGCCACATTAAAATTTGCTAAAGTGTAGTTAACATTTGGTAAAGTATAGTTAAGTATCATTAAGTTTGAACTTTCCATTATATTGATGGAACTGCAGGAAGAAGATTGTCAGGCACAGACAGAAGTTACATACAGGTTGCTGTTTTTCCAAATTCTCTGAAACCTAAAACAGAGCTCAGTGTTTCTAAAGTAGATGCTGACACCTCCTGGGTTGCCTAAAATGACTTGACTAGCTGAACTAACAACATAGACTGGAGAGTATCTGACTGACAGCTTCAGACAATACAATAATTGTGAACTAACATAGACTTGAGAGTATCTGACTGACAGCTTCAGACAATACAATAATTGTGAACTAACATAGACTTGAGAGTATCTGACTGACAGCTTCAGACAATACAATAATTGTATGACTTCATCATCACCATTTTCCTTTGTCACTCCTCCTTATGCACCATGAAGCCACCACTCTACAGCTGGTCCCTTACATTAAGCTTACGGTGCTGGTTTTTGTGGCAATCTGTTTGACATAATGAAATGACCAGTCTCAGGCACAACCTCAAATGAATCACCTTATACGACATGCTTCAGGGAGCAGAAGTCTTATTATTTCTTTGTCTCATCAGAGACCCCCGGGAATTACGTGGAACAACTGTGTAACTTCAATTAACAAGGACTTACAACAAGAAGAGTTGTGACGACAATCAGATCAGACAAAAGGTGTCTGTGATGTATTTCATTACATTTTCTGTCTCTTGCTATAATGGTACTTTCCTCATGTACAATCTTATCCACTTCTGCACCTACTGGAAGATGGAGCCACCACTGTTACTGGAAGCCTGTACCAAAGCATTCACTGGCACCAGTGACGTACTAAGGGGGTGCAAAAGGGGCGGTCCGCCCTGGGTGACAGCCAGGTAGGGGGTGCCGTGGGACACTATTCTGATGGTACTTACTTACAAATATAATCGCAAGTGTGTTTCTTTATAGTGTGTCTAAGGTAGGATCCGCCCCAGGTGCCAATTACTTTAGGGGTGCCTCTGACTGGCACAGCTGTGTGGTTGCTGTACCAATTTGTTATACATGTTGACGCTGCCAGCCCTATGCCAGGAAGCTATTTTCTTCATGTGTCCTTCAATTATAACAACACTGTCATTGTACTGTCTATCTTCCTTCAACTGTCTTTCCATCAGGCATCTTCAAAAAAAGAGATATGTCTAAATGTTTCCTAAGAGTTCTGCTTGTTTATTTTAATCATCATCTCTCATCTCAACCCATAACCCGTCATGGGTCGTAGGGGTGCCATGGTGGAAGCATCAGCAGACAGGGTCCTCCAGTGCTCTCTATTCTCAGCAATGCGTACAAGTGTGGAGAAACCGTGTCCTGCCCATTCTTTGATGTTATCAGCCCAGGATTTTCTTTGCCTTCCTCTTCTCCGTTTACCTTCGACTGTTCCCTGGAGGATCGTTTTCGAAAGGGAGTCATGACGAGTTACATGCCCAAACCAGGCAAGCTTTCGACGTTTCACTATTGACAAAAGTGGTTCTTGATGGCCTGCATAGGTGTTTATCTTCTCTCTAACATAGACATTTGTTTTGTGCTCTTTATAGCAAATGCGCAAAATTCTTCTATAACATTTATGCTCGAAAGCCTGAATCCTTCGCTCCGTATCTGCAGTGAGTGTCCAGCCCTCACACCCATACAAGAGAATAGATAATACAAGTGATTTGTATAATTTGATCTTCACAGGAAAACTGATGTTACTTTTCCAGATCACATTCAACCTTGTCATGGCAGCTGAGGCCATCTCAAGTCTTGTCTTGATTTCTTTATTTGATCTTCCATCACTACATATAGTGGACCCGAGATATTTAAAGGTGTTAACTTCTTCTAACGTTTGCCCATTTAACGTAATGTTGGTCGGAACATGTTTCTTATGGCTATTCACCAATATCTTGCTTTTTTCTATATTAATTTCCATATTTATTTTAATATATTTTATTAATTCTATTTTTATTCTATTAAACCAGGACTTCTTCATTTGACTCCTTAATTCCTTCAAATGGATCCACTTGTGCAGATGTGTGTGCGTGCATTTGTGTAAAAGGGAGGGAGTGGTAATGGATCCTGTTACATGCCCATTGAGGTATATTGGGAATATGGTGATAGGCCCATATTTTTTTGACCATCGGCACACTAGGGGGTGATGTGGTCAGCATCACGCCAGCCACCTTTGACCTTCCCAGAGTTGCTCTGGTACCCAATTCCATGAGGCTGGGGTCAACCCTGGAGCCATTTGCGGTCTTAAAAAATCTCCTCTCTGAACTGGGGATCGAACCATGGACCACCGAGCTAAGAGCCAGTGTACTAACCACTGTGCTACCATGGCTCCCTGACATTTGTGTGTTTGTTTGATATATGTATACACACACTTGATTCATCTTATTTGTAATGTTTTTGTCTTGGATGTTACTTTCTGGGTCTAGTACTATCTTGTCATCATTATCCTTCCTCTTTCTTCAGCTCCCATGGGGCCTAGGCCTTTAGCAAACTTACGTCAAGTCTTCCTGTCCTGTGCCATCAACAAACTTATGCCAAGTCTTCCTGTCCTGTGTCAAGTCTTCCTGTCCTGTGTCAAGTCTTCCTGTTCTGTGTCAAGTCTTACTGTCCTGTGTCAAGTCTTCCTGTCCTGTGTCAAGTCTTCTTGTCCTGTGTCAAGTCTTCTTGTCCTGTGTCAAGTCTTCTTGTCCTGTGTCAAGTCTTCCTGTCCTGTGTCAAGTCTTCCTGTCCTGTGTCAAGACTTCCTGTCCTGTGTCAAGTCTTCCTGTCCTGTGTCAAGTCTTCCTGTCCTGTGTCAAGTCTTCCTGTCCTGTGTCAAGTCTTACTGTCCTGTGTCAAGTCTTCCTGTCCTGTGTCAAGTCTTCCTGTCCTGTGTCAAGTCTTCCTGTCCTGTGTCAAGACTTCCTGTCCTGTGTCAAGTCTTCCTGTCACGTATCAAGACTTCCTGTCACGTGTCAAGACTTCCTGTCCTGTGTCAAGACTTCCTGTCCTGTGCCATCAGCTCAAAATTTGTCCACATATTCTTCATACCCTTCATGTCTGTCACCAGTTCTTTTCTCCATGTGTTTCTTGGTCCCCTTCTACCTCTCTTACCCTGGGGATTCCAGAACAAAGAACTGCCTGCTAATGCTATCAACAGGTTTCCTTAACTCTTTAGTATATGTGCTCAAAAACCACGTTTTTACAAGCTGATTTCAGAGAGTACATTTTTAGACATGACTGTCTTTACTGATTTTGCATTAAGTAACTTATTTACAATGATAACATAAAGTGTTATATATCAAAATGTAGAAAAATGAAACATCTATGACATGCACTTAACTTAATTGTTAAGTGGTGTTAAACATGCATGCAACCTATACAGTAATGAGTGCAGAAACATTTTAAAATTGAAAAAAATTAAGAAACAAATTGTACTTATCAATATGTATAATTAATTCTGGTAAACTTCAACCCCTAAACCTACTTTCATTTTAAAGTACATCCATTTTCACATAATGTAGGAAAGTTGCAGTTGTTTCTGAGCACAAATAAAGTTTTTATCACAATTTGAATTTTTTTGGTATATTTAGATAAAAGGTAAAGGAAAAAAAAAGGAACCCGTTACACGCCCATTGAGGTATATTGGGAATATGGTGTTTGGCCCATATTATCTTGACCGTCGGCACACGAGGGGTGATGTGGTCGGCATCACGCCGGCCGCCTTAACCTTCCCAGAGTTGCTCTGGTACCCATTTGGGGCTGGGTCGACCCAGGAGCCGTTTGTGGCCTAAAAAATTCCCGCCTCATCTGGGGATCGAACCATAGACCATTGCGCTAGGAAGCCAGTGCACTAACCACTATGCTACCGCGGCTCCCATATTTAGATAAAGCGCAAAAATATTTTAAACCTTTATTTACAAACATGACTACCTTTACTGATTTTGCATTAAATAATTTATTTATAATGATAATATGAAGTGTTATATATCTAAATATAGAGAAATGAAACCCCTTTGACATGCACCTAACTGAATTGTTCAATGGTTTTAAACATGCATGCAACATATGCAGTAATGAATGCAGAAAAATGTAAATAGATAAAAAATTGAAAAAAAATGTACTTATCAATATGTGTAATTAATCCTGGTAAACTTCAACCCCTAAACCAACTTTCATTTTAAAGTACATCCATTTTCACATAATGTAAATTAATATTAGACAAACATAAAGGTATGTTTTCAGGCACTCGTAAGAAATAAAGAAGTAGAACACTTAGACAACAGAAAAACAACAGACGTGAGTGGCTTACCCAGGGTTCGAACCCCGTACCTTCCGTATGACAACACCGCCTAGCTATACAAGCGAATCACACTAACCTCACGGCCAGCTAGGCATCCCCTTCACATAATGTAGGAAAGTTGCAGTTGTTTCTGAGCACAAATAAAGTTTTTATCACAATTTGAATTTTTTGGGTATATTTAGATTAAGCGCACTGTGGTGGGTTTAATGTTAATACAGTTTGTTGTTAAGAAAACTTAGTATGAGGTCAGCTGTGAAGGTCCCTGAATATAATAAATATTAGAGTAAATTTCCAGGGAACCTATCTACTACCACCACTAAGATCTCATTCAGACTTATTCTAGATAGACTGTAAGATGACTACGTTTGGTGTCTAGGGTTATGAAATGTTAGTGTACGGTTGCATTAACCAACTAAACATATAAACAATTACACAAATTATTTTATTATCTAATACAACACAACAGTACCACGACAATCACACGAACTACACTTTAAAAGACTATCTTTAGTAAGTCAGTGGTTGAAAGTTTGGTAAAGTTAATGTTTTTTCAATTTATTGTCCTGAATCTAATTTATTTGGAATCAGGACTGACAATCAAAAGTGAAATCATAGAAATTAATTACATCAATCAATTTATACAATGGATCTTCTGTCCATAATACACATATTATTATTATATAAGGGTGTAGTGTATTTTCTAACTGAGGTGATTTCTAGTATACACTGGTAGATTGTTTATTATCATCATCTCTGCATGTTGTTTGTAAGTTTCTGTGGACACTGATGGAATGTTTATATCACTATTCCCAGTCTCTTATTTTTAATATAATGTTAGTTGAGTGATCAGGTGCCGAACATGCACCTATCTTCGTAATATGATGTAGGAATCTTCCTGCACTTCGCTGAACGACAACTTTCAGCTCCCACTTCTTCAAGAATGAGGGTGGTTTACAGTTGTCTCCGAAAAAGGCAAGACTGTGGCATGAATATATCGGCCCACTGTAGTCTGGCACCAGTTATTGACAGCAACCAAAAACCTCTGAAATCAGAAGGATATGCCTCCTTCGTAATCAACAGCCTACAATAATATTCAACAACCAGTACAGGCACATTACAAACATACATGTAAGATCAGCTCTTTACGACAATCCCTTTCACCAGTTTCTTTTGATGTGACCAGGTATACCAGTATTCCTCTCCCCTAATAGTTACAACGCCTCTGCAATTCCAGCAATAATCTGTTTTCCATACAATAGGATAGGTATTATGCTCCTGATGATAATCATATATAATTTAGTTGGTCTACACCTCTCTGATAGTCTTTCATATGCTGGATCAATCTCTAGACTCTGTTTTGAGCCTGCCATAGACTCACTTACTTACAGTCGTATGTTAGTATCTCACATTCAAATTTTATTTTAAATAAAATGTTAAGAAAATCAATCTTACCACAGATGCAAGGAAATAACACAAGTAAACGATGACTAGGCAATAGAATATGGCACATTTTTGATCTGCCCCATGTCCAGGCTTTTTCTATGTTAGAAAATTCTCCGCCTGCTCTCATCGATCTTGCTTTACACAAAATTTTCTTGAAATGGCAGTGAACAGTCCCCATTTCGTGCCAATATCTACTGCTTTGTCCAATGGGACCATGTTTACATTTATTTTTGAATCTATCGTTTCAAATAACAACTCCCAATATGTTTCCAAGGCAAATATATTTTTAGTTTTAGGTCAACCAATCATACTTCGCCTTCCTTTAAAATCCAACCAATCAAATATCCCGTACCTTTTAACCTCATTTACCCAAAGTCGTTTTTTCAAAACATGCTATAAAAAATTATAATGATCTTTCCTGACAGTCTGGTCGGATCCACTATAGTATTATGGCTATAATTAGTTAATTAATGGACTATTTGCGTAACTACCACCATATTCTTTGTCAGCAAGTCCTAAGGTACACGAATATATAATTTATATGGGACTAGTTGGCTTGGTTCAGAAGTACACAGTTTTTTTTTTTCTATGTTAGTTTTTTTTATTTTTAGTCTACTACACGTTCAGTTCTTTTCCATGTGCTGTCCTCTCTATTTACGTGATAATTACGTCCTTTGAAATAAGAGCTAAGGTTGTTTTTGTGACACGATTTGTCTACATGTTCTAACTTTTTCCTCGTATTTTGGGAATCGCCCTAGGCAAGGCTTTTGTGCGTTGGTTTTATTTTTAGAAACGATGTTAGACGCGATTAGCATTTGGGGCCATTTATCACCCTCTCTCTCCCCCTTTTACTCTATATGCTATCTCCGAGGCAATTATTGTCTGAACTTGGGAAAAAGTGTTAAGTTTTATCCAAGGTCAAATTTGAAAAATACAGTACCCTCCATTTGGCTATAAGGCTTAGCAAAACCCTCATATTAACTGGCGGGGGCGAACAAGATGCTGGACTTATTTTTATTTTCTATCTTATTTTGACTTTACTCACTATCTTGTTATATTATAATTTAGATATTGTATTTAGAATTCCGTCACACGCACAAATATTTTAAGCCTATATTTACAGACATGACTAACTTTACTGATTTTGTATTAAATAATTTATTTATAATGATAAAGTTAGTTGCTTATCCTTTACAGGACGTGGCAATCAACCCCAGCTTTTATTGGCTGTTTGTGATTTTTCTAGGCAATTTTTTTCATTCAGTAGTTTGCCATTGCTTTCTGAATGGTACGGCGCTTATACCATTGTTAAAAATCCACACAAAGCGATCTGCTATCAAACTGCCTGCAGCAGGTTTCGAACCTGGTATATCTGGATTATGAAACTGCGTTCATATCCATTAGGCCACAGACGCCAATGATAACATAAAGTGTTATATATCTAAATATAGAGAAATGAAACCCCTTTGACATGCACCTAACTGAATTGTTAAGTGGGTGTTAAACATGCATGCAACATATACAGTGAGTAATGAGTGCAGAACAATTTTACAAATATCAAAAATGTGGAAAAAAGTTGTACTTACCCACAAAAATAATCCAATTTGGAAGCCTGGAACTCCTAGAACCACTTTCATCTAATTATATGGAACACAGACAAGTTTCAGTTGTTTTGAATAATAAATAAAAATGTTGTTTCCTTTTGAAATGTTCAGGTCACATATTGAAAAATCATGATGAAAATAAACTATGTACACAACTTTATACACAACTGATATTTACATTTACCACAAACTATTTCCTTTCATGATAAGCAGCAAAACAGTTATTTGGATGTAAATGGGGATTATTTGTGCATCCTTCACAATAAAAGGATGTCCTGACCCTTACTTGAGGGGTGCTGCCAACGACACAGTTGTGATGAAATTTTGATTGTTTAACAATATGGCAATTAAGTGAACAATCCAGTCAACAGACTAGGAGGAACAACAAGAATGCATGGTTATTTTGCTTTTTTGTCCCTAAACATTACAAATAAAAATTTTTCTTGCTCCATATATCATTTCATTTCCATATGCATTAGCTGTGTAGTTTTCAGCTCTTTTGGGAAGTTCTTTCGATTAATGTTTACAGTCCCAGTGAAATAATGACTCCTGTTATTCAGATATTGAAGCAATAGCACACTTGTGTAATATCGATCAGCATAGATGTGATGACCTTTTCCACATGGTTGTAGCAAAGTGTCAAAAACTTTGATGGCTTGCTGGCTATTTACATCAATATCTGGACTGTATGATGATAGGAAACTCTTTACAGAGCGATACAACAGGAAGCAATCTGATCATCAGAAGAAGTCCCCCCGTCCGACAAGTGTTTCGGCCCTATATACTCCTTTACACTCTAAGGTGGGGGGGGCGGGCCCACTTGGGTCATGACTCCCAAGCGTCTCAGCTTCCTGTTGTCTTGCATCGAAAATGAACCCATTTCACTTATGGTAGCAACTTTAAATTCCACAACTCCGCCAGCCGTGGAGGCAATTGTGAAAGTAACAAAGAGAAGACAAATTATTCCGTTCGTTCCGTCGCACACACTGAGACACCAGCGCGAAGTCAACGAGTCGCCACTGCGCGTTCCCCACTGGACTTTTGATACTGACACCCCTTATAGTATACACCGCTTGTCGCCCCTGAGTCGCAGCCCGTTCACTAGTCCACCACAAACCTCAGCGTATTGTGGACTTAGAAAAATTCCTGGTGTTTTCTGTACCGCAGCGTTTATTGTTACGATCTCCATTCCCCATTGCGGTTGTTCCACAGCCAGCCTGATGCCTTTTCGGCAGTTTCACTAAGCCTCTTCAGGGCCCTTGTTCTCGACTGTCCCCTCAGCCCCAACAGTTTCAATAGATCATACACTGATGCAGCCACAAGCCCTCTTGCGCCCACTTCAACAGCCATGACCCTTGCAGTGAACCCATCGTGTCTCAGATCCGCGGCCAGATCACTATACTTGGCCGCTTTGAACGAATGTTGCCCATCTAATCTGGATTCAAATGGCACGGTCAGTTCAATCAGTATGACCTGAAGCGTTGCTGCAGAATGAAGCACTATATCCGGCCGTCTCCGCGATTTTCGGATACTCTCTGGATATGCCCCTCGTCCAGGTAGGTCTACCGCCATCTCCCAATCATTTGCACAATCAAGAAGAGATGGTAAACTGCTACCAGGTTTATTCGGTTTGGGGTGTGCTGACTTTCCTGCCCTCAGAAAGTATGTGTTTGCGGTGTCTGGCCGGACTTTGCTATTCGCCTTCATTCTTGCCAGATCTATTGTCGCAGCAAGCTCATTTAGCACTTTGTTATGGCGCCAAGTGTATCGCCCTTGCCCTAATGACACCTTACACGCTGAGAGCACGTGTTCAAGTGTCTGCCTCCCCTGGCACAGGGGGCACTGCTCATCATCCGACTTTCCCCATTTCACAAGGTTGGTGGCCGATGGCAGCAGGTCATACAGTGATCTGACAACAAAGCTGAGCCTAAGAGGTGCCATATGCCATATATCATTCCATGTCAAGGACCTCTGCAGGGCTCCTTCCCATGTAGTCCATTGGCCTTGTTGGACCTGCTGCACTGCTTTTTCCAACCTCTTATCATTCTCAGCTTCTCGTATCTCCTGAACTACCATGTCTCTGCGCTCCCTGCTTGATGCCTTGGACCACCAGCGGATGTCTCCATGACCAAATCCCCGTCTATTCGTTTGTGTGTATCCGATTACCTCCCTCAGTTTGAGTGACTCTTGGGCAGCATCAACAGCTTCTTCCACTTTCCACTTCCTTCCCGTTTTCAGTGTGGGCTGAATGGACTTAACCACGTCATCAGCTGACTCGCGTAGCATCATTGCAAGCCTTGCCTTTCCAACTTTGTACTCTTCAACAACTGACTTGAAAGGAAGCAGAAGTTTTTGACTTTTTGCAGTACAGTGCTACATCTGACAGACCTGGTGGTACTCCTAGCCATTTTCTCATGAACTTGTTGACCTTCTGCTCTATGGCTTTCACTGTACTTGTGCTTATTTCATATATAAGCAGTGGCCACAGCAACTTTGGTATCAACATGAACTGGAGGCACCACAGTTTGAACTTCCCCAGGAGTCTGCTTTGGTCTATGATCTGTAGCCCTCTGTCTGCCATTTCTATTGTCTGTTGCACTGCCTTTGAGTCTTTTAATGAGGCATCGTACACCCTGCCAAGACTTTTAACAGGTTCCTCAATGACAGTAGGGATTCTTTGGTTGGAAACCGTGAATATGACCTCTGCTATCTTCCCTTTCCTGACTGATAGGCTTCTCGACTTCTTGGGTTTGAAGCTCATTCTGCACCAGCTGACTAGTTCATCCAGGCGTGCTAACATCCTCCGGGCCTGATGTTCATCTGATGTCAGAATTGTTGTGTCATCCATGAATGCTTTGAGCGGTGGCATGAGACACATTCCACCGAGCTTTGGACCTATAGCCATTCCTTCAGCCGCATTGAGGATTACCTGCATAGCCATCACAAATAGTATCGGAGAGATGGTACATCCCATCGCAATTCCAACTTCAAGGCCAATCCACTTCGTTGTGTACTCTCTGGTTGAAAATCTGACAGCAAACCCTGCGAAATACAGCTTCAGCATTGCTGCAATCTCTTGTGGAACATGATACATTTCTAGGGCCTGCCACAACATCTGGTGTGGAACGGATCCATAAGCATTCGCTAAATCCAACCAGATTACATGGAGGTTTGTTCTGTCAGACTTTGCCTTTTGGATTGCTTCCCATATCATTGTGGCATGCTCTAGACATCCTGGTGTACCTGGGATACCTCCTTTCTGAATGGTAGTGTCAATGTACCCATTTGCCAGGAGGTATGTAGTGAGTCTTTTCGCCATCACTGAGAAGAATATCTTCCCTTCTACATTGAGTAGTGAGACTGGCCTGAACTGACTGATGTCTGTGGAATTTTGCTCCTTCGGAATGTAGACTCCGTTCGCCTTTCTCCATTCCTTGCTTACAAGCTGGGTTTTCCACGCACTCTTCAGTAAACGAAGCAGTCGTTTGAGCACCTCAGGGCATCTCTTATACACCACATATGGAACACCATTAGGACCTGGAGCTGACTTGCATCGAGCTTTCTGGACAATGCTTTCTACCTCTTGCACCGTTGGGGGCTTGGTGTTAAATTCAGCTCCTGGCTTACTCGGCCATTTAAGGCCTGCCATGCTGCTGAGCGGCTCATCTTTGCGACCATCTGAATATGTCATTCCAAGGTGTTCTTCCAGGTCTTCTTTCCTGATGTTTAGCGTACCCGACCGTGGCTGCTCAAACAGTTCTTTGGCAAACTTGAAGGGCTCCCTGAAGAATCTTTCCCTATCCATTCGAGTCTTCCTTTTCTTCCTGCACAACCTTTCTGCTCTACAAAGGGCATTATGTTGGCCTTTCAGGTGCTCCCAAACCTGTCGTAACCCTTCCTTCTCTGCGGCAACTGCGTTTTTGAACAGTTTTCGGGCATGCTTCTCCTGTTTTCTGATTTCTTCTATTTTAATTTGTCTTCTGCTTTTTCGTGGTGGGTTACTTTCCCTTGCCTCCCTCACTCCGAACACTTTGCGACAGTGCAGATATATTATGTCGCCGAAGATTTCCAGCTTCTTCTCCAAAGTTATCTGCTTCAGGTTGTTATCCAACTCTTTTGCCAAGGCTTCGTCCAGCTGTTCCCAAAGCCCTTTTGCACTGGCGGGTGGAAACTTGATTGCATCTCTCTTCCCGTCCAAGAAGTGTGTGAGATCATCATCAGGCAGATCAACTTGAATGTACTCAGCACTGTGGATTGACTCCTGGCTGCGTTCTTCTAACGTCTTATCCGTCGAGACAGAGCGCTGTTGATCTCCCCCTGATGACCTCCCACACCCCTTTTTTGTTCTGTGGATTTTCATTCCTCTCTGAGTAGAGAATTCCCTACCACAGGCACATGGAAACTCCAGCCGTTGTTCAGAGCTCGAAGTCCGTGTAACGGGTCTGGTCGATTCCAATGAGGCGCCTGTGGATTCATCATTCTCCCCCCCTTTCGGTGAATCCTGGGGGCATCTATCGTTTTTGGGTTCTATAGCAATTGAATACAGCTTACGGGGTGCTAACCCAGTCAGCCGGTTTCTAGTCTTTCCCAGTGTCATCTGTCTTTCCAGAAGTCAATTGGTCTTTTCCCGATTGTCACTGGTTTGACCATGTAACTATGATAGGAAACTCTTTACAGAGCGATACAACAGGAAGCAATCTGATCATCAGAAGTCCCCCCGTCCGACAAGTGTTTCGGCCCTATATACTCCTTTACACTCTAAGGGGGGGGCGGGCCCACTTGGGTCATGACTCCCAAGCGTCTCAGCTTCCTGTTGTCTTGCATCGAAAATGAACCCATTTCACTTATGGTAGCAACTTTAAATTCCACAACTCCGCCAGCCGTGGAGGCAATTGTGAAAGTAACAAAGAGAAGACAAATTATTCCGTTCGTTCCATCGCACACACTGAGACACCAGCGCGAAGTCAACGAGTCGCCACTGCGCGTTCCCCACTGGACTTTTGATACTGACACCCCTTATAGTATACACCGCTTGTCGCCCCTGAGTCGCAGCCCGTTCACTAGTCCACCACAAACCTCAGCGTATTGTGGACTTAGAAAAATTCCTGGTGTTTTCTGTACTGCAGCGTTTATTGTTACGATCTTCATTCCCCATTGCGGTTGTTCCACAGCCAGCCTGATGCCTTTTCGGCAGTTTCACTAAGCCTCTTCAGGGCCCTTGTTCTCGACTGTCCCCTCAGCCCCAACAGTTTCAATAGATCATACACTGATGCAGCCACAAGCCCTCTTGCGCCCACTTCAACAGCCATGACCCTTGCAGTGAACCCATCGTGTCTCAGATCCGCGGCCAGATCACTATACTTGGCCGCTTTGAACGAATGTTGCTCATCTAATCTGGATTCAAATGGCACGGTCAGTTCAATCAGTATGACCTGAAGCGTTGCTGCAGAATGAAGCACTATATCCGGCCGTCTCCGTGCTTTTCGGATACTCTAACAAATTTATTACATACCCTGTGCTACTGTCGCAAAGACCGAATGTCTTCACATTATATTTTTTGGGTTTACAGGCATTGAACATTTTGTGAGCCCATCTGCCTTTCCACCCAATTACCATTTCATTCAAAGACAGCTCCTTGTAAGGGTAAAATGCTTCCTGGAATCTAGATAATATTTTCTGTAGAAATGGTTCGATCTTTGCTTTACCTTGTGCGTCTACATCACTCACATGAAACATCGTGTGATATAACATCTGAAACCTATCCCGTGTAAACATGTCTGCACCAGGGAGTTTGCATAAAGCCTTCATTAGACCAATAATCACTAATGGCTGGTTTTTTCACAATCCCCATTGCTATTATCACAGCAAAAAAACTTGCACAGTTCTGGAGATGTAACTGGATACCAGTTTTGATAGACAGATCTTTTTGTCGCCGTTTCTGAATTTGACTGACAGAGTCGATCAGCATTACTGATTTTGCATTAAATAATTTATTTATAATGATAACATGAAGTATTATATATCTAAATATAGAGAAATGAAACCCCTTTGACATGCACCTAACTGGATTGTTCAATGGTTTTAAACATGCATGCAACATATGCAGTAATGAATGCATTTATAGAAACAGTAAGCTCATCTATAATCTCATTAGTTAAAAGAGCTTCGAGACAATAAAATGCAGAAGAATCATCAGGTATAATATTTGGATTCACATCTGTAATCCTAGCATGAGGCGGTACAAAGCGGAAAGCATTTTGTGTTGAAACAGCATCAACTTCATTCCACCTAATTTCCTCATTCATTGTACTTGTATTACCATCAGTACTTGTGGATTCTGCTTCTTTATGGGTTGATCTAGATGTAGGCCTATCTTCTCTTAATCTTTTCTTCATGGGAGCTTTACCTTTTCCTTGTTGTCTTTTCACTGGCCTGGCATTTCTAGTGCTAGTACTACTGACAGAACCAGATAGGGGAAACGCCCCCTTCTCATCTGATTCAGTGTTTTGATTACATACATCTTCGCTGGGCAAAATATATTCTGAATCTGAACTGTCATCGTCACTCGATAACTGATCATCCTCAAGTTCAATCCAAGAAGAAATAAGTCGTGCTGCTTGCACAGCCGATAACCTTTGCTTACAATCGTTTGAAGATGAAGCCATTTTGGTTAGAAAAAATTTGTTTACGGCCAACAGCCGAACAAAGGTACTAAAAACCTAACGTAATAACGAATAAAAATAAACCACGCTGAAATTGTAAACAGACTGATTAAAGGAAGTGACTTTATAATGTTGGATTGGATAAAACATCGACAATTTTTCATTAAACTTTGCCAATAGAGACTTACTGGGGTCACCACTTCAGAAGGCGAGCCGTATATTTAGAACCAATCGCTCGCCACTTCAAGTGGCGAGCCGTATAGTAAGAGTTAATGTGTGTCCTCTCCATCACCAGCATATTCTTCTCATCTCATGCTCCACTATCACTATTTTACGCCTAGAGACAAATACATGCCTTCACATCTAATCAGAACATGACAGTCACCAGTACATTCAACAAGAAACTAACCATAATATTATCTGAGCCAAGTTTGTCAACAAGCAAGTCCAACACTCCCACACTGACCATAGCATCATCTAGTCCGGCACGTGTGTGTGCCAGTGAGGACAGCAGATTACAGGCAAGCACAACCACTTTATTCTCCTCAGAGGCAAGCTTAGAAATTAACAGTTCTATGCCCTGGGCTGTGAGTTTTATCTGATTTCCATCAACAATCACTCCGGCTAGTATTACAACCTTGAATACAAACAAATTATAATGCATTACATATTTACCCATATTTGTCAGTTTCCGTCACAAATATTGACAACTTAGACATTAGAAATTATGTGACTGTTACTGAGTGAGTGTTGGTCACAATAGGCAGTTGAACTGTATGATCATATAACCCAGGGGTTGACAATCCAGAAGCTGTCTGAATCTACTTTAGAAACACTGACCTCTCTAAAGATCTACCTTGTTAAAATCTTGTCTGTGTTCAGGTTTCAGAGTGTCTGGATTTTAGAAAGAGTTCAGCTTATATGTAACTAATGAAATCAAGCTGCCTATTTTTTGATTGATGCGGGATTTGCGAGAATCAGCGTGGTGTGTCATTCATTCATCAAAGTTTCGCTAATGCTGATGGCAGCCAGCATCATCATTCCTTTTCGTTCCCTGTGGAACATAGGGCAGAAACAGTTGCTCTCCATTAATTTCTATTCTGGGCTGTCTTTTTCAGCTGTGCCCAAGTCATTCCAATTTCCCTAGCCTCCTCTTCAACAGTTCATCTCCAAGTTCGCTTTGGCCTCCCCACTCTTCTTTTCCCCTGTGGGTTCCAGTCAAGGGCAATTTCAGCTGTGCTTGATTTTTCTCTTCTGAGTATATGAACGGCAGCCAGCACGTTACTGATTATTTCGACGATTATGTCACATTGAGCATAATTTATTATTTACAGCTGCTTATAAGCACACACAAAAAAGTGGATACCACTACATATTACTTGATTTCACTAAAACTTGTAGAATCTGCGTTAGAAATGTACATTTTAATAATAATACAAAAAGAATTATGAAACTGGAAGAGAAAAAAATCACGACAGCAAGGCAAATTTGTATCTTAACCCGATCAGAGCCTCTGTAAAAGTTTTGTTTTAATTTCTTTTCATTAAAAACATTCTGATTTTTCTTTTGGTGGATATATCATTATGATCATCCAGTGAGTTATTTTTATAAAATAATTAATTACTATCAATGTTTGTCGTTTTGACGATTGACACTAAAGTCATATGGGTATTTAAAACTGCCAATTAGGCAACATTTTTTTTTTCATTTTTCAAGTTTGGTAGAGAATAAATTACACTAGCGCAAGTTTATATTTTCATTGCAAATTATGAACTTTTTGTTTTAAAAAAAAAATTTGTATGATAACGTGATTTTATTATTTTTAAAATTACATCAAATATTTATTGAAATAATTCGAAACCGCTCTAGAAACATCCCCATTTCATTTCAAATAACAGGATAATATATTTTAGTGACATTTTTCTCTTAGCAATAATAATAATAACGTAGTAAAATTAGTATGAGAACGTTAGGGTTACGATTAATGTTTGGGTTCAGGGTTAGGTTTAGGATTTTTAACCCACACCCCTTAATACTGTGTCTCAGAATTCTTTTATAAGGTCCTATGAAACACAGGATTTTCCCAGCCTGTTAGTGATAAATTAAGAGCAAAAATAGACTTAGACGATGTCACGATCACGTCATTTTTACAATGTAAAATAAACTCAGACATTTATTGTTTGGGTTATAAAACAAGTGAAGACCTGCTTTAACCCATTAACTACCGCGAGCTGGTGGGACCGGCTTTTGAAATCCTATCATTTGGACCGCGAGCCGCTCAGAGTGTCGATCTAATTTTAGTAATGAAACAAATGAAAAATGTACTGAAACACTTTCTGATCTGGTTCGAGATTTTAAGTTGCCACCGGAAAACAAATTCCCAAAGCATGGTTGTTGTAGAACACTGGAAAATTTATATTATGTTCATGTTTTTCAGCTTTTCGGTTAGTTACCAAATCGTGTAAAACTGTTTACCATGGCAACTAGTGATAGGACCAAAAAAAATGCTTGTACATCTCGTCTAACGGCTGAATAGGCTAAAAACTTGTTTCAACAATTGACTGATAGATCTAGCGACAAGGACAAGAGTGAAAACGATGTGCACATTGATTGAAATAGTGATTTTGATAGAGATGGGGCGCAAGCAGTTATAATTGTGAAAATATTGCAAGTCCTCGGCCATCGGAGGGCCGTTAAATAGCAACAATCTCTATTAGAGTTACAAATGGTGCTTATTGTAATAGTACATTCATTTATCTTTAAAATGACATGTAATTCATAAAAATCTGTAAACAATTACGAAAACTACAGCTTACTTTGTGCAAACACCTACAGGGTGAAAATGGGAAAAAAATTTAATTCGGCCACAGTGTGTTTTTCTATTCGGTAGTTAATGTGTTAAAAGGCAAAATCCGCATATCTCAATTATAATGCATCTCACTGTAACTGAAAAAATTTTTACATGAATTAACTCTTTTGATACATTTTTTCAGTCTTTGTACAGATTTTGCGGGTCTTTGTTCAGGGTTTTTGGATTTTTTGCACAGGTTTTTCATCTCCGAGGTGTGGTATGTATGTAATACTTTGGGATCTATCGGTAGATCAAGATCGACTAGTTGCAGACCCCTGGTATAGCCGTTCAGGTACAGACATTCTTTGACGAGTACATTTTGGTTTTATTCATCAATTACTCCTTTGTTGTCTTCCACACATATAGGATGACTGTTATTACAACTAAGAAACACTGGACCAGCTTTTATTGCTTTATTGAAGTCAAATGTAGTACTGTAGTATGTACATAAAGGTGAATATCACTGCAGGGAACATCCTCCTGCTCATTTACATAACTCTTAAAAGACAGTTGACATCGACTTGTGTGATACTTCTCTTTCTTCTGGTCCTGGAATGAATTGTTTTTCTCCTGGTTTGACTTTCAACTACTATCTTCTACAAAGTCTGATCTTCATTGTTTCTGCTATATCTGACGTATCTGCTTGGGTATAGAAAAACTGGCCTGACCACCAGGTTAATTTCAATTTATCCAAAACCTATGATACTTCGCCATTATTGTGACTTGATTCACTAGTATCTCTAATAATGTCACTGGTCAAACACATGGTCCTTTCTATTACGTCCTGCCTACACAACGTCATAAGGTTATTCTACTGTCTTTCACAAAATGAGGCGAATGGTTTTCTCTGCTAAACTGTCATGGGTCATATAATGTACATACCCTCTGTAGATTTCTACATAGAGTTCATCACTGTCGATATAAAATCTGCTGTTTCAAAAATAGACTTCTGCTTGTAGTTTCTATAATCAATCTGGATACCGCAGACCATGGCTTGAGTATTAGTCATGAGAAACTATCTGTGCTCTACATCATCAGTTGAGTGCGAGAGAGACCGCTCGTGGCTTCTACCACCCCTTATATTGATCTGCCCTAGAAGCTTCTAATCTTTTGCTATCACATGTTACTTTCGGAAAGGACCGTCACTACCTGTCCTCATCTGGCTACATAGGAGAGCTCCCTAGTGTCCGTTAAGTTGTGACCATCTACATCTCCCTATATAATTATAGTTGCATCCCTTAGACAACAGATGTCTCATATGCTTAAAACATAACTAATCATTTTAATAGCAATTTTTTATTATGGCCTATGGTCCACAGGGAGCTGACATGTAATTACGATGATATTATAAAGTCTCCCTATAGAATGTGGAGTTACATATAGTAGTAGCCTTGTCCAGTCATAATTTACTATGGCTTTTTGCACCCTTGAAGTGATAAGCCTCAGCTGCTTTATTTTTCCTGGTGTTCCTTTTGACCTGATCTTTTCTCTTCTACTTGCTGCATGAGCCTCTTTTCACCCACTCTGAGGTGATGGCTTAGGGAGTATCTTCACTTGGTGGGCTTCGTCCTCCCAGGATGCTGGATTTATGTTCCGTGCCTTCATGTCTCTCTTACACATATCTCTGAACCTTAGCCATCTGCCAGTTGTCCGTAGAAAATATCTGTGAAGATGCAACATCTTTCATGTGGCAAACACGGCCTAGCCAGTGTAACGTGCTCTGTTTAAGCAGGGTACATATGCTTTGAAGGCCAGCAAGTGACAGCACTTCAACATTTGTCACTTTGTCCTTCCACAAAATACCCGGGATGTAGATAGAAATATTGAGCCTTTTTTCCTTGCTTTGCATAGATTGTCCATGTCTTGCTGCTATATACGAGTTAGTGATGCAGCCATCATAAGCCACAGCTTTGGTCTTTATTGTGTGTTTGGAGTTTCCCCAGACATGTGTTGTGAGTTTGTCATTGATGGTAGACCTCAAGTAAGTGAAGTGATGCACCACCGTCAATTCATAGCTATTGACAGTAATAACTGGTTAAGATACACATACTGACCCAGCACTTTGTTTTCTTTAGACTTACTGTGAGGCAAAAGCCCTTGCAAGCATGAGAGAAGCAATTCATCAAGCTCTGGAGCTCCTGCTGACTTTGAGTGACAACTGCAGCATCATCAGTAAACAACAAGCCCCTTATGGTGACCTTTATGATTTTTGTTTCTGCCCTATTAGATAAGGAGAGCTGGGATATACTGTGACAACAAGAAAGATTAAAGGCACAGGACGCCCAAGAACAAAGATACTGGACAGTCTGACATTGTGGCTGAGGAAAAGTCTGATAGAACTGATAAAAAGCACTAAAACAGGAAGTTTGATGATGTAAATTTTGTTTGTGTACATGTTAGATGTCAACGGGCTGATCACCCGTTTGCCAGTCACTTCGATTACGGAAACAACAGCAAATGGATTGATTTGCCGTTGCCCTAAAGACGCCAATAGGCGTGATGGGAAACATTGGCAAAGAAAACCTATCTGCTGTTGCCCTAAGACGCCACTAGGCGTAATGGCCACTGACTGCTTTGACGGTCGGTGGCTAAGGACGGAAGAAGAAGAAGAAGAAGAAGAAAACAGGAAGTTGTGGACAGATATGATCACCCATGCCATCTGTCATTTTAACAGAAGGCTGCTTTTGCCTGAGCTATTCAACTGTTCAACTCTGAGATCCATATTCCATCTGATGATATTAACATGCCTAGCTACCTGAATCTACTAGCCTGTTTAAATTTTATCCCATTTATTTTTAAAAAATAAAATTATTTGACCTATTCTGCCAGTTGTCAAAAAACATACTTGTCAATTAACAACTTGGAAGTGGGTTGTCAAAAATATACTTGTCAATTAACACATTAACTACCGCAAGCCGCTGTCAGCGGCTCACAAAATAATCACATTTGGACCGCAAGCCACTCAGAGTGCCAATCTAATTTTAGTAATAAAACTAATGAAAAATGTACTGAAACACTCTCTGATCTGGTTCGAGATTTTAAATTACCACCGGAAAACAAATTCCCAAAGCATGGTTGTTGTAGAACACTGAAAAATTGATATTATGTTCATATTTTCAGTGTTTTGGGTTAGTTACCAAATCGTGTAAAACTGTTTACCGTGGCAACTAGTGATAGGACTACAAAAAATGCGTGTACATCTTGTCTAACGGCTGAATAGGATAGAAACATGTTTCAACAATTGACTGATAGATCTAGCGACGAGGACAAGAGTGAAAACGGTGTGCACATTGATTGAAATTGTGATTTTGATAGAGATGGGGCGCAAGCAGTTATAATTGTGAAAATATTGCAAGTCCTCAGCCATTGGAGGGCCGTTAAATAGCAACAACCTCTATTAGAGTTACAACCGGTGTTTATTGTAATATTACATTCATTTATCTTTAAAATGACGTGTAACTCATAAAAATCTGTAAACAATTACGAAAACTTCAGCTTACTTTGTGCAAGCACCTACAGGATGAAAATGGGAAAAAAATTTAATTCGGCCACAGTGTGTTTTTCAATTCGGTAGTTAATGTGTTAACAACCTGGAAGTCAGTTTTCAAAAACATAATTGTCAATTAACAACCTGGAAGTCAGATGTCAAAAACATACTTGTCAATTAACAACCTGGAAGTCGGTTGTCAAAAAAACATACTTGTCAATTAACAACCTGGAAAGCAGCATAACATTGGTAGAATTCATCTGTTGATCCCATGAATTTCTTAAACATGCTGTACTTGATTAATTGTGTCTCCCGGAGAACATCCTGCTGAGAGATGTTGTTAAACGCAAACATTGTAATGGCCATGCCTGCCTTTATGCGCATTTCCTGAAATGAGATAAAACATAGAGTAGCATTTTTTTTTTTAAACTGCTAAATCAAAACATTAACAAACCTTTTAGACTATGGAATAATGCTCACAGCATTGATTTAAGTTTGTCAATAATAAACCCAGAAATTAATAAGTTTTATCCAGTCCACGTTTTTAGTTTATTTGTTTGAAAATTATGTAATGCAATACTGGATAAATTTTTTTTATTTTTGTAAGTGACCATAGTAAAAATGGTGTGAATTCACTAAATATGACCATATTCAATGTTATATGAATTAATAAACTGACTACTATGACGTTCCAAGACAAACAAGCAAGTTTTATTGACTGTAACGGGAGCCGCGCTGGTGTAATGGCTTCGGCGTTGTACTGGCGACCAGGTGTTCATGGTTCAAACCCAGGCGTCAGCGTTTGAAGGAATGTTTCCGACCGGAAATTTGACTGAATAACCTGAACGGCTCCTGTGATAAACCCTCTGTGGATGGGAAGGAGCGAACGCTCCTGACCGGGTTGGAAGGAAAGTCCTCAGGTTCCCCAGCCTCGCAATGACATGTCATTGGGCCAAAGGGCTGAAAGCCCAAGTGCCGCTGGTTAAGAAAAAAAAAAAAAAATTGACTGTAACAATAAACTGCCTTTGGTAACTTCATACTTTACTGCAACATACTTATATTTATACCAACTTTACTTGAGTTAATACTAACAAAAAAGGCGGCTGGTGTGATGCTGACCACATCACCCCTAGTATGCCGTATAGTCAAAATACATGGGCCTAACAACATATTCCCAATATGCCTCAATGGGCATGTAACAGGATACTTTACCTTTTTTTTTAATACTAACAAAGATATTGCACATTATGATTCTCTATTTCTTTCCCTTAAGTTTGGAATATAATTTGTGCATCTGTGATAATTATTCACTCTGTGCTGGAGTTGTCTTTTGAAGAATTTTTAACAGTCCAGTATACCACATTTTAGTGTATGTTTTACGTGAATCTTTTCTCTGCACATAAACAGTATGTCTATGTTAAAAGAAATTTTCACTTTCACAAACCCCTCAGGTTGGCAGGATGGATAAACAAGGAGTAAACAGCAAATACTGACGTTGCAACCATGGTGGACTTGGTTTATATTGCAGCACAAGCTCAAAAAATAAAATGAAACAATAGGGTGACACTTGGAAATCACAACCCAGGGGCCTCTTCCTCATCCAAGGGGCCTCAAGAGGTAAAATTTGCTGAAACACGTGACTGATCACATTTCCTTCTGCTGTGATGCTCTGTACAGAGTTGCCAATCATTACTGACTTATCAAAGATTAAAAGCAGAAAAAAGAGAAGACTAGACAGGTATAATCAAAACAGACAATACGAGGGGAATAGAAATGAAACTAACACAAATCTGTTTTCTAGCAAAAGATTATATGAATATATCCAAAATAAAAACAGAATAAACAAAGATATACAATTTCTCCTTCCTCGAGTGACAAAAATATTTTCACGCTATAACACTGCTGTATAAAACGCCACTAGGTGTGATGGTCACTGATTGCTTTGTCAGTCAGCTATAACGCTGCTGTATAAGATGCCACAGAGCTTCTACAAGTCTTGCAGAAATTATGTGAGGACAGCAAACCATAAGTCAGAAGAGTTCAGGACCACCACTGGTGTAAGACAAGGTGATATCCTATCACATTACCTTTTCATACTCCTCATGGATGATGTCATCAAGGCATGTAAGGAGAGAACAAGAAAGTATTCAGTGGGGTACTGGAAGATGAGATAGGTCTATATTTCGGAGCTGGCATTTGCTGATGATGTTGCCCTGATTGCTAAATCAGAGGCACATCTCCAATGTGAGAGATCAGCACTCTAGCCACTCTGTCAATCGGACGCTCACTGAAACAATGACACAATGAAATGGCCTTGTAAAATGATGCTAAAGCACTGTGAAGTGATGCTAAAGCACTGTGAAATGATGCTAAAGCACTGTGAAGTGATGCTAAAGCGCTGTGAAGTGATGCTAAAGCACTGTGAAGTGATGCTAAAGCGCTGTGAAATGATGCTAAAGCACTGTGAAGTGATGTTAAACACACAAATAAAAACATACAAAATCTTTCAGCTTCAGCAGACGTGGCAACTGCTCAAATGAGAAGTGTTGATCATCTGCCAGCTTCTGTTGATTCTCCTTGTTGCTGAGAGTAACACATCCCAGTGCGATGGCTACTTCCACTTTCAGTTCCTCTGACAGACAATTTTGAAACAAAGCAGTTAAAAGAGGGATGCCTCCTTCGTCCGCAATTTTGTTTTGGGTAACCTTGTTGTTTCTGTATGCTACACCTGTAGAGTCACAATATGGCAGAGAATACAACTCTGGAAAGTTAACAATAAACATACACCTGTAGAGTCCAAATATGGCAGAGAATACAACTTTGGAAAGTTAACAATAAACATACACCTGTAGAGTCCAAATATGGCAGAGAATACAACTCTGGAAAGTTAACAATAAACAATGTGGAAAACTGACTACAATAGTGCTAAAATTTTTTCCCTTTTCATACATATTTGCCTGTAATCAATTTTCATCCCCATCATTAAGTGCTGTGCCAACAGGCAAAGATGGTTATGGCTCTTCCCTGATCTCACAGGTTGTGGACAGAATCTGTGTATTTTTTTAAACTTCTTTTTATTTTTTCTTTACTGAGGTATTTATTTTTTTCCGTATACTCGTGTATTATCACTTCTACATTGAATGGCTGGCCTTGTTTTATTGACAATAGAACATTCATATATTTAAAAAAAATCAATATATGTGTTCTATAAAACCATTTGGTTTTGTTTTATTATCTGAGCTTCTCCGTGCTTTCAGTCCCCTTGAGTACTGCTTGAAGTATGATCACATATCTCTTCATTTATCTCTTCTTTCATTTCTTTCTCCTAAGTTGTAATTTTCGACAAGATCTTTAACTATCTACTTTCCTACTACAATCTAGGGATTATAGTAACTACCTGTAATTTGGTATGCTTCACTGCCATCATGAAATAATTTGTATGCTATTTTCTGGACAAACAGATGTTCGATTATGCACTTGTATATTACTAATATAATATTTAATGTGATCGTCTTTATCAGACAAGGACTTCTCAATGAGGCATTCATTACATCATTCACTGTACCCTGGATCTTTGCTGAAACATAATATTTGCAGTGTTTTTAGAAGCTTTCATGTGGCAACATGATCGGACCTGGAGCAACATCCCTACTAGATGTGGACTCACACAATAAAGACAAAGTTAGAATAAAAGACAGTGATATCCAAATAACAATACAGAAGAGCTTTCACTGTATTAGGAAATATAATACAAACATTTACAAAAATCAAGTGCAGCACAAAAAATAAGAATCTTCAACTCAAATGACAGGCAGTCTTACTGTATGGTTGTGAAACATGGAGAACACAAAATACAACAACTAAGAAGTTACAGACTGTCGTAAATGTGATTGTGCAGAACACAAGAATTGAAATGGTATGAACAATGTGGAACTGATGGACAGAACAAGTCAACTACTAGAGGAACAAGATATCAGGAAAAGATGCTGGCACTAGTTGGAACATACACTGAGGAACATGGTGACATCCGCTGGTGGTCCAAGGCATCAAACAGGGAATGCAGAGACATGGTAATTCAGGAGAAAGCGGTGCAGCAGGCTCAACAAGGCCAACTGGAAAGAGCCCTGCAAAGGTCCTTGACATGGAATGATATATGGCATATGGCACCTCTTAGACTCTGCTTTATTTTTAGATCAATGTATGGCCTCCTGCCATCGTTTGCATACCTTGTAAGATGGGGAAAGTCTGATAATGCTCAGTGCCCCCTGTGCCATGAAAGGCAGACACTTGAACACGTGCTCTCAGCTTGCAAGGTGCCATTAGGGCAATAGCGATACACATGGCACCACAACAAAGTACTAAATGAGCTGGCTGCTACAATAGACCTGGCTAGGGTGAAGGCAAACAGCAAAGTCAGACAGAGCACAGCAAATACATACTTTCTGAGAGCAGGAAAGTCAGCACATCCCAAACCAAGTAAACAAGTAGCAGTTTATCATCTGTTTTTGACTGTGCAAATGATTGGGAGATGGCAGTAGACCTAAGTGGGCTAGGGGCATATCCAGAGAATATAAGAAGAGCTCGTGGACGGCCAGATAGTGTGCTGCATTCCTCATCATCATACCAGATTATAATGATTGAACTGACCGTGCCATTTGAATCCAGATTGGACAAGCAACACTCGTTCAAAGTGGCCAAGTATAATGATCTTGCCGCGGACTTGAGACACGATGGGTTCACTGCAAGGGACATGGCTGTTGAGGTGGGTGCAAGAGGTCTTGTGGCGGCCGCAGTGTATGATCTACTGAAACTGTTGGGGTTGAGGGGACAGTCAAGAACAAGGGCGCTTAAGAGGCTCAGCAAAACTGCGGAAAGGGCATCGTGCTGGTTGTGGAACAACTGCAACGGGCTATGGAACTCGGGACAGTAATTTGTTTTCAACATAGGGGTTACTTTCAAAACTTCCACCAGCTGGCCAAAAATAGGAGTGAATTTCTTCTTCTTCTTCTTCCTCATTTGTCCTGAATAGGGCATTGGTTGCGTTGTGTCCGTTTACAGCAAAGCTGCGGTATTTGCGCCTTTTGGCCGACACATCTGACTTCAGCACAGCATTTTTTGGGACCGGGTTTGCCTTCCCTCCTCGATCCCTACTCCTCAACCAGACTGCAGTGATGCAGCCTGTTTCAAGGACCACCACGTGGAGGTGGAGTAGGGTCTTGGTCAGCTCTGGTTCGCTGACCCTGATGCAGGCAGTCAAGCTATGGGTCGCTTACTGCATTCCTCACTTTTGATGCGTCTTGGGTCCCGGAGTGAATTTGAAAGCTGCAACCAAGGTGGAGTGGATTCAATTCTCAGCACAAGACAACAGGAGGTTGACACTTGGGAGTCATGACCCAAGTGCACTCCCCCCTACCTTCCCCGCAGAGTGTAAAGGAGAATAATGCGGTCGAAACACTTGATTGACAGGTGACCCTTTCTTATGATCAGATTGCCTCCTGTTGTATTGCTGTGTATAGAGTTTCCTATCATAAATGCAGTACTTGTTCTAAAATCCCCATTGTAACAAAAATAGAAGGATATAAAAAAACACATGGAGAAAGAAACTGGAAACAGACTTAAAAGTCATAAAGAAGACATTTGGTTTAATTTTTGGTCCATGCACAGGAAAACTGGTGTCTCACGTACTGGTGTCTGTCTCACGTACTGGTGTCTCACGTACTGGTGTCTCACGTACTGGTGTCTGTCTCACGTACGCATGGGACGTCCAGTTCAATCCTATGTGGATTATAATTTGGGCGTATAGTGTTCTTTTATTCTAAATAGCATATTACACTGGTGGCTTTTCTTGTGAAGTTCTTCTAGGTTTGTTGGGGCATTGCTTAATGTCTATTGTAGTGATTATGGTGCATACTCTTCCATGTTCTTAGGTTAACTTATTGACCCTGTCGCGTTTTGAGGGGTTTGTAGGTTTTTGTTTTACTGTATCTTTTCCATTTGTATTGCTGCAAATGGCATTATCTTGAATGTATCTATTGGACATTTGTAGATTTTTTTGCACTAGTACTTCTTGTACTGATATTGTGAGCAGAATACTATTTTTTTTAGTGCGTTACTTCTTCCTTACTCATTTTCATTTGTTCTGGAAGTTATGTGTTAATTCTTGTTTTGGTAATATAAAATTTGATTATGATATGTAGCTCCCTGGGTAGGTCAATTTTAAGTAGATTTTGCAGTGATGGTGAGTTTTGTGTTCTCAAGTATTCCATGAGCGTTTCTGAGCTGTTCATATTTTTTTGCATGCCCCATACTATAACACAGAAACAAAGCCAGACAAAAACTACCCAGCAATAGAAAACTGATTAGGCGGCACCTAGGAAAAGACTTTTTTATGGTCGAGAAACCTTGCTGTGGAACATGTATGGAGAAAACACTGAAGCACATGACTGGGGGAGACTACTATTACTAACAAATACGTTTTTATGCATAACTATTCTTGTTGTAAGTTGAGCTTGTGAATTTTCATTTAAATTCTGCAATTATATATGAAAATAAGATTTTACTGCAGCTCAGGCCCTTAATGGTACAAAGTAGAAAGAAATAAGTTAAAGATAATAACTTACCTACACACAGGATTCCAATCACTTTAATCACCATATAAAGAACTTTCTGAGAGGTCTTCGGAGATCGCAACAAGCTGACCAGCTGTGGAATAACATCAGCTTCTGCTAGTTTATTCTGATTTGCCATGTCCTCCATTGCTAATGCGATTGCTGTCATGCAACCTGAGGATGGCACAGTAAAAGCCAATCACTCCACTTTGTAGAAACATGTCTTTATCAACAAGTGTTGCAGAAAACTGGACAAGTTATCCTGTCACTGCTATTGTTTTAAACAGTCCTGTTGGTGAACACTGCTTGGGTTGAATGAACAAGTCAGGAAGAACAAAGATGTTTATAATATAATATTCCCCACGCAGCGTTGTTTAGTTACCTCTAATAGGACAAGAAAGAACTGGACTATTACACCCTCAGGCATGTTGTACAAGGCAACAAACATGAGGTTTAGTATGAGGCTGGCAACCTCATCATATAAAACACATTGCCAAAGAAACCACAGCTGCAAAAACATGTAAGTACTTTGTGCAGGCTTCCTGCAAGACCAGCTGTCGTGGTGGCTCTGTGCTGTGTAAGGAACGCAAATTAAAATGATGATAACGACTCACCACACAAATTCAGTGCAAAAAAAAAAAAGCAAGTTAAACATAACAAACCTAAAAATCAACAAATACAAAACAGATAGTTTCAATTACATTCAATTAAATATTTAAAAAATACAGTAACCCAAAGTCTACAAGGTCTTTAAACACTACAGTGTAAAGAGAGGTATAATAAAGAGCATGGAATGGGGTTTGCCCAATACTCTACAGACAATGTGAACCACTAGAAGGCAGAAATGAAGACAAAATACCAAAATACAAACTGATGTTAAGCATTAGCTGCTGGGTAAGTGACGAATCGTAACATTTAAAAGGGCAAGTTACAATTAATAACAACTAAAAGGGTAGATGACAAATCATAAAATCTAAATTTGACTTCCGATCCCCTAGGTTACGAGTTTTCACTCTTTTTCCCTTGAGCCAGGACATAAAATGTACGTCTTATTCAATTGTGTAAACGATAAAATCTAAAAACAACTAAAAATGTAAATGACAAGACATAAATCTTCATTCTAAGCCAGATTCACAGGTTTTCATATTTTTCTGTCTGTCAAGAACATGACGTTTCTATAATACATTGTACATTTCCTGGCTTCTGCACACAAAATATACTCACTTACCTAACACAACTTATGAACTGGTTCCAACAGGAACAAATACTCATCCACATAATGCAACTTATCCATTTGTTTCAGCAGAAACAAGCACACAAAATCAAACTTCTCTATAGGCGCCAGTATATACGTATACTCATCCACATAAAGTAGCTTCTTTGTAAGCTCTAGTATAAGCATATACCCATCCACATAAAGTAGCTTCTCTGTAGGTTTCAGTATAAACATTTACTCATCCACATATAGTAGCTTCTCTGTAGATTCCAGTTTAAACTCCTACTCACCCACATAAAGTAGCTTCTCTGTAAGTTCCAGTATTAACTTATACTCACCCACACAAAGTAGCTTCGCTGTAGATTCCCGTATAAACTTATACTCATCCACACAAAGTAACTTCTCTGCAGATTCCCGTATAAACTTATACTCATCCACATAAAGTAACTTCTCTGTAGATTCCAGTATTAACTTATACTCACCCACATAGCTTCTCTGTAATTTCCAGTATAAAAACATATACTCACCCACATAAAGTAGCTTCTCTGTAAGTTCCAGTATAAACATATACTCACCCACATAAAATAACTTCTCTGTAGGTTCCAGTATAAACATAAACTAACCCACATAAAGTAGCTTCTCTGTAGGTTCCAACAGCATCTGACTAATGTGTGGAATAGAAATTCTCTCAGCAATGTATTTCTGCTGTGTTCTGGTATTTCCAGCGAGGGACCAGAGAGAGCAGGCTCCTTGTTCTCTGACCTGCACCAGTACATTCTGGAAAAGTTGTGTACATTTAACTAGACAGAGATTTCTATAATCTCTTGCAGGTAACACAGACATACTGGATAAGAGACATAATATAAGTAATAACATAAGGCCAACATGAAGCTGTTAAAATCAACAAATTCTACTCATTAATAATATACTAATATGTTATGATGGATGTTGTTGTTGTTGCTGTTTAACTAGGGCTGCTAAGCTCGTCGCTCCTTTGCAGCCTGTAATGCCAAGTTGAAGAATTAGATCATGTTCTGTGGTTGTTGAGTGGTGCCATATAGAGTCTTGGTGATTGTTGGGGAGCCCTTCAAAAACTTTCTTCTTTCTGTGCAGAATCTTGGGCAAGTAAGCAGCACATGCTAACTGTCTTGTATGAATGAGTACAGTCACGGCAAGTAGGCTTTAGTGAGGGGTTTAATTTGTTTAAGTTCTTGTTGAGTCTGGTGTGTTCTGTTCTTACTTAGAAGATTGTGCTCTGTTTTATGTGTTCCATATTGTTTATCTTGTCATTCTTGTTTGAGTGAGTTATTTCTGTATATCATCATCATCAGCTGCCATCTCCTCAACGAAGGTTGGCTGTAATGGATCTCCAACATCTTCTGTCTCTTGTCTTGGTGGTGCACTCTGATAGACTCTTTCCTGTCCATCTCTTGATGTTATCTTCCCACTTATAGCGCTGTCTTCCCCTTGCACGTTTGCCTTCACCTCTCCCTTCTATTATGGTCTTCTGAAAGGTGTTATGCATTTTTATGTGGCCAAAGTATTTTAGCTGCCGAACTTTGATCTCCCTCATTAGTTCTCTTTTCATACCTAGATCTTGTAGAACCTCCTTATTTGTTTTCTTCTCTTTCCATGAGATATGCCCCATTCTTCTATATATTCACATTTCAAGAGCCTCAATTCTTTCCTCCAAATGCTTATTCATCGTCCATGTTTCTGCACCATGCAGAAATGCAGAATATATATAACACTTTATGATTCTCAGTTTTAATTTGTGAGATAACTGTTTAGATGTCAGTATATGTTTCATGTTGTTGAATGTAGCTTTGGCCATTCCTATTCTCTTCTTGATTTCTGTTTCACATCTGCCATCTTCTGTTATTATATGACCAAGATATACCTAGCTCTTGACTTGTTCCAGGATTTTCTCATTTACACTTATCTTTAATGTGGGTTTATTGTCTGTTTTGCTAATTATCATAGTTTTAGTTTTCTCAATATTAATGTCGAGTCCATATTCCTGACTTATACTGTTCACTTGCTTCACTAGTTCTTGTAACTCCAGTTCGCTTTCAGCTAACAACACGGTATCATCTGCATATCTAAGGTTGTTTATTGACCTTCCACTGATGTTCAGTCCTGGTATTTCCTGTATCTGTTTGACAATTTTTTCGGTGTATAGATTAAATAGGCAGGGGGACAGCACACAACCTTGTCTGACACCTCTTTTTATGTCTATGTATGGTGAATAATTCCTTCCAGATCTTACTGTGGCAGTTTGCTCCCAATAAAGGTTACTGAGTATTCTTATATCTTTTCCATCAATACCTATGTCTTCGAGGCATTCAATTATTTTCTCATGATGGACTCTGTCAAAAGCCTTCTTATAGTCAATAAAGCACATGTACATACTTTTTTGGACCTCTGTATATTTTTCTGCTAATATTCTTAGGCAAAATATTGCCTCTCTTGTTCCACTGTTCCGTCTAAAACCAAACTGTTCTTCTTGGATTTCACTGTCTACCTTACTTTTTATTCTTTCCTGTATGATTTTGAGCAGTATCTTAATTGCATGACTCATCAGGCTAATTGTTCTGAAGTCTGAACATTCTGTTGTATTAGGTTTTTTGGGCAACGTTATAAAAACTGATGTCTTCATGTCGTGTGGTATATATCCTGTATTGTATATATCGTTGCATATTTCTGTGATTGTATCTATACCAAAGCTCTCCAGGGCTTCTATCATTTCAATTTTTATGTTATCCGTGCCTGCTGATTTTACTTTTTGTATCATATGTATGGCCTTCTCTACTTCTGATCTGAGAATGTTTGGGCCTTCTTTAGAATCTGGTGATGGTTTTTAACCTCTGTTGTCCTCGAATAGTTCTTTTACGTATTCTGCCTATCTGTTTGATATGTCTTTTTCATCAAGTAATATTACACCATTTTTGTTCTTGATACAGCTTCCTCCTTGTGCAAACAGCGACCTATTTGATAATTTCTTTATTTCTTCATGCATATCTCCTGTCATGTGCTTTGCTTCCAAGTCTTCTATTTCCTTGCATTTTGTTTCTATCCACCGTTCTTTTGCTTGTCTACACATAGTACGTATGTCATTGTCTATTGTTTTATATTCTGGAGTGTTTTTGTCTTTCTTTCTTTCTGCCATTTTACTCAAGATGTCATCTGTCATCCAAATTTGATTTTTCTTAGGTTCCTTTTTAGGTAAATTTGCATTTGCTGATTGTATGCTTGTTTTTAAGCATTCCCATTTTGTGGTTACTTTTTCTTCTGGGTTTTCTCTTCTATACTGCTCCATGCTTTCTGTCAGTAACTGTTGATATTTATTTTTGACGTCAATTAGATATTTTTGTTTTATATCTGGTTGTTTCAGTGCTGATATTTCTATACGGGGTTCCTCCTGTCTTCTGTTTCCTGTTCTTTTCAGTTTTATATTTACTTTGATGACGACCGGATTGTGATCTGAATTTATGTCGGCGCCAGGATGTGTCTTTGCACTTGTGACACTGTTCTTAAATCTATGTTTTATCATGATATAGTCAATTTGATTTCTTGTTACATCTCCTGGGCTTTTCCATGTGTATAAATAATTTCCTTGGGTGGTGTTCAAAAAAGGTGTTACATATGACCAGCTGGTTTTCTTCACAGAACTGGATAAGTCTGTCTCCTCTATCATTTCTTGTCCCTAATCCATACTGTCCTACTATTTTCTTGTATTTTCCTTTTCCTACTTTTGCATTCATATCACCCATTACTATCAACACATCTGTAGATTTTACTGGTTTAAGTGTGTGTTTGTAGCTCTTCATATACGGCACATC
This sequence comes from Oreohelix idahoensis, assembly GCA_024509875.1. Taxonomy (NCBI): domain Eukaryota; kingdom Metazoa; phylum Mollusca; class Gastropoda; order Stylommatophora; family Oreohelicidae; genus Oreohelix; species Oreohelix idahoensis. The sequence continues at coordinate 102,240 of JAMPIV010014117.1, forward strand.
AAAAAGATCCGTTCACTCATCGGTTTAGCCATTCCTCTTAGAAGTTGTTTAGAAGCTTTAGTTTAGCTATCTGCATATTGGCTGGAGTCTTTGTTTGAATCAGGCTTGCTCCTAGTTTTGCTAGTCTATCTGCTTTTTTCATTGTCTGGTAGGTCTGTGTGACCTAGTATCCAATGGAGACTGACTTTGATAGTGTATGTTGTTAGTAGACTTGTCAAGGGTTTCAGTCAGCTGTATTTTTTCTTTTATTTTTAGTCTGAAAGTTCTGATGGTAATACCTACAACATTCTAGAATGTTGTGAGTTGTATCATGAAACTTAAACCTTAAAAATATTTGGGGACATCTAGTCAAGTACCAGCTTTACTTATCATAATCAAGAAAGGAATTCACTTGTGAAGCTAGAACCTGTGTATTTCTAGGAGTGAACAGAGGCACGGAGTGGTTCTAGAGAGACAAAGAATAAATAGTCATGTGACAAGAGGTAACCAATACAATGTTTTGCATGAAGCTGGCAACCACACCAAGCAACCACACCAAGCAAGCACGTTGCTAAACAAACCACTGCTGCAATAGGAGACCAAAACTTTGGTGCAGGTTTTCTGCCAGCCAGGGAGCCAACCTGAGAGCCAGCCTGGGAGCCAGCCAGGGAGCCAGCCAGGGAGCCAGCCTCGGTGGTGGTGGTACAATGCTCCATAAGGAGCAAAATAGGACAAGATGATGATTAGGCTAGACAAACAAACAAAACTAACTAACTAAATAAAAAAAACCAACCTTCAATAATCGAATAAGGGCTTTTGGGGCATCAAGCTGCAGAAAACATTTCTGACTTTTGAGATTGTTGGCAGCTAATGCCTCAAGAGCTTTGGCAGCTTTCACCTGCACTATAGTTGACTTGCTGTTTTTGATTAAATCTACCAGTGGCCTGTTGAAACATAAACAGTAACTGTTACGTAATTATATTCCACATGTTGAGTGTTGACCAAACAGTTTCTGATTAAATCTACCAGTGGCCTGTCAAAACATACACAGAAACAATAACTGTTACGTAATTACATTACTTGTGTTGAGTTTTGACTGTATAGTTTCTGATTAAATCTACTAGTGGCCTGTCAAAACATAGCAGAAACAATAACTGTTACGTAATTACATTCCACATGTTGAGTGTTGACCAAACAGTTTCTGATTAAATCTACCAGTGGCCTGTCAAAACATAGCAGAAACAATAACTGTTACGTAATTACATTACTTGTGTTGAGTTTTGACTGTATAGTTTCTGATTAAATCTACTAGTGGCCTGTCAAAACACAGAAACAATAAAAGTGTTGACCCATATAGTTTCTCAGGGTCTCTGAGGAGACAAAGAAAGAATTGTAGTACTGGTTCTTTAAGCGTGTTGTATAAGGGACTAATAATAGGTTGTGTTTTGGGGTTGGCAACCTCATTACATGAAACAAATTGTTACATTAACCACTGGTGCAACAACATATTAATGCTTGTTTGCTGGCTTCCTGCACAAGGGCTAGTTGTAGTGGTAGATCCATGCTCTGTAGGGAGCAAACAAAAATGGAAAATGAATGAATCTCTTCCTAATTTGAACAGACATGAATTCTTGTTCTGTTCAAACAATTCACACAGCTCAAGTCCTTTAATAAGCACATCACTAATCTTTAGCATGTCATCCAGGCCCTCTGATAGCTCAGATTAGGTCCCAGGCCATTTCACACTGTGAGGCCCCCCTCATAGTTTGGAAAGACAGGTAAAAAATATTTTAATGTTCAGAAAGGTGTTGTCAAACTGTCCAGTATCTTTTGTCTTTGTTGTCCTCTCTTTTTCCTTCACTCCTTCGTGTTGTCACAATATATTCCCGCTTTATTTTTCTTATAACAAGTCTGAAAAAAGTGTATTGTTTCCTTTTATAAGCTTCCTTTGGACACTCTTTGGATTCTCATACAGTTTCAGGGTATTCTTAACATGCTTCTATAACAACACATTGCTACAGCCTCCAGGGCTTTTCTGGTTGTTTACTAATTATCCACAACTCCCTTACATATGTAAACATTGGCTGTGTATAACAGTGAAGAATTCTCTTTCTTACTTCCATGACTTAAGTAAGCAGAATTCTTAATTATCTGCCCATGTTTATGTAAAAAAGCTAGCCATTTTCCAGGCCAGAACCACAGCAAGGGAAGGGCAGAAGGGGTAACCGCCCTCAGCACAAAGGACAAGCAGGTACAGAAACTCTGAAAGTAGATCACTCTGTCTATATTCATTGCACAATGAGACAGAATAACAGACACTACTTGTCCAAGCCATGAAAATACTTGGCTATAACTCTTTCCAGAATGTGAAAACAAATATTAAATGATTTCTCCATGAGGAAACAAGACAAAGAAATAGTTTGCTGGCATAACTTACTTGTGAGCATTCTTGCTGACATAATTCTGATTGCTGACATAACTTACTTGTGAGCATTCTTGCTGATGACATAATTCTGATTGCTGATATTCTTGAAGGTGGCAGCAGCCAGTGCAGAAGCAGCCCCTGCTTGAAGGTCATCTGTGGAATATTGATGTGTTTCTACTTTATGTTATACCCACTCAATTATGACAAAAGACCACCTGACTATGACTTAGGTTCTTTTTTTTTTTTTGTCAGGGGCCCTCAGCATGTCATCTTTAGTCAACCGTAAGAAGCACATCTCCTCAGCAAAGACATAACAAGTCTTCCTGTCCTGTGCCATCTGTTCATGGTATTTCCATATTTTCTTTGTATCTTTCATGTCTGTCTCCAGCTCTCTTCTCCATGTGTGCTTTGGTCCCTGTATTTCTTTTACCCACGGGATTCCAGAATAGGGCCTGCCTTGTAATGCTAACATCTGGTTTTCTTAATATGTGTTCTATCCAACAGCAGCATTTTCTACTCACCATTCATTTCACAGGTGTTTGTCTGGTTCATGCCATCAGTTCCACATCAGTGATCTTGTCATACAAGGTCAATCCTACTATTCTGTGAGAGTACCCATTAATGAAAGTCTTTCTTGGCTGTCATTTATTTAGTTCCCTTGTTTCAAACCCACCAAATACCACAGATTGGACATTTCAGCTGCAGATTCTGGTGTTTATGTTGGACATGATTTCCTCTGATCTCCATTTATTTCCCAATACACTGAAAGCTCCTTTTGTTTTTTGTATTCGTATTTTGATATCCTTATCTTTCACCAACTTTGTATTGTCATCAAGATATACGTATGATACCACATCTTACAGGATGTTTCTCTAAGCGCAGTCTGGTTTCTGTTAGTTGTGCCACTTTAGTAGTAGCCTCCACTTTTTCAGTTGAACTGACTTTAGGATTGTCCCCCCTGAGGTGGTAGCCATCAACTGCTTTTTATCTGGTGTTTCTTTCAGCCATGTTCTTTTCTCTTCAGCATGTTGTAAGAGGTTCCTATCACTCAACCTGAGGTGAAGGGATGGCATAACTCTGGACACTTGGCTTGTTGTAAGAAAACAAGGTGGCCGACAGGGAAGCAAAAACAGGAAGAAGCAGCCCAAACCACATAAACTCAGGTTTAGGCACAACAGAGATCAAAAGTATAATTAGAAATATTATAACAGAGGAATGGAAAGAAAACTGGAAAGAGAGCCAGAAAGGCAGACACGCTTATAAACTGCTAAAAGATCCAACCCGGACATGTCAGATATCTAGAGAACCAAAAATACAATGCAACAGAAAACTGATTAGACTTCAACTAGGAACAGACTATTTCATGGTGGAGGAACCCTTCTGTGCAACGTGTGTGGAGAAAAACACCATAGCACATTATGTGTTAACATGCAAAAAATACGAACAGCACAACAAACCACAATTGGAATACTTGAGAACCCAAAACTCGACATCCCTGTCACTGGAAAAATTACTGAAAGTTGACCTACCCAGGGAGCTACACAACATAATTAAATTTTATATTACCAGAACAAGAACCAACATATAACAACTAGAACAAATTAGAATGACAAGGAAAACAAAACAAAAAACAAACCAAAAAGTCCATTCAATATCAGTAGAAGAATTATATAAAGAAAATAAAAAACAAACAAATAAAAACCAACATAAGTCCAGCAGACAAAAAGATGTCAATAGCGAGAGAGAGAGAGCTATATGGTATCATGGAAGAAGATACACTACAGGCACCATAGACATTAAACATTGCCACAGCAAACACCATAGACATTAAACATTGCCACAGCAAACACCATAGACATTAAACATTGCCACAGCAAACAGCAGATAAATTACAGCCTGGAAGAGCCAACAAATAAGAAAAACAACAAAGTAATACACTGTATGCAATGATGAACACTATATACCCAAATTATAACCCATATGGGGTTGAACCAGGTATCCCTTGCACACAAAATACACCAGTTTTCAAGTGCGGAGTTCAAAAACCAAACCAAACTTGTAAGAGATTCCTGTCACCCAATCTGAGGTGAAGCGGTGGCATAACTCTGGAGACTTGGCATTAATTTGTTGAAGGCCTATGCTCCTTGACGACTGGCAGGTAATGTTGGTGAATGGTATGATGACAATAACAAGCTAGAAGCAGTCAATGGCAGTATCAAATAAGTCCATCTGGTTTGGTTTGGTTTGAAGGACTATCTTCATTGCACACAGACTACTCCATCAGTGCTCCGATCTCCTCCCTTAGATCACACAAGGAGGATCTCAGTACAGTGCACAAACTCCGTAGCATCAGCAAGAATCTCAATGTGTGTATGTAGGAATCACACATTTTATAAATATTTTTGTTGTGGGTAGGTTTCTAATTTTTAAATTTTGCCAGGGCAGCGGCCTGATAGGCCTACTCTTTTACGATTTCCAACTGCCGTGGCATTTTTAACGTGCGCAACTTGCACACTGGACCTTCTATTTTTTTGCCATTATCCGAGAAGGCTAGGCATCCGATCTCACTACCCAAGAGACCAGCAGGAAGTATGATATCATTAGGATCACTGGCTCTGATAAAAATTTTTCCGTAAATTGTATTCCCTCAACTGAGAATTGAACCTGGTACCTCTAGAACTCAAGGCGGACGCCATACCTCTTAGCCACTCCAACCCCTAAAAGTCCATCTGATTTCTTACCTATGATCATAATAATAATAATAGCCCCTTCAGTCATAACTGACTATGGGAATGCGCCCCTGAGGTGACAGCCCTCAGCTGCTTATTTTCCTGGTGCTCCTTTCGACGTTTTCTCCTCACCTCTGCTTCTTGTGTGAGCCTCTCTTCGCCCAATCTGAGGTGGCGCCGTAAATAGCATCGCCACTTAGTGCGATCGGCAGCTTCATCCTCCCATGTTGCTGGATCCATGTCCAGTGCCCTCATATCTCTCTTGCACCCATCTTTGAACCTCAGCTGTGGTCGCCCAACTGTTCTCTTGCCATCTGCTAATTGTCCGTAGAAGATATCTTTTGGGATGCGACCATCTTCCATGCGGCGAACATGGCCAAGCCAGCAAAGTCTGCGCTGTCTAAGAAGCGTATACATACTTTGAAGGCCAGCACGTGACAACACCTCGACATTTGTCACTTTATCTTTCCACGAGATGCCGAGGATGCGGCGTAGACACCGCAAATGGAAGGTATTGAGCCTTCTTTCTTGCTTAGCATAGGTCGTCCAGGTCTCGCTGCCATATAGGAGTGTGCTGGTGACGCAGGCATTATATACCACAGCTTTGGTCTTCATTGTGAGTTTAGAGTTTCCCCAAACACGCGATGTGAGGCGGGCAAAGGTAGCTGCAGCTTTGCCAATGCGGCTGTCAATTTCTGTATCCAGTGAGAGTTTGTCATTGATGGTAGACCCTAGGTATGTGAAGTGGTGCACCACTGCCAATTCATAGTTATCGATAGTGATAACTGGTGCAGCACCCACATCCTGACTCAGCACATTCGTTTTCTTTAGACTTATTGTGAGGCCAAAGTCCTTGCATGCTTTAGTGAAGCGATTCATCAAGCTCTGAAGCTCCTGTTGGCTTTGAGTGACGACTGCAGCATCATCAGCGAACAACAAGTCTCTTATAGTGACCCTTCTGATTTTTGTTTTTGCCTTCAACCTTGAAAGATTAAACAGACGGCCATCTGACCTAGTGTGAAGGCATATTCCTTCAGTTGCATCTCGGAATGCATGTTTCAAGAGTAAGGCAAAGAAGATTCCGAAGAGGGTCGGAGCCAGAACACAGCCTTGTTTAACGCCACTTCGTATATCAAAGGGCTGTGACGTGCTTCCAGCATATTGGACTGTTCCCTTCATGCCGTCATGGAATGACTTTATAATTTTTAGCATTTTAGAAGGGCAGCCTATTTTCAGGAGGATTTTAAAGAGTCCATCCCTACTAACCAGGTCGAATGCTTTTGTGAGGTCTATAAAGGCGATATATAATGGTCTTTTCTGCTCTCTTGATTTTTCCTGAAGCTGGCGGAGAGAGAAGATCATGTCTGTTGTTGATCTGCCAGCTCGGAATCCACACTGTGACTCTGGATATATGCGCTCAGCTAACTTGTGTAGCCGCATTAAGATGACTTTGGCAAAAACCTTACCAACAATACTAAGAAGAGAGATGCCTCTGTAGTTATTGCAATCACTTCTGTCTCCTTTATTTTTATACAGTGTTACAATCTTGGCATCTCGCATGTCTTGAGGAATAGTTGTCTCTTCCCAGCACCGGCACAGCATCCTATGCAGGGGATGTAATAGCGTGCTCTTACAGCATTTGATTAAATCAGGAGGAATCCCATCACTGCCTGGTGCTTTGCCAGAGGCCAAGCTATCAATGGCCTTGCTGAGTTCCTCTAATGTTGGTTCGGCATCCAGCTCCTCCATAGTTGGCAGACTATTGACACCATCAAGGGCTGCAGGCGTAACGGTATTGTCTCTAGCGTAAAGCTCAGAGTAGTGCTCGACCCACCTCTCCATCTGCTTACCCTTATCGGTTAGCTTCTCTCCGCTGATGGTTTTTAGCGGTGCCGTCTTACTTTTATGGGGGCCAAGTGCTTTCTTTATACCGTCATACATTTGTCTAATGTTGCCTGTTTGCGCTGCGATCTGGATGCTCTCACTGAGCTGGAGCCAGTAGTCATTTGCACAGCGTCGAGCAGTTTGTTGAACTTTGCTTCTCGTAGCCCTCAGGATCTGTAGGGTTCTGGCACTCGGTGAACGTTTGTATTCATTCATAGCACTGCGCTTAGCTTCAATGACAGGTGCCATCACATCTGATGAAGCATCAAACCAGTCATTTGACTTTGCTGTTTTCTTACCAAAGGTGGCAAGTGCAGTACTTTGAATGGTGTTCCGTAGATGCTCCCAGTTCTCTGTAATAGTATCACCATGCTGAGGGCTATTGAGCACTTTCTCGAAGGTCGCAGTGAATTGAGCGATCATGAAAGGGTCTGACATCTTGCTGGTATCAATGCGTGGTTTCCCTTCATGTCTGACACGATAGAGTTTTCCTTGGTTGTGCTCTGATTTTGCAGCAAACCAAGGAGTGATCTGTATCACAGTCTGCACTATGGTACGAGCGCGTGGAGAGCACAGACCTGAGGAGTGGCCTTCTGACGAGAATCAGGTCAAGTTGGTGCCAGTGCTTGGATCGTGGGTGTCTCCATGACACCTTATGCTGGGGTTTTGTCTGAAAGTAGGTGTTGGTCACGCAGAGGTCATGGTGGACGCACAACTCTAAGAGCCGTTGTCCATTTTCATTCATCTTGCCAATACCAAACCTGCCCAGACATGAAGGCCATGAAACATTATCGGCACCCACTCTAGCGTTAAAGTCACCAAGGAGAACAAGCTGTTCTTGCCTAGGTATGCTTTTGATAATTGCTGTTAGATTCTCGTAGAACTCATCTTTAGCTTCTGAGGCAGAGTACAGAGTAGGAGCATACACACTGACAAGGGTGATGGGACCTGTGCTAGTTTGCAGGCGGAGCGTTAACAGGCGTTCTGATCCATTCTCGCTGGGTTCAACCATTTTAGTTAGCGATTTTTTGACCGCAAAACCTACTCCGTGTTCTCTAGCTTTATTAAGATCTTTCCCTTGCCAATAAAATGTGTAGTCCTTCTCGCTCACCGTTCCAGAGCCCGCCAGGCGCGTTTCCTGAAGTGCAGCTATATCCACCTGAAGTCGTTTAAGCTCATCATTAATTATGGCTGTCTTCCTTACATCGTTTACATCCTGTAGGTTTTCGGATAGTCCAGTCAACATAGTCCGGACGTTCCAGCATCCCAATCTGAGAGTTTGCTTATTTCTATTTTTTCTATAATTGCTTGGTGCAAAATTTTCTGTCCACAGTTCGGGTTTGACCCTAATCCCCATGCACCCAATGGGGAAAGCAGACAGTGGCGGGACAACACCTTATTGACTGGGGGCTGCCCAGCTTGAAGCGGGCGGTAGCTGTCCAGTGAGATCCTAGAACCTCTCCCACTGTCGGAAGTAGCCCCTGGCGCCATGCCCTACGCCAATTGGGCAAAATGCTTATAACCGGTAACTGCTACTTCCCGTGTTTTGCCGACACCTATAGGGTGAAACTGGAGTGTCCTCTCCAGGGCGCGAGCTTGGGCACAGTTATATGGAGATCAAGCTGTTGCCCATGCAGCATGTTCCCCCTCTCCACACAGCCGGTGGATCCAAAGGAACGGCAGTAGCCGATACAGTTTGGTACCAGCCATGTCGCTGGAGTTGCCAGAATAATGTTGAATCGACATTAGACTGCCTTAGGGACTCCGACTCCGGATTTATCCTCAGGGTTTACTCCCGAAGTCAATTCCATAAATGGATATTCCCGCAAGGCAGCAGTGGTTTGAATTCAGAGTTCCTTCTCTTAGATAAGCTACCAACCAAGGATCACGAGCCCTATCTGCCCGAAGCTGCTGGTTTTAAGGTGCCAGTCGCTCGCCTTTGCCCCTTCTCCCGTCAGTGGAAACAGTTCCGCCGGGCTCAAATTGAGCCACACGTGAAGGCCGGGAGCTGGACTTGGTTGTCAGAGGCTGTTTGAGGCGCGTGCCAAAGAAGTATTTTATCTGCAGTGAGAGCTTATCCTCACTACAGCTCCCGGCAATAACAACCTTTGGAACCACTTTAAATACCTTGGAACTGTCATAGACTGGAAGGGAGGAATCAAAGAAGAGTTGGTTATCCGAAAAGCAGGAGCTGGAAGACTTTTAGAGGCCATAAATTGAGGATTCCTCAGCAAAAGGAAAATTGACGAACGAACTTTATTTTCAAAGGGTTGAGAATTGGGCACGCAGGCCTGTCTAACATTCTGCCCTTCCTTTCGCTCACCTTTCATACTGAATTCATGTATTCTCATATGCATGTTACATATCACTTTCAAGACAAAGATGGCTGCATACTGCTCCACCCGTATTCCAGTCTTGACTTATCAACGCGAGTCATGGGCACTGACTACAATCCACAAAAGCCAGCTTTAAACCTCAGAAATGAGGTATCTGAGGAAGGTGGTTGAAGTAACAAGAAAGACATGGTCCATTACTAGATGATACGTCATGGGCTCAAAACCCAGCCCCTGCAAACCCGAGCAAAACAGTTCCAATAATGATGGTCTATCCATGTCTACAGAATGGAAAAAGATTGGCTACCATGCCAAATATGGAAAACCAAGAGCCCGGGATTTAGGAAGACCCAGAGCTTGCTGGAGGACAACATTAGACATTCTCAGAAGGACCAAGGACTAGATTTGACCCAGGCCAGGAAGAAGGCAGCCAATAGGATAGTATGGCACTCTCTCTGGCAAACCTCTACACCCCAGGGTAGAAGTGGAACAACTTAGTAAGTGTCACAACTACACCACAGTTAGGCAACTTAACTCACCACTTTCTTTTGGTGACACTACTAAAGAACATAGAACAAGATAACAACAAACACGTTACCAAGTCCAATAAAACTTTAATTTGTCTTACCTGACATGACCTCCAATATTTCTACAAGAGGTTCTAGTCCACCACATTCTGCAACTGCATTCTGATTGGCAACATGATCATTGCAGAGAACTCTGACAGTATTCACAGCATTGACCAGAACTTCCTCTAGATCAGAGTACAGCAACGTTACTAGAGGCATGATGCCACCATGTTCAGCTATCTGAGTCTGGTGTCAGGAAGTGGACTATTGTCAATGATTTTTAAAAAATTATGTTTACAGGATTCTTATCATTATTCGTCAGGTCCCCAAGCAGCACATCAATCAACACCCTTTAGCTTCCCGGCGAGCCTTCAACAAACACATGCCAAGTCCTCCTGTCACGTGCCATCCTCAAGTTCTTTCTATGTTGCCCTCATCATTTTCACCTCTGTATCCAGTTCTCTTCTCCATGTGTTTTTTGGTCTACATCTGCCTCTCTTTCCCTGTGGATTCCAGAACAAGGACTGCCTTGTAATGCTATCAGCAGGTCTCCTCAATGTGTGTCCTATCCATCGCCAGCATCTTCTTCTCAACTCTTGTTCCACTGGCACTTGTCTGGCTCCTGTCATCAGTTCCACATTTGTGACTTTGTCATACCATTTCAATCCTTCTATTCTTCGCCAGCACCTGTTTATGAAAGTTTGTAGCCTTTTGCATCATAGAAAAGTGTAGAGAATTCAACGTTGACCTACATACTTGTTTCATTGATTACACCAAAGCTTTCGATTGTGTACAACATCAGCAGTTATTGGCTATTATGAAAAATATGGGATTTCCAAACCACCTTATACAACTCATCGCACTGCTGTACCAAGAACAACAGGCAGCCGTAAGAATAGAGGGGGAAACATCAGAATGGTTTGAAGTACAGAAAGGAGTAAGACAAGGCTGTACCCTTTCCCCTTACCTGTTTAACATTTATGCCGAGAATATCATGAGAAACGTAAGAGATGACCAAGAACACACAGAGTTTGACTCATTTAACATCGGCGGGTACCAGATCCCGGAAATCAGATATGCTGACGACACAGTCCTCCTATCGACCAACCCAGAAGGACTTGAACAATTAATTCTGTCCACCAAAAAACACAGCGAGGCCCAGAATCTATACCTAAACACCAAGAAGACCAAAGTATTGACAACAGACAAAGTAAAGACCAAACCAGAAATTGAAATTAATGACGAAGAACTGGAAAGTGTTAATGAATTCGAATACTTAGGATCAATCATCAACAGCTCTGGCGACTGTGCAGTAGAAATTAAAAGAAGACTTGCAATTGCTTCACATAAACTAATACAGATGAAAAACCTATGGCAAGGCGCAAGCAAAGAAACAAAGTTACAACTGATCAGAGCATGTATATTCCCAGTAGCAACATACGGCTGCGAGACTTGGACACTCATTAAAACAGTTGCAAAAAAGATTACATCATTCGAAATGAAATGCTACAGAAGGATGTTGAGAATACCCTGGACAGAAAAAAAGACCAACAGAGAAGTACTGCACTCACTAAACGTACAGGAACATTGGCTCCTAAATACCATCGCAATAAGGAAGCTGAAATTTTTCGGTCATATAAAAAGACATAATAGTCTGGAAAAAAAACAGTGATGGAAGGCATGGTCCCTGGAAAAAGGGGAAGAGGTCGACCTAGACGACGGTGGACCCAGGACATCACAGAGAGTCTGAACTTGTCTTTGGCTGATGCAGGTCGACTTGCCCAGAATCGTGATGCGTTCAGAGCAGCTGTAATGGAGACAACGTTCTGGAAAGAATACGTCACATGATGATGATGTAGCCTTTTGGTTGTTGTCCATGATTCAGAGCCAAACAATAGGACTGACATTTGAATTGAAGATTCTTATTTTCATATTGGACTTGATCTCCATATGTTTCCCAATGTAATGAAAGCTTCTCTTGCTTTTTGTATTCTTACTCTGATATCACTGTCTGTCCCTCCAACTTTGTCTATATTACTGCCAAAATATGTGTACAATTCTAAATCTTGTATTGGTGTTTCTTCAAGTTCAACCTTGTTATCATTTTTTGCATTTATTCTTATTATCTTTGTCTTTTCCCTGTGTATTTTCAGACCTGCTTGTTGTGACCAGAACTTCCTCCAGATCAGAGTACTAGAGGCATGATATCAACATGTTCAGCTATCTGAGTCTGGTGTCAGGGAGTGGACTATTGTACGTGATTTTTTGTTATTACATACCTGTCAACCTCCTGAGACAAAACACTGTACCAGTAAAAACCTTACAAACACCCCAAAAACCTTACCAAAAATGTATTTAATATATTAAACGTGATAAGATTTTAAACAGACAAATGACACATACTAATTAGTTTAACATTTGAAATAGTGCGATATAAAGCAAGCTAATAAAGTCTCATGCTGTTCTTTATATGTATTAGAAATACTGCAAGTGATATTCATTTAAAATGTGTGTTATATCCCATAAAATTATCACAGCCCTTCATAACATGGTGATGTTTGTGTTAATTTTGTAAAATGCACCAGAAAATCAATAACTTTATAACAGAAGTCAGATTACAACAGTGGTGATTATATATATATATATATATATATATATATATATATATATATATATATATATATATATATATATATATATATATATATATATATATATATATATATATATATATATATACACACACACAAAATATATTAATATATTAAACATGATACGGTTTTAAAAAGACAAATGACACATACTAATTAGTTTAACATTTGAAATAGTGTGATATGTATGTATGTCCCAAATCGTATGCCTCTATGGTTTCCACATTGTCGATTGTCACCCTTTTTGAAAATTGGTGTTATGATGGCAATCTCCCAATCCTTTGGTATGGTCTTGTTGCACCACGCTGCCTGTAGGACCCTTAAGAGTAATAGGTTGCCTGATGCTCCCATGTACTTAACCATTTCTGGTTTTATACTATCATGCCCTGCTGCTTTGCCCATCTTGATTTTCTCCAGTGCTGCCTTCAGTTCTTCCATCATTATGTCATCTTCATCACCATTGGTTTCCTCTTCTGTGCTAGTGGTTATTGTCACAGTGTGATTAACACAGCTGTGGACTGGCGGTGCTCCGCTGGGGGCGGGTACATAATGTCAGTCGGGTGTGAGAGGTGTTCTCATACACTTAACTTAACAACACGAAACTGCGAGGTCAGCAGGTCAGGGGTGAATGCAAGGGGCGTTCTGATTGGGCAGTGAAGAAGGGGGAGGCAAGCGAGTGACGAGGTTTTGGTGATGATGGCCGACTCGTATTGTCGAATGCAAGAGGATATTTAGTTGTGAGAAGATAAGGCATTCGGTTATCTGAGATTTTCATCAATGTGTTACACTTTGCTAACTACATATATTGTTGTGATTTTGTGGTGATAATTATTTGAATACATTAGACAGAGTTGGGAACATTGCTAGTGTTCGTTATTATTTGAATGCGTTCCACTCCACCCCTCTGTCTCTCATGTGTAGTATTTTTGAGGACTAAGGCATATGTGTATTTAATACAAAATACCCTGTGTCAGGTGGGGAGCTCGTTTTTGGGTCCTCATGTTTGATTATCTTTGCACGTCAATGCAGCGCCAGGTCAGAAATCTATTTTAGTTCACATACACTGTAGGCCTGTTTTTCAGTCACGTAGTTCTCAGGTACTTTTTTTGAATAGTGAGTCACGGGTCACGGATTAGCGATACACAGTGAAGTGGGGGATTTATTATGAACAGTACGCTGTGTCAGTGCTAACAAAATGTCAGGGCGACATTGAGCACTCTTCTGGTTAAGAAAACGACGCGGTTGTCGGCCAACGTCTGCGGTGTGAACCAGGTTGTGGCAGGTTCGTTGACATTAATTTTGTTGTCTGCAGGGCGGAGAGGACGAAGATGTTGCTGCTAGTACAGGTTGGGCGAACAAGTTGATGGCAGCCTGGGTAGCATTCATTTCAGCGTCTGACTAGTCAAGACTAGAGGCCGCTGCAGCGCCGTTTGAAAGCCAACAGTGGGACAGTGTTGCCACTACACAGTGTTTACTGGCTCAGGAGACGACGTACCTGTAGAAATCAAGTGGGTGAGTCTTCTTGTGGAACGGGGTGCATGCCGAACACGGGAACTGGTGCATTACAGTATCAATATTTTACACACGGTCGTTACGGAGGTTGCCAGAAGCTGAACAGTACTAGATTTACGTTACGATCTTTGCCTTATACAAAACACTGCAGTCCATCATCATAAACTGTACTGAACTTTTTCTCACGTAGAAGGCTGCACTACACCTTTGCAAACGGTGGTATCTTTCATGAACTCGTGAGATGTTATTGGAGTGGAGCTGGCAAATCCTCGCCTTGTGCTGACGACGAGCTAGTATACAGTTGTGGTATAACTTTGATACGTGTGGTCTGACTTTTTGCTTGACATCCCTGTGATATTTCAGTGAAGACAAGGCACTATCTGGTGACAAGTGTGGACTTTGTGCCTTACTCAGGGGTCATCCTAATGGACAATATTTGTAACTTTACGTAACTTTGTAACGTGTCGTTCGTTGTGTGGACCATTGGATCATTAGTGACTAAAGTGCTGTAGATATCAACGTCATCATCAGGAACCCAGACCTGCGGAGATCATCAGTTTAATTGATTTATAGTTAATTTTTTTAAATGTAGTATTATTACGATTATTATATATTATTGGACAATTATTTTTCTTTTAGTACCTTTCTACTTTATAATATTATATAATTAGTAATCATTCTCCTGCGACCTCTTTTCCATTTGGTTGGTGAGTACGTCATCCAACTGGTGTGGTGTTGCAACATACTACCTTTGGTCACTTCATTGTCGATTGTAGGTTTTTGTTGTGTCTTCGTAGAAGTATAATAATTTGGTGTCATTTGGTTGTTGTGTGGGTTAAGGATTTTCTCTTTTGCATTGCGGAAAGAGATTATGCTAAACTGTTCTTTAGGACTGTTGCTAGGTGAATTGTGTGCCGGAGCACGGGCACATAGAGCTGACCCTATTGGCTGCCCTGCATAATTCACGTTGCACATTTTAGTGTATTAGTGGTGCAGTTCGGGTTTGTTTGCACGGTGTCATATGTGTAATAGTGTCTCTTTGTCATGTTTAATTGGAGTATTCTCTTGTATTCTTCTTACTATCATGTACATATGTTAATTTCCCAAACTCTTGTTTTCATTTGTTAACAGCTACGGTTTATAATTAGACATCTGCTGCTGTCTGAGGATTTTTTTTTCTTATTCTACCGTACTGTTGTGTTCGTTCGTGTAGTAAGGTCGTCTTGATCATCTTCATTATTGTCATCATTGTTTATATTTATGTTTGTTTTGTTTTAGTGAAGTGTATCTCAATTTCAATTCCAGTACCGATAGCATAAGAGTAGGTTGTGTATTTTTGCTTGTGTAGACGTAGTTATCTCGTTTGGTTGAGAATCACATGTATGTTTATGCCATTAATTATATATTGCAGTGGTGTTTAGTTTCACTGCTTAAATATTATGGGTGTCATGGGTACAGCAAATTATGCTGTTGAATAACTTCACACCATTATACTGAATACACCTATTTGAGTGGTACAGTCAGTATTTCTGACTAGGCATTACATATAATTTTGATTCTTTTTTTTAGTACAATATCTGATAATTTTCCAGTGGGGAATACTAAAGGCATTTTTTTTTTTTTTTGTACATTGAGTACTGCTCTAAGAAATTGTAATTTAATTACATTATATTACGATGGCTAGCCTCTTAGAATTTGTTGAGGTTGGTAAAGAGCTAGCATTAACAGGCCCTGCTCTACAAGAATGGGCAGAAAAAAAATGGAAAGAAAAACAGGAAAATGATAGAATGGAACGGTGTGAGGAGAGAGAATTCCAGAAATTGAAGATTGAAGCTGATAAATTGAAGATAGAAGCAGAGAAAGAGATGAAGAAGATAGAAGCTGACAAATTGAAGATAGAAGCAGAGAAAGAGATGAAGAAGATAGAAGCTGACAAATTCAAGATAGAAGCAGAGAAAGAGTTGAAGAAAATTGAAGCTGACAGAGAAATAAATCTGAAGAAGCTAGATAATGAGTCCAGGAAGCAGGATTCAGGTGGGAAAGAATTCTCACGTCCCTATAGACTACGGTTACCCAATTTTAATCAAGATTTGGACAGTATGGACGTGTATTTGGAACGTTTTGAAGCAGAAGTTTTGGCTTGGAAGATAAAGAAGGAGGAATGGCCTGTTCTGCTGGGAAATTTGCTTTCAGGATCTGCGTTAGAAACTGTGTATAGTATCCCTTTAACTGATAGAGCAAATTATGACATAGTCAAGGAGAGGTTGTTAAGGAAATTTCGTCTAACGGCGGAAGGGTATCGGGCTCGTTTCCGAGACGTGAGACCAAGCGTCAATCAGGATTTTGAGGATTTTATTGCAAAAATTACTCAGCTATTAAATCGATGGATTGAGATGGAAGGTATTACTAAAGACTTTGATGGGCTTTTTGACCTTATGTTACGGGACAAGGTATTGTCATCGTGTTCATCTGAGCTTATTGCGTTTTTCCAGGAACGCAAGCCCAAAAACATCGGTACGATGTCAGAATTAGGACACCAATATGTGACCGCGCATCCAGGAAAGGTCATACACAGGGAGAGTATCTCTGAGACTTTCTCAGCGAGTATAGGAAAGATTACTAGAAAACCTTACAATCAACATAGATCTAAGAGTGCCGATAGATTTGGCCCCAGAAGATTTAATTATGATAGACCCTACTTTCGGGGAGACAGATCTCCTGCACGGTATGACAATTATCGGGACCATAGATCACCGAGGAAGAAATTTAACTATCAATCTGATAGAAATCAATACAGATATACTGGAGACAGACAGGATAGGTACCCGCGGAATCAGATCCAGATAGATGCGCCAAACGAGCAGGAACAAAAAAGATTTCGCAAAAGCTCACCTTACCAAAGAAACAAATCCTTTGAGAAAAAGGAGTCAGACCGAGTAGTCAGACACTCTCCAAACAATAGTCCGAAAAAGGATAGCAATACTCAGCTACACTGTAGTCTTTGTAATGGAACAGGACATTTGGCAAAGGTCTGTGCTAATAATTCAGAACGAGCGAATTCGGCTTGCATATTAGAAACCTTTAACAATGAGAATTGCGAAGGGTGTAGGCCATTATTTGAACCAGACGGTAAGCCTATGCTTATCTGTGGTCACACTCTGCCTTGTCTCTCTTCTCTTGAAGAAAATGGTCATTTGGAATTGCATCCAGGATTTGTGCAAAAGCAGGAAGTGTCTGTGTTGAGAGACACGGGCTGCACAACTATAGGAGTGCGTAGATCCTGCATTGACGACTCATGCTTGATAGGTAAGACAGCAAGATGTGTCACTTTCGGGGGTAACATTGAGTATTACCCTCTTGCCATTATTGAGGTGGACACACCCTTCATATCTGGTAGAGTACAGGCCTGTGTACTCGAAGCACCGATAGCGGATTTGATTGTTGGTAATGTGCAAGGTGTGCAGGAATGTACTCAGATGGACATTAGGAAATGGAGGGACAATCGTGTGCTTAGGGCCAATGCGGTGATTACTAGGGCGCAGTCAAAGGCAGATGACGCATTAGAAGCGACGCATCATGAAGCTAAGACATCGGAATTGGTCACTGGAAGTCAGGATACACAGGTGTCGGACTTTATCCAGCACCAACGGTCAGACGGATCATTGCGTAAATTGTACAACTTTGCCGAGAGAGGTGATGTAAAGTGCACGAAGTTGGCCAGACATTGGTTCGAGCTCAAGAATAATGTTCTCACGAGGTGTTTCGCTAAGGGAGTACAAACTCAGCGCCAAGTGGTGGTACCGTGTAATTTAAGAGCAAAAGTGTTAGAGGTTGCACATGACTCCCCTTTCGCGGGGCATATGGGGGTGGCTCGAACGCGCCAGAGGGTGCTGTCACAATTCTATTGGCCATTGTTTAGCAAGGACATTAAACTATATTGTAGGTCCTGTAAGATATGCCAACAGATGAGGCATAAAGGCAGAACTCCCAAAGCTCCAGTGCAGGTTACGGACTTGTCAGTACGACCTTTCCAGAAAGTAGCGATTGATATTATAGGCCCCCTCTCGGTCACTTCAGACAGGGGATATCGTTTCATTTTAACGATGGTAGATTTGTGCACCAGGTGGCCGGAGGCGGTGCCGATGAAGAGTATTACTTCACAAGCAGTCGCAGAGGCTTTGCAGATGTTGTTTTGCAGGTTTGGTTTTCCGGAAGAGATATTATCGGATAGGGGCCGTCAGTTCATTTCGAAGGAGATGTCAGAAATCACTGGGCTGTTGGGTATTGCCCAAACATTCACGAGTCCATATCACCCTCAGTCAAACGGAGTTTGCGAGCGTTTTAACGGTGCGTTAAAACACATGCTGGCAAAAGTGACCGCAGAATCTCCACAAGAATGGGATAGGTTACTCCCAGCGGTCCTGTTTGCCTATAGGGAGGCTCCCCAAGAGAGTACAGGATTTTCCCCTTTCGAATTACTGTATGGGGCAAACCCAAGGGGGCCGATGCACATATTGAAGGATTTATTAACTGGAAAATGTGCAAATAGCACCTCAGTTACGAGTTATGAGTATGTAGTGAGCCTCAGAGAACGTATTGTAAAATCTTGTTTGGTGGCACGTGATTGTTTGGCGGGGTCGTTAGCACGGTATCGGAAGTACGCAAATCGAAACTCCAAGCTAGTATCCCTGATTCCAGGTGAGGAAGTTTGGCTACTTTTACCAGCTAAAGAGGATCGCTTGAGCATTACGTGGCAAGGACCATTCAAGGTGGTTAAAAAAAAATGACAGATGTCGATTACCTGATTTCGGTCCGAAATAAGGAAAAGGTATTTCATGTGAATATGCTGAGGCCATATGTAGAACGACCTGAGTCATTGAAAGCAGTCACAAGGGCAGCACAGACTGAAGCAACAGTGGCATGTACGGCAGTCATTGATGACACGGGAGATGAAAAAGGTGAAGGGAATATCCAGTTATCCCTCGTACCCCTGGTTCCTTCGGAGTCATGGAATATGGTGCGAATCGGGGATGACCTAACAGTAGAACAAAAGTCGGAAGTACAGATTATATTAGCGGAGTTTAAGGATGTCCTCACAGATCTGCCAGGACGGACAGACCTGATTTCTCATGATATCACTCTGACATGTGATCAGCCTATTAGGGTAAAACCGTATCCATTGCCCATGCATTTCAAATCAGCTGTCGAGAAAGAAATTGGTGACATGCAACGACTGGGATCATTTCTCCGTCTGATTCACCATATTCTTTTCCAATGGTTGTGGTTCGCAAGAAGAATGGATCTCTTCGTATATGTATTGACTTTCGGAGATTGAACAGCATCACCGTCATTGATGCTGAACCAATACCTAATCAGGAAGATCTGTTAACACAACTCACCCACGCTACATATTTCAGCAAACTCGATCTGTCTAGAGGCTATTGGCAGGTACCCCTCGCGGAGGCTGCGAAACCTCTTACAGCATTTAGCACCCCCAAAGGATTGTTTCAGTTCAATGTCATGTGCTTTGGCTTAGTGAACGCGCCCGCCACATTTGTGAGGATGATGAGAAGATTGTTAGGACATCGATCGGATATTATTACATATATCGACGATATATGTTTGTTTCATGAGTCATGGGAGGATCACATGAGGGGGTTGTCTTCCCTATTGCGGTGTCTAAGGCAGCATAATTTAACGGCACGGCCGAGTAAAGTTTGCATAGGGTTTAAAGAGTTAAGTTTCTTAGGACATACTGTAGGTCATAAGCACCTGAAACCGGAAGATGTAACAGTTACAAAGATTTTACGGTTGCAGACACCTAAAACAAAAAAGCAAGTGAAAAGTCTAATTGGACTTGTGAATTTTTATCACAAGTTCATCCCTCAGTTCTCTTCCATTGCAGCTACACTTACCTCGCTAACGAGTAAGGGGATGCCAAATAGGGTCGTGTGGACACAAGAGTGCGAGATAGCCTTATCTAGAATCAAGAGGGTGTTCTCTAGGAAACCCATCTTACTGATGCCAGATTTACGCAAACCCTTTGTTTTGCGGACAGACGCATCTTCTGTAGGAATTGGAGCTTGTTTAATGCAAGACCACCAGAGTACCTTACATCCAGTGATGTATGTGAGTCGGAAGCTGTTGCCGGCTGAGACTAGGTACTCCACGATTGAAAGGGAGTGCTTGGCAATTGTGTGGGCAGTTTCAAAGTTGTCCCGATATTTGATAGGTGCACATTTTGTATTACAGACAGACCATCGACCACTCTCATTTTTACAGTCGTCGAAATCGACAAGCTCAAAATTAACTCGTTGGGCTCTCCTACTGCAGCAGTACAAATTTACTGTTTTACCCCTAGAGGGTAAGCTCAACGTTGTAGCTGACACTCTGTCTCGTTTATAGAATGATGGTTTTTTTTTTCTTGGGTTTTCCCCACACGATGTTTAAGTGAGTATGCAAGATATGTGAAGACAAGAAGGATATGAATGTATACTTGGCTCAAAAGCCGGATGTTGGGTGTTTGGAGTGCGCCCAGCCGCCTTCCAAAAGAAAAAAAAAACTTTGTTTTTTTTTTCCCCGGGGGGGAGAGTAGATGTCACAGTGTGATTAACACAGCTGTGGACTGGCGGTGCTCCGCTGGGGGCGGGTACATAATGTCAGTCGGGTGTGAGAGGTGTTCTCATACACTTAACTTAACAACACGAAACTGCGAGGTCAGCAGGTCAGGGGTGAATGCAAGGGGCGTTCTGATTGGGCAGTGAAGAAGGGGGAGGCAAGCGAGTGACGAGGTTTTGGTGATGATGGCCGACTCGTATTGTCGAATGCAAGAGGATATTTAGTTGTGAGAAGATAAGGCATTCGGTTATCTGAGATTTTCATCAATGTGTTACACTTTGCTAACTACATATATTGTTGTGATTTTGTGGTGATAATTATTTGAATACATTAGACAGAGTTGGGAACATTGCTAGTGTTCGTTATTATTTGAATGCGTTCCACTCCACCCCTCTGTCTCTCATGTGTAGTATTTTTGAGGACTAAGGCATATGTGTATTTAATACAAAATACCCTGTGTCAGTTATCATTTCTGATGCTTGACCTTGCTCACCATCAAGGAGTTCTGAGAAATATTCTTTCCATCTTTCCATTACTTCCTTCGGGGCAGTAAGCAATTTGCCTTGCTTGTCCTTTATAAATTTGAGAGGGCATTGTTTTTCCTTCCTCATGTTCTTTAGGGTCTTATAGAACAATTTTTGGTTTTCTTGCGCATCTTTTTCTAGCTTTTCTCCAAATTATTCCCAGGACTTCTGTTTTGCTGCTAGCACCTTGTTCTTTGCTTCTGTTCTAAGTATCACATATTCTCTATATTTCTCTATTTGTCCTGCTGTGTTTTTAGCTCCTAAGTATTGTTTCCGTGCCATTTTCTTCTCTCTTAGTTTCTCTTTGACTTCCTCTGTCCATCAAGGTGTCCTCTTTCTCTTGTTCCCAAGTCGGACTTCACCACATGCTTCTGCAGCAGCTGTCTTTATGATGTCCTTGAATTTAAGCCAGAGGGTTTCCAAGTCATCAGGTTGTTCTTCTGTGTTACTCACCGCTGTAACAATAAGCCCCTGATATCTGGTCTTTATGAGAAACTGAAATCCTCATACAGTAATAAGAGTGACATAACAATAAATAAAGAGATAATAGTTAAACCATCGCTTTTCGGCAGCAGTAACACTTCATTTAAAACACATGCCGTAAAAACTGATTTAACAATAATCAATCGACAGAACAAAACAGCTTTTATAGTGGAGGCAGCAATACCATTGGACGCCCATTTAGATAAATGTTACCAACATAAATTTGATAAGTACTATCCATTGACTGCAGAAATTAACGAACTTGGCTATCGTACGCATGTAATCGTTAGTTTGGGTCATGTTTATGCAAAGTGTGTGAGTGCATTAATGTCGCTAGGGTTGCGGAAATTTGAAGCCAAAGTTTTATGTAAATATGTCAGCATTAATGCAATTATAGGTTCTTACAGAATATGGAAACTTCGATGTAAAAAACACCCATTGTAAATTGCTGGAGATGTTTTCCACACAGTCTAATCTCAATTGTGCTCTGTCTACTATACCAAACGACTATTGTATTTGATGCTATATTTAATATCTCACTCCACTAGCTGTCAAAGCTTTTTATGGCAAACAAAAGTTCTGATAAAACCCCCATGTACGAGTAAAAACACCCATACTGCTCTACTTGAATGGTATTCCACACACATTTTGTAAATTTCAATAATACTCATTTTTGGCAGGTTATATCATATCATATAATATCATTATATGCCAATGTCTTTTAGAAAGCTTAAAGATTGTTGTGTATGTGTAACACAAAGATTAGATGTAAAAACACCCACATAGAACTATTTGAGACGTCTTCAACACTTTATGTAAATTTTAATGATTCTCCTATATGCCATGTTGTATCTATTATATCATGTCTGTACATAATAATGTATTTTACGGAGAATAAAGATTCTGTTATGTATGTATGTATATATATATATATCTTCCCTTCCAGTCATTACTGACCATAGGAGCGTACCTCCCGAAATAACTTTTGGTGGCACGAGGTTGGGTAATTGTAGATCAACTGTTGCCCATTCAGCGAGACCCGGCTTGGAAGTCAGAGGAACGGTCTGGCCGTTACAGTCTGACACCAGTTGCAACCGCCTGTCATTAGTAGGATACGGAACTTGCCCTCCCATCCATCTTCCCTTTCAGTTGTTTCTGACTGTATAAGGGACACAGACACCTCGAGACCCAAAGATCTGTGGGGAATGCCGGACATTTTGCGTCCCTTCCAGTCATTGTTGACTATATAAGAGACGCAGACAACTCGAGACCCGAAGGTCTGAGGGGAATGTCAGACATTATGCATCCCTTCCAGTCATTGCTGACTATATAAGGGACACAGACACCCCAAGACCCGAAGGTCCAAGGAAAATACCGGACTGTGCGAGCGATATCTAGGAACGGACACATCTCTCTGTCTTGGTTGCAGATACTGGGAGGACCCAAAGATGGGAGCACCACACACAGTCAATAGAGACAGAAGTTCGCCGGACAGCATGTATATGTATATATATATATATATATATATATATATATATATATATATATATATATATATATATATATATATATATATATATATATATATATATATATATATATATATATATATATATATATATATATTATAATAATAATAAAAATGAAGACAAAACACTACCATGTTGAAGAGCAAAAATATCGTAGTAGTTGTAAATTGATGTGCTCAAACGGTCATTATTATGCGAGTTTTAAATTAAAGATTTCATCCTATGCATAAAATAATGTGACTACTACTACGACCTCTGAACTTTCGTTTCTGAAATCTTTTTTTAGGCTGTACCAAACAGATGGCTCACTGTCCTTCATTTCAACAAAATTTACAAACGCAGTAAAAATGACAAGGGTCGGGAATGTAAAGGGTGAGGTTTAGTATTTGTAAACCTAACCCTATAATAATAATAATAATAATAGCCCCTTCAGTCATAACTGACTATGGGAATGCGCCCCTGAGGTGACAGCCCTCAACTGCTTATTTTCCTGGTGCTCCTTTCGACGTTTTCTCCTCACCTCTGCTTCTTGTGTGAACCTCTCTTCGCCCAATCTGAGGTGGTGCCGTAAATAGCATCGCCACTTAGTGCGATCGGCAGCTTCAATCCATCCCATGACAACACCTCGACACTTGTCACTTGATCTTTCCATGAGATGCCGAGGATGCGGCGTAGACTCCGCAAATGGAAGGTATTGAGCCTTCTTTCTTGCTTAGCATAGGTCGTCCAGGTCTCGCTGCCATATAGGAGTGTGCTGGTGACGCAGGCATTATATACCGTAGCTTTGGTCTTCATTGTGAGTTTAGAGTTTCCCCAAACACGCGATGTGAGGCGGGCAAAGGTAGCTGCAGCTTTGCCAATGCGGCTGTCGATTTCTGTATCCAGTGAGAGTTTGTCATTGCCGGTAGACCCTAGGTATGTGAAGTGGTGCACCACTGCCAATTCATAGTTATCGATAGTGATAACTGGTGCAGCACCCACATCCTGACTCAGCACATTCGTTTTCTTTAGACTTATTGTGAGGCCAAAGTCCTTGCATGCTTTAGTGAAGCGATTCATCAAGCTCTGAAGCTCCAGTTGGCTTTGGGTGACGACTGCAGCATCATCAGCGAACAA
Source organism: Oreohelix idahoensis (assembly GCA_024509875.1). Classification (NCBI taxonomy): domain Eukaryota; kingdom Metazoa; phylum Mollusca; class Gastropoda; order Stylommatophora; family Oreohelicidae; genus Oreohelix; species Oreohelix idahoensis. Next base: position 126,592 of record JAMPIV010014117.1, read on the forward strand.
CAAGTCTCTTATAGTGACCCTTCTGATTTTTGTTTTTGCCTTCAACCTTGAAAGATTAAACAGACGGCCATCTGACCTAGTGTGAAGGCATATTCCTTCAGTTGCATCTCTGAATGCATGTTTCAAGAGTAAGGCAAAGAAGATTCCGAAGCGGGTCGGAGCCAGAACACAGCCTTGTTTAACGCCACTTCGTATATCAAAGGGCTGTGACGTGCTTCCAGCATATTGGACTGTTCCCTTCATGTCGTCATGGAATGACTTTATCATTTCCAGCATTTTAGAAGGGCAGCCTATTTTCAGGAGGATTTTAAAGAGTCCATCCCTACTAACCAGGTCGAATGCTTTTGATATATAATGGTCTTTTCTGCTCTCTTGATTTTTCCTGAAGCTGGCGGAGAGAGAAGATCATGTCTGTTGTTGATCTGCCAGCTTGGAATCCACACTGTGCCTCTGGATATATGCGCTCAGCTAACTTGTGTAGTCGCATTAAGATGACTTTGGCAAAAACCTTACCAACAATACTAAGAAGAGAGATGCCTCTGTAGTTATTGCAATCACTTCTGTCTCCTTTATTTTTATACAGTGTTACAATCTTGGCATCTCGCATGTCTTGAGGAATAGTTGTCTCTTCCCAGCACTGGCACAGCATCCTATGCAGGGGATGTAATAGCGTGCTCTTACAGCATTTGATTAAATCAGGAGGAATCCCATCACTGCCTGGTGCTTTGCCAGAGGCCAAGCTATCAATGGCTTTACTGAGTTCCTCTAATGTTGGTTCGGCATCCAGCTCCTCCATAGTTGGCAGACTATTGACAGCATCAAGGGCTGCAGGCGTAACGGTATTGTCTCTAGCGTAAAGCTCAGAGTAGTGCTCGACCCACCTCTCCATCTGCTTACCCTTATCGGTTAGCTTCTCTCCGCTGATGGTTTTTAGCGGTGCCGTCTTACTTTTATGGGGGCCAAGTGCTTTCTTTATACCGTCATACATTTGTCTAATGTTGCCTGTTTGCGCTGCCATCTGGATGCTCTCACTGAGCTGGAGCCAATAGTCATTTGCACAGCGTCGAGCAGTTTGTTGAACTTTGCTTCTCGTAGCCCTCAGGATCTGTAGGGTTCTGGCACTTGGTGAACGTTTGTATTCATTCATAGCACTGCGCTTAGCTTCAATAACAGGTGCCATCACATCTGATGAAGCGTCAAACCAGTCATTTGACTTTGCTGTTTTCTTACCAAAGGTGGCAAGTGCAGTACTTTGAATGGTGTTCCGTAGATGCTCCCAGTTCTCTGTAATAGTATCACCATGCTGAGGGCTACTGAGCACTTTCTTGAAGGTCGCAGTGAATTGAGCGATCATGAAAGGGTCTGACATCTTGCTGGTATCAACCTAACCCTATAACCTAACTATAATTCTGACGCTAATGATACATTTCAATAGCCTCGAATAATTCGTCCCACTGTGCTGTATGTCCTCCATAAAAGGTCAAGTACACATTTCTCACCGTTTTGCTCAGGAAAAAAATAAACGAAAATCGTATATAGGCTACAGCTTTCTCATGCGTAAGAACGTGCACAAACACCCAGACCGTGCTAATATATTAATAAAAATGAATTAATTCATTTTAAAAAACCAAAGAAACGCAGTAATAACATAAGATAATCGCACACATGCTCCCGCGTAATCCATTTTGCTGACTAAATTATCCAACGTGCCTTGTGTAGCTGTGACGTAGAATGTAAATATTGATACAGTAATCTGACAGCCTTTGCTTTCCTATTTAGTGTCTACCATTTGCTAAGCCAAACCATGCAATTTTCTGACTGCATTACTCATATCTAATCCACGCCCTTTTTCTCTTGAGATGTAAACAAACAGACGTTTACCAATTTCTGTGACCTGACAGCATAACAGGCAGCGAGCCCTGATTTGTTTACCTAGTTTCTCACGCGAGTTGATCTGCCAATCACCAGACATCGGTCTGATTGCACGTGGGATCTTAACCCTTTGATGTTCAGATACAGGGGAACTCTGACGCCGGTTTTGCATTTCATTTCGAGAACGCGAGCGATTTCAAAAGAAACTCCGTTAGTGGGACGATGTCTTTTGATGTTGGGCAAAGCAGCGACTGACGAGATAAACGGAGGCCGTCAGAGAACTTTTCATCTGGTCCACAGTTTCTCAATCCTATGATTCGCACGTTAATGCGAAATTAACACCATTAGGGATCTGAGAGCAAATGAATGGATATAAGCAGTGGTCTTTTAAACTCAATGATCAGTGTCGCTCAGAATTTTGGATAATCTAAACGCGTTATTCTAGAACCATTATGAGAGTGCGTTAATAGCATTTCATGGGGATTATTTCATTTCTGATCTGTGGTAATAGAAATTAGCATTTACGTGATTTAATGTGTTAAGTTTACCATTATAATTCACTGTGATTTCTAGTGAAATAATAACTATTTTTCTTTGCCAGGTTAGAAGGATAATTTTATCACCCGCTTCTCACACCAGAAGATACGGTTTAGTGACTGATTAAGTGTAAGCGCGACTATAGCGACCGAATAGGATTCACGCTTATTTCATTTATGTGTTGTATAGTAAGTGACTATTGTTATACCTTATGACTAAACTAACAGGCGCCGACAATAAAATAACTATTAACGACAGACGATATTTGTAAGTGCGCGTAGGGATGAGTAAACAATAGTTGACAGTGGGAGATGATTGCTAAAGCGTGCGCAGAGGAGCGGGAAGGTGCATACCTTGGTCCGAATCTCAAGCGCAGCGCAGGTGAGGGAAAAAAAAACTGACCGTATAGTTGTAAATAAAGTCACCGTGTGCCTTTTAACTTTAAGCAGGACTGCCGGAGTGGGAGACAGACCATCTCGACCCGTCCGTGTATTTATAGAATAGTTGCATTTCTTTTCATAATGTCTTGTTTATTTCTCGCAGACCTGACAGGGCGGCCAGCGGTTTTTTGTATTGATTATAGTCTTCAGTGCTGATGAGATTTATGCTGTCTTCTTCATGACTTTCGAGTCCATAAGTCCATGTTGTGAACAGGACTGGCTAAAAGACACATAAACATTTTAATTATTAAGTCTAACTGGACTATCAATTCCCAGATATTGTTTTCCAATTTATCAGCCCACGGGAGTAATATAAATAAAAAATAATATCAACATCTAACTTTTGACAGACGCAGCCCTGGATTCATTCAGAAAGTTGTGCTGTTTCAAAATCGACACTCACCATAAGAGCCAGCCGACAGGATTTACCATCATCATCAGTTTTTACATATTATAACATTTATCTCAGCAACCAGATGCTTAGCAATACGGGAATTACTTTTCTCTTTTTTTCAACTGTGAATGTCCAGAGCTCATCTTGCTTCAGTAACTATTTGTGGTGACATTGATTTCATCCATGGAACATTAAACACCAAATTTGGCGTCCACCTTGTAATTATTATTCGATATATAGGCTGGACTGGGGCCATCTTTGGGCAACCCACCTGACAGTATATTCTCAGGGACTATTGTATTTTTTTCAATGGATACCAACACCACTAGTAGGTAAGCGAGATTGTTTGTGGCCACAGATGACAGAGTGAGAGATAGAGAGAGTGAATATTTTCCTTTGTTATAATCATTGTACTAACTTCTTTTTTTTTATTTCGCTAAACTGAGTACTTTACTGAGTAGAAATTTAGTGGGGAACTTGTTCTTCATATCCTGTTCTGTAACTTAGTGCTTATCTTTGACCTTTGGGTTATTAACTCTTTCTGTCCCTGGCATTTTCTAGGTTTTAATGTACCAAAACGGATGCTAACTTTTTCAAGTATGTTTATGGTACAATACCTCGTCGTTGTAAATTCACAGAAGAGTATTTTCAAGTGCTTCAAGTTTTTAAATACAGTAACTAATTTTGTTTTATATCTAGTAAAGTGCGGACATGAGGAAATTTGAATATAATCAGACGGGTGCACCATTCTTCTCTTGGGGTGGATAGAGTTAACTCATTTTGGGATCCTTTCTCAACAAGGGGAGGGCACTTATTTGGTTATTTTCATATATCTGTAACCATGATTTTATTGATTTCTCTATATGTTTGATGTTGTAAAAAGTTTAATGATAATAAACAACCATAAGAACTTACATTTGTGTGTTGGTAAGACCCATACCCAATTAACCATAGTTTTCACGTTTTGTGTGTCTTACTGTCACATAATTGTGTGTGTGGGTGTGTTTAGTTAAACTTAGCTTTCTAGAGATAAGGGGTTGAAAGAGTGTCTTACTCAAAAATATAGTCATATAGATAGGCTGGACTAAAGAAACTATTCAGTCCAGAGACAACTCTTCTCCTTAATAATTCACTCATGAAATCTATTTCTTACACCCTTTATTCTCAACTATTTACCACTATCACCTCTGCTCAGACGGGACCATAACTATCGTCTAACCCAGGGGTCGGCAAACTACGGCACGCGTGCCAAGCGTGGCACGTGGAACGATTTTCAATGGCACGCTGAGTGAATTAAAATACTGTACAGTATATGATCTCATTTTTAAAAAATTGAATTTTTAATTAAATAGAAGCATATAATTCTTTTAAAGCTATACTCGTTTTCACAACCCTTCAAAACGAAAGTTTTTAAACATTGAAGGTAAGAATGTGCCACCTGATGCAAACTAAAGGCCTGATCATACTGCACGTACGTTTTTGTTGTTACGGACCGTTTCCGAGAACAAACATTCTTCAACGAATTTCAAGGGAAGTGGTTATACTTTGCGGTGCCCGCTAGTCTGGCGTCTACCTGCTACCGTAGTTTGCAGGATGAGATTCTTGAAAAGAATCCCAAGCGAATTTTGACGGGCAAGCGGAGACGTAATATCATAATTACGCAAGTGTCTGGCTAGCGCCTGGACGAGAGTATTTATTTCGTTTTCGCTCGCAGTTTTTGACTCCCAGTGTGAGTTTGGAGCAACAATGACTGACCTCGACGAAGTTATATTTCCGTCCTATCCTTCCCCTCTCTCCCGACCACCACCACCTCTACAGTTCTCTCGGCTGTCGCATACTCATGCCCGTACAGTCCGTTGACCGCAGCACAAAAGTTGGTGTTGTTATTAAGTAATGCGGTGCCGTTAAAATGACTCAAAAAAAAGAAAAAAACTTGATATACGCTCGTTTCAAGACTTTTGGACAAACGAATATGGATTCATACAACAAAAGGATCGTGCTGTTTGTGCTTTATGTTATGAAAGTGTCGTGTGCCGTACGTCAAGTGTACAAAGACACTATCAAACCAAACATCAGTCCATGTTTAAAAACTCTTGAGGAGAAAAGTGAAGCCATAAAAATGGCTGTTTCTGGCTACAAAAAACAAAGTAGTATTTTTAGTCAAGTAATTGGAACCAAAAATAAAGCTACCGAATGTAGTTACAAAATTGCACAGTGTGTGGCTTCGAAGGGCAAACCATTCACAGATGGAGAATACATCAAGGAAACTTTTTTGAGCAGTGCTGAAATTTTGTTTAGTGATTTACCAAATAAAGAAACAATACTGTCTCGGATTCGAGAAATACCGGCTTCTGCGAGATCAATCGAGAGGCGCATAACTGATATGGCTGAAAATGTAACGGTAAAACAAACAACCGGGTTACAACAAGCTGTTGTATTTAGTGTCGCTCTTGACGAAAGTGTCCATGTGAATGACGTGGCGCGCCTAGCTATAGTTGCGCGATATTGTGACAACGACCGTATTTATGAAGAACTGTGCTGCTTGATACCTTTTGACGGTACAGCCAAGGGAGAGGACATTATAACTGCATTTGTAAGCTATTTCGAAAATCAGAACATTAACATGAATAAAATATTCTGTGTTACTACTGATGCCGCCCCTGCATTTGTCGGAAAGAACAAAGGATTTGTTAAACTTCTTGAGGATCGTATTGGACGTCAAGTATTGAGCTTCCATTGCATTATACACCAGGAGAATTCGTGTGCGAAGATTTCGTCACTATCCTTGAACTCTGTAACGGAAACTGTTGTCAAGATAGTTAACTTCATAGTTTCTCGCTCTTCATTGACCCACAGGCAATTCAAATCTCTTCTACAAGAAATAGAGAGCGCATATGCGGACTTCCCACTGTACAGCAATGTTCGTTGGCTTAGTCGAGGTAATGTTTTGAACAGATTTGTATCATGTCTAGAAGCAATCAAGGTGTTTCTTGATGAAAAAGAACATTTCCCGGAATTGAATGACGAGGACTGGCTGTGCAAGCTGATGTTTCTGGCTGACATAACTACAAATCTGAATGAATTAAACTTGCGTTTACAAGGGCAGGGTCAAACAGTACTTGATCTTTTTGAGCACTGGAAAGGATTTGCGTCAAAATTAGACACATTTTGCAGAGATATTACCACTAACACATACAAGTACTTTCCAAACGTAAAGGCTCATTCAAATCGATTTACTGTCAACAGAGATAAGATTCAGAAATACGTTGAAGCGCTCAAATGAGAATTTGCTAAACGAGGTCAAGACTTCAAAATTCACGGGCCCATGTTTTCTTACCTCATCAAGCCCGACTTAATTGATCATACTAACATCCCATTTGACCTATCTCTTTTCGAGTGGATGGATGTTGACAATTTTGAAATGCAACACATCGAATTCAAGGCATCAGAGTTATGGACAATAAAATTTGTAGAAATGCGAAAAACTCTTGAAGGAAGTTGCTTGGAAAAGTCAGCTGCCATCCTCAACTGCTGGACATCCCTGCCTGAAGCGTTCACCTGTTTGAAGAAAGTTGCATTTGCTCTACTTTCGGCTTTTGGGTCAACTTATACATGTGAACAAATTTTCTCACACATGAAAGCTGTTTTAAGTCCACAGAGAAGTCGCCTAACACCTGTGCATTCAGAAGCCTGTGTGAAGCTGAAATTGACAAAATACACACCTGATATTGAACAATTAACCAAGGAGAAGCAAGGACATGGGTCCCATTAATTGATTAATGACTGAGATCAATAATAATCAATGATTACTCATATTAAAATTTTAATAACGTGTTTTATGTTTGGTTTATTTAATTGTTTTGTTCTTCAAACTATTGGACTTTCTGTCTTAACAAAATATACATATGGCAATTTTATTATAAAATTTCAAACTAATGTGTTCAGAACTTAAATTTTGCAAAACATAATATTTGTATTGATATTTGTTCCTATTTATATTAAAATATTAAATAATCTACAAAGAATAGAATTGTTATTTAATGTAGCGGAAACATGTTAATACAAGATCATTTTTAAATTGTTTCAATAATTGTTGTATATAAAAATATAGTGGACTTAGGTTGGCACGCTGAGTGACTTTGCAACATTACTTTGGCACGACACTACTAAAAGTTTGCCGACCCCTGGTCTAACCTATCTAAAAATATACGACAGAATGGGTGCTCGGTCCTGGGATTTTATCTAATTACGACAGATTGGGTTCTTGTTTCCTAATTTTGATCTAAGTCTGAGTCTAGATAAATGACTAACGTCTGATATTGAATCTTAATCTCAGTCTAGATACTGTGTGCTGTGCGTCTTGTTTTGTGAGTTAAGGAATATTAAATAATTATCCCCTAGACAATGTTCCTATTTACTGGGTTCTGACCACACATATTAGAAATTGGTTTCTTTCCACAGCATCATAGAGTTTACATACAGTTTGATTTTGATGGTGATCTTTATTAGATATATGATCTATGGTAATTTTGTACAAGAAGACCGCTGGTAAGCTTGATTGTTTATCAATCACAAAATATTTTTTGTAGCAGTGGAGTGTGAGCTTAGCAAAGGAAGAGCATTCTGGCCATCGCCAAGTTAATAGCATCCCCTAACTCTAACTGACTTCAGGTGTGGACGAGTGTGGTGGATTTATAAGGAACATTTTTTTTTCCTCCTTAAATTTTTATATAAAAATTTATTTTTTTTCTTCCACAGTAGTAATAGTAATTTTTTTCAGTTTTTATTCTGATCTACCATCTTTTTGGTTTAAGTCGTCTGCGTTAGGAGCCTTTGCCAGTTAACAGCTGCGATAGGTTAGATAACTGATACCAGGGAGGAGGTAACACAGTAAAATAAAAAATAAAAACTTTTTTTTTTTTTTTGGTATTTCTCTTAATTTGTTAGGGAGCACTGTATCCTTTTCTTTTTCTTTCTTTCTTGAGGAAAAATCGCAGTCAGTTATTTGCCTTGGCTGAGCGAGTAAAACTCAGAGCAATGCTAAGAGAGGAAGCAAGGGAAATAGGACTACAAGGTGAAGAGTTGCTAGTCTTTGTGAACAAAGAACTAGCCAAATATGATGCGGAGAAGAAGGAGACGGAAGACCGTCCATTGGAGCAGAAGAAAATTGAGGCGGAAATGGAAACTCGTAGAGACATGGAGCGAGAGAGAGACAGCATGAGGAATGAGTGAGACAACATGAGGAAAGGGAGGATGAGCAACGACATCAGCACGAATTGGCGCTTAAGACTCTAGAGGTCCAAAGTCGCGGTGCAACATCTAACTCCAGCAACGGAGAGCCATCTTCACCTCAGTCACTCTTAACTGATCATTCCAGTACTCAATCTCCCCAATTAGCAGCTATGTCGTTTGCCCTAGAATCCTTCCCAAGCCCCAATGAGAAAATTGACACGTATCTAGAAACATTTGAGAGAATGACAACACTGCATGGTTTGGAAAGTTCGCGACGGTGTTTGAAGTTTTCCCAGGCTTTGAAAGGTAATGCATATAATGTGTATGTTAAACTGGGAAGCAGCCATCAAGACAATTACGACATGTTGAAGAAAGCTTTACTTTTGTTTCAAAATGAACGCCCGCAAATCTTTGCAACTGTTCCGAAACAGCAGGAAGGAAGGAACCGAGACATTTCACCAGTTCTCTTCACGTCTGAAGAGATATTTGACGAAGTGCCTGGAGCTTTCAGAGTTCCCTTGCACTTTTGAAGGGCTACAAGAGTTTGTTCTAACCGAACAAATAAAAAGCCCTTTGTCAAATGAAACCCGTAGATTTCTTGCTGAACAGGGAGCTGTAAAGCTGGAAGACATTTTATGTAAGTCTGAGTGATATAGCAATGCGTTAGCCGAGCTTCCATGCTCAAAACGAAAGCCTACAGATGAGCCTTTTCGAAAAAATAACCTAGAACAGTCTTCCCAGTCATTTTCCCACCAACACCCAAGAGAAACTGTACCCCATACTTCCCCTGAAAGAAAAACAAAATTCTATAAAACTCGATACCCCGCCAAACCCCATGATCAGCCCAAGCATCACTCATGGCACCCAGGCCAGAAAGGACACGACAAGGGTAAAACCCCTGCGCAAGGGACATCTGATCAGGGCAAGCACACCGGGACAAATCGAATCGGTTGCTTGCAAACAGACTCGCAAGAAGGAGGAAGAATGTCAGTGATTCTCAACCTGAGGGTGAGAGGCCTTCAACGCGAGGAACTGTTTTATTGAACGGGACTTCAACCTATTGTCTGTTTGATACAGGTTTGAGTTTTGATTGTATTGTCGCAAGGCATTTGGTCAAACCTGGTCAAGAGACAGAAGAAACCGTCAAATTATGTGGAGTTTTGAAAGGAGATGCACCCATAACGCTTCCCATCACACTGGTGGAGATACACTCTGATTTCATCAGAGGTGTTATCAAAGCGGCTATAATGGATGATCCGATCTACCCAGTTATACTTGGTTGTACATATGTGTTTATAGGGAGACCGAAAGAGCCGATTGTGGCAGCAGTAACTACAAGAGAGCAAACCAAATAGGAGTGGGAGCCTGCACCTAATATGTTACCTACGGAACTAAAAGAGGCGCAACAAAAGGACCCTACCTTGGAGCCCTGCTTTAGAAAACTGCCCATGGCCAAGGACCCCAGACACAACGGTGACATATTTTCTAAGGATGGTGTGCTGTATCGAAGAACGGGCGACCCTGGGATCCCAATACCGTAGCCTATTAATGGAGATCTTTAAGATCTTGAGGGACCAGCACATCTACACCAGCCCCTATAATCTGGCCGGAAGTGGGCTAGTAGATCGTGTCAACGGAAGCATCGCCATGATGTTACGTAAGCTGGGACAAGAGAAACCTGAAGATTGGGACCTTTTCATTCCCGCAGCCTTATTCGCCTACAGGGAAGTCCCCCAGGCCTCTACAGGTTTACCACCAGATACACTTTTATTTGGCAGACCTATTAACTCTTTGACTCCAGACCAACGCTCTGAGCGTTGCAAAATTCAACGCGCCGTGCCAGAGCAACGCTCACAGCGTGGTTTTTAGTTTATCACGAATAAACCCTAAAAATCGTCCGTTTTATGCAGTTCATATATTAAAACTCGTAGAATGACTTCCGCTACTATCTAAACAACTAATTTGACTGTAGTTAATCAGCACATGTGCGTGTTTTGATGTTATTATCACAATTTTTGTGAAAAATTGCGTGTTTGCGTTTTTCGTTGTTATTGCTAGAGAAATGTGTCACGCTTTATATTTACATTTCCTAAGTCTCCTAAGCAAATAATTGTGTCAAACTACTTTGAAACATTGCTGACATTGATGATGATTGTTTGGTAGTCACAGTTTGTTGTCAAAATACGGAATCTGTGCAGAAAAGCTAGACACACTAGGTTTAGTTGATAAGTGGGCGTAGTCGTATTCTGGCCGATCAAAAAGCTACAAAACTAGATCTACCGTAACATCTAATCACTAGTTCTTGGTAGAAGATGAAGCTAGGGATACAATTAAAACATTAAACAAGAGTAAAAAAGTTTTTATATGATGTTATTCTTCTTTATTTGTTTGAAAATTACGTAATGCACGATTGCATAATTTATATTTTTCTTACAAAGGACCACGGAAAAACTGGTGTAAATAACACTAAATGTACTAATTGTGGCCATAAGCATGTTTTTTTTTACTCGTATATGGATTAGCTTGATGTTTGAAGACTAAAAAGAAGGTTTTATTGTCTACAACAGTAATTTGTCTTTGGTAAGATCGTATTCTACAGTCAACTTTTTAGGATTTTTCAATTTTACATGCAAAATGTTTTAAGTATACTGAACATACTTGTGTTAATACTACCAAAGACATTATATATTTGAATTCTCTATCAATTTCCCTACACTTTGGTATATAATAAGTACATGTTCAAAGGAAAATTCACAAACAAATTTAGACTGAAAGATGAACACTTCACTCTATAAAATTCTGCCCAAAAAAAAGTCTGGCACAGCGTGCAAAATAACTCTGGAATGAATGAGTTAAGGGCCTGCTAGAAGCCTTACTCCGGTCACTGACAGACCAGAAGGCTGATGAGACAGTCGTCTCAGCATTTATGTATGTATCGGAACTTAAGGAAAGGTTACAACTAGGATGGGATCTTGCAACAACCAACCTTAAGCGAGCACGCATGAAGCACACTAAACGATACAATAGAGCAGCGAAAGAGAGAGAATTACAACCAGGAGAGAAAGTTCTCTTGTTACTTCCTACCAGAAGCAACAAACTACGTATCAGATGGCAAGGGCCATTTACCGTCCTTAAAAAGATCTCGAGAACTAACTACAAGATCTCTATTAAAGGAAAGGAAAAAGTCTACCATATAAATCTGTTAAATATTTGGAAAGACCGGTGCCTTCCCCCGACCATCTCTTGGTGGTCGCTATAGCAACCGAAGATGAGGAAGATGACGATAGTTGCATGGAATATCCACTGCAACAAACGGAATCATTCAAAGATGTTAAATTCGGCGACACTCTCTCAGACGCATAACAGACAGAAACGAAGGCGTATTTGAAACAGTACTCGGAAGTCTTAACGGACATACCTGGTCGAAAGCACCTCACAGAGTTTGATATGAAGCTGACAAACAAGACACCTGTGCGAACCAGAGTTTACCCGATTCCGTATGCAAAAGCAGACACGTTACGCGGAGAGATAGACAAGCTACGTCAAGCTGGTATTATTAGCGAGTCTACATCACCCTATAGCTCTAGCGTTGTACTGTTGGAGAAACCTAATAAGGAAGTTCGGCTGTGTATTGACTACCGATTGCTTAACACAGTAACGGAATTCCAGCCTGAACCACTGCAGAACGCATCTGAACTGTTATCCAAATTTAGCACGGATAAAATTTTCTCCAAAATTGACCTGAGTAAAGGTTATTACCAAATACCAGTCAAAGAGGAAATTAAACCGTTATTAGCCTTTAGCACCAGTGAAGGACATTATACTTTCAATGTTATGCCTTTAAGTTTGCACAACGCACCAGGAGTTTTCACCAGGATGATGAGAAAGCTTTTAGAACCCTTGCAAAGTCCACATATCCACAATTTCATGGACGATGTACCGATTGCAATGGACAACTACGAAGAACATATTGCTACGGTCGCTATGCTCCTCAGGAGACTAAAGGAAGCTAGCTTACCGCCCGTCCTAGCAAATGTTTAATTGGCTTTGAAAAGTTTGACTTCCTGGGGCATACCATTTCTCAAGGTGCATGTGGCCAATTGCCAAAAACGTAGAGATAATACATGCAGCAAAGAGGCCTAAAACAAAGAGAGACACACGTTCGTTGTTATCACTGTGTGCGGACTACCAAAAGTTCATTAAAAACTTCAATGGCCTGACAGCACCTCTTACTGACCTCAAAGAAGGGAAAACCTGATAAGGTTATTTGGACTGCAGAGTGTGAAAGCGCTTATGTCACTCTGAAGGAACAACTGTTCAAATACCCCATTCTAAGGTTACCTGATCAATTTGAAGAAGACAGAGGTCATGACACTAAATGTGGACAATCCTGAGCCAGTAACAGTAAGGAACCAGAAGTTAGAACAAACAGACACATTTATTTACCTAGGAAGCATAGTAACACCTAACGGTGGAACAAGCAAGGACATTAACAACAGAATGAATAAAGCGAGAACAGCCTTTGCTGTTCTCAACAACATTTGGAAGTCTTCCCAGTACAGCACAAACACCAAATTAAGACTGTATGAGAGCTGTGTACTTTCTGTGCTTCTCTATGGTGCGGAATGTTGGAGAGTAACAGAGAAGGAAATGTCGAAACTGTCCTCCTTCCACACAATCTGCCTAAGGAAAATTCTCCGAATCTTTTGGCCAAACACCATCAGCAACCAAGAACTACTTATTCGGAGTAACCAGGAGGACATGCACACCATCATAGCTGGCAGACGCTGGAGTTGGGTTGGCCATGTCCTCAGAAGGGACCCTGATACCATCACAAGAACAGCTATGCTATGGACCCCCGAGGGAAAGCGAAAGAGAGGCCGACCAAAAACAACTTGGCGGAGAACTGTGGAAGCTGAGATGCAAAGAATGAACCACAGTTGGGGCACTGTACGAAGGATGGCCGCCGACCGAGCAAAGTGGAATCAATTTGTTGCTGCCCTACAAGACGCCACCAGGCGTGATGGCCACTGACTGCTTTGACGGTTGGCGGTTATGGATCAAAGAAGAAGGAGGAGGTTACCTGACCTTAAGAAACCTTTCATTTTGCGTGTAGATGCCTCCGGACAGGGAACAAGGTCAACACTGCTTCAGGCAGATGACAAGAATCCAAACCTGTTATTTCCAGTTGCATACGGCAGCCGCAAACTCAACTTAAACAAAGATGCTGCCTCGCAATAATCCTAACCCTATCCCTTCCCATCTTATTGGTACACAATAAATAAATAAAAAAACACACGCACAAGAAAACATCGTACGTTAAAAATAACAAACAATAAACTTCCAACTTACCATTATAGATCCGTAATCAAATTCATAATAAGCAATAAACATCTGATGATTGGTTGCTGGGAGAGACCTCATTTTAAAAACAGACGCAGAGAAATCCCGGAATTTAAAAAAAAATTGGTTTAAAAAAAACCTGGGTTAGAAAATATTTTCTGATTTAAAAAAAACAAACTTAGGTTGGAAAATATTGTTAGATTTTTTAAAATTAAAAATTTATTTTTTTTTGGAGAAAATCCATACAACAGCCTCTCTCAGGTTACACTGCTAAAAGTATGTAAAAAACGTACATTGTACGATAAAAACGTACAAGTTGACAGGTATGTTATTATGTGTAGAGGGTTGTTATCATTATTCTTCAGGTGCCCAAGGAGCATAGACCTTCAATAAACTCATGCAAAAAACATCCAGTCCCATGCCATCAGCTCAACATATGTCCACATTCCTTTCATTTCTGTCTCCAGTTCTCCAACCATGTGTTTTTTGGTCACCCTCTGCCTCTCTTACTCTAGGATTCCAAAACAAGGACTGCCATGTAAAGCTATCAAAAGTTGTCTTCAATGTGTGTCCTATCCATCACCAACCAACCAGTGTCTTCTTCTCATCTCTTGTTCTGGGTACTAGTGGCTATAAAATGTTCTTGTGCGTAGCCAGCACCATTGTGTGCATACATTTCGACCTATACGGTTTTGCCATATTTTGTAGTTTTTTTTTTCTTTGTCAATTTTTGCCCCTGTACAGTCGTACAAACGTTTTGTATGGTTCTTTATGCCAAAAAATGTTGACTAAAAACATGCATGTAATTCTTAATGCTCACATTTTTTTTTACCATTTTCAAAAAATTCAGCGAGTGTCTGTGTACCTTTTTAAAAACGAGTTTTAGCAATGTCAGGCTGCTTAAAAAAAAACAATCAATGAATCCACATAACTGAGGATCAGAATCACGTGCTGTTAAAATTTAACTAAAAATGTATGCTTAGTTCTTACTGATCCAGGATGAATTCAGCTGTGCTGTAACCATTTTTTCAACACAGTAACAGATTTGAGGATGCAAGAAATCTTTATGTGGCTGTGACAAATTGTCACGAGTTGGATTTAGTTGACGCCCCACCAAATTAGACTGTAGTTAAGATCACTTATCATTTTTTTAAATTTTGTCCCCAGCAGGGTGTATGAAGGAGTGAAAGTGGTTGGAGTTTTTTTAATTTGGTGTGCTTATAATCAAATTGATTTTCTTTGTTTTCCAGGTCGGTGCAACCTGGCACGATATATGCTTTTCTTTGTTTGTACTATGTTATAAAAATTCTGTTGATTTGTATAATAAACTTATTTAATGTTCACTGGATCAGCTTCGTCACTGTATAGTCCTTAACTGTTCTCTGTACAGTGGTGTCTGTAGTGTTAGTTTAACCTTATCTCCTTTAGTCTGTTAAAGGTAGCCAGAGGTGGTGAGTTTATAGCATTTATTGACGTCACGATTTGGCGAGGAAGATTTAATTTCGGTTATCCTCCTCGGGCCAATAGACTCACCTTACTACATTCACTGTCATTTCTCAAAATAAATCTATTATCTCAGTCTTTTCTCACACTAGGGTTTTGTCCTACACTTGGGCATAACTCTAACTTAAATCCAACTCGTGACAAAGTGGGGGCTCGTCCGGGATCAATTCTGGGATCTTATCTAGATTGACAGATTGTTTTCTATAGGGAAGTCTGAGAATAGATTCTTTCAATATCCCCTAGACAGAGCTAGTAGAACTGATCCAGTTATAAGTTTTTCCACAGAAAGTTTTTCCACAGGTTGCAGGCAGTTGGATTGTAGGTATAGGTTAGTTATAGAACTTAGAGGTAATTGATGGCTAACTGATTTTTTTCTTAACAGGAAGGTAGAATTTTTAGTAGCTGCATAACAATATTTTTCAGGTAGTTATTAGTCAGACTGGTGCTAGTCTGAGTTCGGGTTTTGGGACAGCGGTTATAGAGAGATTAATTCCTAGTAGGTAACGGGAAGTTATGGGGCCTTCACGTCTCTATATTTGTGAGCTTACGGCAGAATTTGCAGGTAACATGGCTGATCTCGATAAAGTACATAAGATTGCACTTGAGGTAGCTAAGTTCATGGAGTACGGTGATAGCGAAATTCCACCCCTTCTGGAATATGCAGAAAGCCTGCAGAGGCAATATGAAGTAGACAACTTATTTGGCAATCGTCTAGCCTTGGCATGGACCTGTGCAAAAGCTGGGGACAGCGAAGCATTCATCCGAGAGTTGGTAGACGAAGCGATGGAACAGGACCTGGAATCGGAAAGAAGAAGACAACAGAGGGAAAAGGAGCTACTAGAAAAGGACAACCCCTCTGAAAATCTTGCGCCATTAACTGATAACTTGTCGGCTCAAACTGTGCCCCAACTCCAGGAAAAGGACTTTCCGTTGGAAATGGACCCGAAGCCCAAACAAGGGAGGGGGTTAGGTAAGGAAAGCAGCCCTTACAACGCTGGGAAGATTACGAAGCGATCCCAGGCGTGGAAACTGCATAACAGGGGGAATAATGCGAGCAAGCATTATAAATCGGATGGCTATCGATTCTCCCATGCTCGTGAGACAGCACGACATACTCGACACGGAAAGTCGAGGGCAGGGTTCGAATCCCTAATAAGGCATGTTTCGCCAGCTCCCCAGCGGGACAGCGAAAAACAACAGGCAGAGGCGCATTCGCCTGACATCCCTGTGCAGCCTAATGGCAAAACAGTGGTGATTGTGGAAGTACATTCTTTGTCGTCGGGAATGAGGCCCCCGATGGTATTAGCTCCTTCAGGAGAGGGACATACTGACAAGAACTGTATTCAAGGAACATTGGAACAAGTCACTGAGAGCTTTATCTCAGATTCTCCGCGATCAAACGGGATCTTAAACCGTCAAGTGTCACTGCAGGACACATTCCAACTGACGCCAGTAACTCTCACAGGGGAGGGCAAGGTTGAAGGTAGAACCAGGGTGTTAGACGGAGAGCTCCCGTGGTCTACAGTTTCATCTCACCAACTTTTCAGGCCAGAAAAGAGTGAGGAAAGCGGCCTTATGAATTTGCAAGGAGCTATGTTAGCGAGCTCTGTCCCTCTTCATGTTGGTAGGGGAAGAGCGATCACAGAACCACTGCCAGGGGCAGATATTACCTACCTTTCTTCAGAGGTAGAAGCTATTGAGATCGATCAGGATTCAATAGAAACCCAGCAAGCAATCGGAGGCTCGACACCAGAGGAACCCGAGATGGGGCATCTTTTTTGCACTATACCAGCGGTCACAAACCCGCTGATGCGCAGCACTGTAGTCGCCGTCGCCAGGCCTCTACAGAGCCAGCCGGTCAGTTCAGCTGACCAAGTCAGTCTTTTGCCGGACAAGGCAAGGGAAGTTCCAGACCCGCCATCATGGGAGTAGTTAAGGAGAGGAAAAAGAAGAAACAGATGCGCGTTTCTTTGGCCAACAAACTTTTCCAATTTCGGAACAGTGATTCTCGCTCGTGGGACATTACAGTCAGCCGCAGGTACCTCAGATCAGCTAGGTACAGGCCATATAAACGTAAACACCCAGCGGATAGTCTTTGTCGGACAGCACGTAACCCGCTAATTACCTGTTCAGTGGTCAGGGAGTTGTGCGGTAGCTGTACTCCACCAAGGCCAAGGACACTTATCAGGAAGAAACCCTGGAGGAGAAAATTAAGTAAACCAGGCCAGGTGCACACGGGAAGGAGGTATGGTTTGGGTGATTGGCCCAGCCGCCTGCCAGTTGCAGAGCAACTCAAAGACAGCTCGGGAGACATAGATAGGGACCAATCTGAACACCAAGACCACAGTAAATTAGATCGGCAGGCTCCGACCTCGAAGGATGGGGTAATGTGATGGAGTTACTGTGATTTGGTCTTCAATAGGCCCCATTTCGTTTTCTCTTCGTAACTATTGAGTTTGCCATTTTTGTCTTCCCTCTATTAAAGATTTTTCTGTAGGTAAAGTAATTGCGGATTTTTTTCTATAGGGATTAACGTAAGTTAGTACTGAATGGCACCAGTCGGCCTTTTCTAAATTATCGCGATCTTGAAAATTCCATTTTTGCGTTGTTAAATTTATCGCGGTCATTTTTCGTGGGGAAGGGGAGATGACCCCTACCCAGGTAACGTCCAACTTCCTGCTCACGCTAGCGGACGACGTTAGGTAACGTTACGTAGCCGGAAATACGCGCGCATTTAAAGGAAGAAAGAATACACTGGTTCTAAATTTAGAGATGAGCGCATGGAAAATTTTAGAGTACCTTTAATTCTATTGGTTGTAGTGAGACGCCTTGCCTCAAGTAGGTCGGGGGTCAGAGCAGGAAAATCTAAGATAAAGTAGCGCTTTTCGATTTAGCGGTCTCTTCCTGCAGAAATCCTGGGCCGTGTATCCAAGCATATTGTCGGCTTCTAACGCTGAACGCAATATTTGGTATGTCAGTAATTTAAAGTAGCGTGGTAATTAAATCTAGTTCTCTAATAGAGCCTTAGTCCGTTCTAATTTAATTTATTTTTGAACTTTATAACTTGTAACGCCATCATTTATTTCTACAGTGTCTATGAGTGATAAAGAGATATTACGTAGGTGTGCTCCGTAGATTTAATAGAAAGTCTGTAGACATACACGCATCCTAGATTTATATTAATTTACAGAATATTCTGAAGCACGTGTATTTTATTTCATTGAGAGATTAATTCTGATAAGTCTCCTAATAAAATACGGGAACGGATTTTTTCGGGAAAATTTAATCACGTGGTTTATCGGGATTTATTCGAGTAGGAATTCTGGATGGATAGAGTAGATAATTAAGTATTTTTCTATCGGGGGAGTTAAAATATAATTGCAGGGAAAACCACGTGGGGTAGAGGTGAACGGAAATTTATGGTGCCTTAAGTGGTTGTGTAATTAAATATTATGCAGAGTAGTATTTGATTTTGTGTTATGGAATTTAATGAGTTCTAGGAAATATAGTCTATAGAGATAGATATATTTCTGTGTATAGAGATGTAATATAAATGTAATGGTGAATTTTAATCATTGGGGTGCAGTTAATTGTTGTGCAATTTTTATCATAAGGGGGAAACGATGATAAGGTCCTGAGACCGCTTACAGAGTTAAAGTAGGCCTAAGTACGGGAGGTTTCCCTACCTGTTTTTAATGTTTTAAGGCCTGAGGCAAGCTGTGTATAATTAGCCTTTAGCACGCTGCATTCTTTGGCGAAAATTTTCGCCTGCAGCTGCATTCTTTTTCACAGCGTCCCGTTTCTATAGTGGGT
Source organism: Oreohelix idahoensis (assembly GCA_024509875.1). Classification (NCBI taxonomy): domain Eukaryota; kingdom Metazoa; phylum Mollusca; class Gastropoda; order Stylommatophora; family Oreohelicidae; genus Oreohelix; species Oreohelix idahoensis. The sequence continues at coordinate 145,726 of JAMPIV010014117.1, forward strand.
GACCCTTAATGTCTATAGTTTTTGTGTTTCTTGGTCAATTGCTATCATTTTTGGAATTTATATAAATAAATGAATGGTGAATCTGATGATATAAAATTTGTTTGTGTACATATTAGATGTGATAGGAAGAGAGGAAAGGAAAGATGAAAAAAACGAAAAAAAAATTTAAAATAATACAAAAATATTTTTTTTTAATTTTAAAATTAAAAAAAAATTTTTTTTAAATAACCAGCAAACAAAGGGTCCATATCCCTTGCATCTCAATGAAATTCATTTGACCAATAGACCAATACAAATCAAATGACGATCTTTTCGTTACACCCATCATCAGTAGCAAAGCAACAAACGCTCTCGTCAGCTGTGACATTCGGCCGAAATTCTAAATCTTTCCGATATTCCTAGTCCTAACCCCTAACATTATACATACTTGAAAGGCCATTTTACTTTCGTTTCCATCTCAGCCATCAAACATATTCTGAGAAACGATATCAGCGCTTATAAAGACAAAAATCTTATCCCCACCGCATGGCGTCAGAATCCAATAAAATTAGAGCAAAAATGGCTGCATGTTGATGCCGATTCATTTCGATTTAAAAAATTTACAAAAAATAAATGCGGATACACCCATCGCTTTTTTTAAGATCGGAAACGGAAGCTAGCTCTCTTGAAAATAACATTAGAACTTAACATCCGGGGCTGAAATCACGTGTACACAAGTCCTCATGCTAGAAACGATGAAATCCGTAAGGCGACACACGGTGCCTCCAGCTGTCAGAACAATGTTTTTTTTGGCGACACATGTCGCCCGCAGCGTGCTAAAGGTTAGTATTGATCAGTGAGTCTGGAATTTACTAGACAGGCAGGGGGTTGTTGGGAATAGCTGACCCAGGGTCAGGAAATATTTATGTATCGTTGTGCACAAGATGAAAGGGGGAGAGGGGAAATGGTGGAGCAGTCTGTGTTTCGGGTGTTTACATGTTTGTGCTAAGATATGAGCGTGACTGAAGCATCCACTGTTTACGTTTTATATGTAAGTTTATTATATGGAAGTATTTTGGTATTGTAGTACAGAGTGGCATGTCTTTTGTGTCCACAGCAGTGGTCACGGCCCGAAGAGCGGGAGTTGCCAATAAATCTTGTTCCTGACAGCTGGCAAAGGTAGCCAGTCTTCTCAAGAGAGAAAACGTCGAGGAAGCGCCAGAGGCGTAAGAGCTTGTACCGCGGTGGGTATCGGCTCTGAGTATTGTGGCCCCAGAGAGAGGGAGCGAGGAAGAGCAGGTCGAGACAGCGACGCAGTCTTCAGTGAGAAGGGTTTTCTTAAAACCCGGAGCTCTAAGCTCATACACACCCATCGAACCCAAGCAAGCGGGTTGGTGTGTCTTTTTTTTTTTAGCCTCGGTCAAAATTAATACCGAAGGGCCTAAACCCAAATGAGGGGTAACATAGCAAGGGAGAATCAGCTTTCTTTTCGCCAAATAGAGAAGCCTCTACAGTCTACGGCAAGTGCCTAGTCAATATTTTCAGAAGTCATCAGAAGTACGAGTCAGAACCAGGAAGAAAGGGATATCATTTCCCGGTTGCTGAAATGAAACGAGAGCAGCAAGGCAGGAGAAGTGGAGAGAGATGGTGAAAATAGATCAGGGACCTGCAGAGTCTCATATTATTCTTAGAGGGTAGCCTCTGAGCCTTAGAGTTAGAAAAAGTCTATTAAGTAGCAGTGCAGAGTGTGACTTAGTGGCGTATAACGCTGACAGAGTTAGCTACTGTGCAGATAGTCTTCGGCAGTACCAGCAGAACCTTGACATTAGAAATAGTAATTTATAGAGCGTGGCTTTAGTTGACGCCCCACCAAATTAGACTGTAGTTAAGATCACTTATCATTTTTTTTAAATTTTGTCCCCAGCAGGGTGTATGAAGGAGTGAAAGTGGTTGGAGTTTTTTTAATTTGGTGTGCTTATAATCAAATTGATTTTCTTTGTTTTCCAGGTCGGTGCAACCTGGCACGATATATGCTTTTCTTTGTTTGTACTATGTTATAAAAATTCTGTTGATTTGTATAATAAACTTATTTAATGTTCACTGGATCAGCTTCGTCACTGTATAGTCCTTAACTGTTCTCTGTACAGTGGTGTCTGTAGTGTTAGTTTAACCTTATCTCCTTTAGTCTGTTAAAGGTAGCCAGAGGTGGTGAGTTTATAGCATTTATTGACGTCACGATTTGGCGAGGAAGATTTAATTTCGGTTATCCTCCTCGGGCCAATAGACTCACCTTACTACATTCACTGTCATTTCTCAAAATAAATCTATTATCTCAGTCTTTTCTCACACTAGGGTTTTGTCCTACACTTGGGCATAACTCTAACTTAAATCCAACTCGTGACACAAATAAAAAGTGTTGATTTCATGAAGAAAAAAAATTGACTAGGCCTATGTTGATGCTAGGGGAGGATCCATATCGAGGGAACCCGCTACCTCCAACATCAACACATCATCACTTGTCTGTGATAAAGACTTGGAGCCATGGTACATTGTTGAACTGTCCATTATATTCTGCCTTGACAGTTTTCTTTCTCTTCATCTGTCTGCTTTACTTGTTATCACAAAGTGTTCCAACTTTCCTCTGGTCATAACATGCCAGTTAAAAGTGCACTAATTATTTTGTGTGTAGTAATTTTCCTTTGCATAATAGTCTCTTCTCAGAACACCATCAGTAGTCTTAGTTGTCAATAGTAATCTTAACATTCTTCTGACAAATCCCATTTCTATAGATCTTCTTGTTAGTTTGCTGAATGTCCATAATTCACTTACCAAACAAGAGGACTGGTTCTGTATAACATATGTAACTGCAAAGGTCATTACAAAAATGTGTACTAAATCAGTGACTCTAAAATACATCACAAAGGTACTTTTATTGACTAATGTTAACCTGATTGTCTTCAATGCAAGTTATGTCAGCCAGGATTATGGCAGCTCTTGACTGCACATCCTTTATTCTAGAAGACAGGAGCTTGATGACGACAGGAACTGCCCCAGCCTTGGACAAGGCAAATCTCACAGAGGGATGTTCTGATATATTGCATAAGACTGAGACTGCCATAGCCTGTATGTCTTCATTGTCCAGCAGCAGCAGATTCACTAATGGTGGTATACCTCCTGTTCAGATGAATAACCAACAGACTGCACATCTTTAACACATAAATAGATGAATAAATTATGAGATATTAGAAAATGGGAAAGACCAAACAGGAGAACAAAAAAACTAGTAAATGAAAACACACATTTTAAGGATCACTTTTACTGTTCTTAACAAATACACTAACAAAGCAGAAAATAAATGATCCATACATTCTATGGTACAGAATTCAATTTGTTGTATCTTTCACACAAAAAATACAAATTTGTGAATGATATGAAGAATTAACGATTAATGATATTTGATCACGAACATACATTCAGTGCAACAGAAGGTACGGATAATTTATTTTCTGATTTTTTTTTAACATATGATCTCACTGGATCTCAGTTCAATCATGGTTGTTAGCTTAGCAGTTCTTCTGATCTTTTCATTTCTTATAGAATCTTTCTGGAATCTTATTCACGCCCCCCCCCACCCCCCACTCAGGGTCATGAAAACACAGTCCTCCTCGAAACAAGTCATTCAGCGATGCACGTATTGATTTCATATTTACAGTATGTCACATCATTTATTGACCATAATTCTTTTCCTTTACAATTAATATCCAATTAGCGGTTAGGCTTTTATCCTTATTGCACTCCTATACAGAGATAGCTTGTCACAAGAATGGATCAGTGCGACCCCCTGAATTCACAGTTCAATTTCAGTTGCGAACCATCCCATGCTGCGACCAAGACCCATCTCGACCTTTCTACTCCATTGTTCTTCTTCCTCGATCTGCCCCTTTATTCATCCGGCTAAGACTAGGGTCAATTAAGAAGACATCCGAGATCGAATTTGTGTGTATGATTATGCGGTAGTAATTGGATTTAAATGTAAACAACATTTAACGATAATTACTGCACGTGTTTCAATTTGTCGCACTTGAACCGATGCTTCTTGCTCTGCTAAGGACAAGATAATTTGTATCTGATCTGTATCTACATTCTTTTCCGAGATTCTTTCGCTACGTATAACATCTTGATATTGGGTATAACTTGGTCTGTTTTATTCAAGACAGTGACGGGAACAATTGTTATGGCAGCTCAGTGGATGATATGCTAATACATCATTAATGCACGAGACAGCCTGAGCAGAGTCGTTCGTAACATTAATCAACAACCAAATTGGTTAATACTTTGCAAAATGCAGTAATCGCAGCATAGGTCAACAACGGCAGAGTATCAGTACATAGATATAACTCATGCAAAACTTACATACAGTTCGCGCCAGTAAAAGCGCAATCTCCTCTTACTATGTAACTGATAAGGCTCTCGGTGCATCGTCTCCCCTGTCCTCTACTGCCCTCCCTTGTACTCCTCGCCTAATGATTGGTACAAGATGGTCTCTTAACAGTGATTTGCGGGGCCCCCCCCCTCAGAATCAGAACTACATTACTTTAGGTGAAAAAATCTTATGACCAATCATTAGTTGCTATTTTCTAACGTTGAGAATAACTTCCCCCGACAATTTTGAAACAATAGTCTCAACTGCTTTTGTTGGCCCTTTGGTGAGTCAACATCGATCTATCCTAGTTATTACATCGGTCGCTTGGTCGAATATTCATTTCTTTGGTAAGGACCAGTTTATTGAACGCATCCACACCTACTCGCGTCTTTCAATATTCCCCCATGTGTATTTTATACTCTTCAGCTTCCTCGCAATCACCGTAATGATCAACTAAGATTTTTTATTAACCTTTTACATTCTGAGGTTTTATTCAATTTTGGATTGGGCAGACATTTATTCTTACACTCATTTTCAAGATTGTGGTTTAATCCCTCATCACTGCTGGTTGTTTAAGATTGGTTTTCTCATCGCGACGTGAAAGACTGTCATTTTTATTACAACTTGCAGGTTGAAGCACAAAGAGCCCTAAATGACCAACTCAACCTTTCACTTCTTTTGATCTCTTCAACGCTATTCACAGGATGGGTTACAGCCTCCATTTCTATCGAAGTGTCTAGTCCATTAATTCCAGCATCATTTTTGAGAACTTGCGAGTTCAATAGATCTTTTTTTCTTATGAATTGGTTTTTTAGGGTTCTTTTGTTTCCTTCAATTTCGACATTTTTTGCATTGGTTTTTAATAGTGATTTTATTCGTGAGTGTCTTCGGCTTTTTTCCCACTTTCCCATTGCAGAATTTTAATCATTCGATCAGTTTATTTTTTGTTAAGCTCTTTTTCCAACTTCCCTAAGACTAACCATTCAATTTGGCAGCAGGATTTACTACTCGGCTTTCCTAGACCCCACCTTTGGTTTTCGTTTGTTAGCTGCGATGGTATCCTGGCTCCCGAGTCACCTCACATGAGTTGATCGATGGAGATGGGCCGTCGATTACGCATCTTGTGGTATAAGGCCGGCAAGCGGTGCACACTAATAATCTTGTATTATATTATCTCTGTTGACTAAGACTCTCCCCCTACGTCTCTTTGATATATTTCTCAGTTCCGTGTAGTAATGCACAAATAACAGTGACCACGTAGCCTTTCACTCATTGTTTCTGTCCCCAGTCGAGACTTACGCTAACAGAACTAGCTGATAACATTCGCGGTACCAACACATGACGCTGCACACCACTACCCTTCCCTCCCTCCAGAATGCGTTACAGCCCATTGGGTCAGGGAGGTTATGGGGCATTCCCATGCGAACATATTTGCTAGACATTTAGACCCTTTGCGCTAGGCCATTCCAGTCACACATCATGAAAAACGGTCTATGTGGTGGATCACTAACACAATCAAGACTGTCAATCTCCCACTCAATGTCGCCCACTCAAATTCACCTAAATTAGTCGTGCATATCGACAGGGTCATTGCTATTCCTCAGTCCTGCGAATCTCGATCTAGACCGCTATCCTCTTGAAAAGTACCGGCCCATTCTAAAGACCCATCTATAATACTTTTCATAGTCAAACTTGCACTCGTTTGTTCGTCGTTCTAACACTACAAGGAATGTAGTTAATATATGTACCGTTTGTTCTTCTAAACAAGCCACAGAATAAATGTACTGAACTATCTAGAATATTCAGACATTAATTCAGCATTCCTATATTGACTTGAACAGAGTCCAGTATGTCTTTTTATGAGGACAAACATATTGTTGCTCCTAAGACTAACAACCGGTTCCCCCCCCAAGTGTTGGTAGGCTAATTATCAAGTACCATCAAAGACAAGATTTTACAGTGATTAGAATTTACCTGGTTAGGATCATGGGTATTGATCAGGGTACCATACCATTGTTTAATAACCCCCCTGACATGGTATAGAGCGATTTGTTCCGGTAATTTCTTCATAAGTGAACTATCAGACTGTCTCAATGAAACCACCACTTTATATGAAAAAATCAAGAGTTTAAAAGTGTATTACAGAAGATACTTATGGCTAAAAGTTAATGGAACATCTTAACCGATTTGTGTTCAGTATGCGTATAGTCACGTGTGATGCACAGTGCACAAGTTGGTGTCAAGTAATCTAAAAACGTCTTACCGCAGATGTGCATGATATTCAATCAAAATGAGCACTGTATAACGGGCGAGACCTGTAGCCAGGCACCCATATATCTAGCACACTTTGAATCATACCCAACAGTGTCAAATTTGCCATGTAGGTCAGTTGGGATTCATCACAGCATTCTATATTACGCGTGATTTAATTATGTTTGATACTGATACAATTTAGTAGAGTGTTTGTATCAGAATGGTTAGGAAGATTGTTGGGTGTTATCATTTTTTGACAGAAAGGTCTCAGTTATGTGTTGACGATTAGGTGAGACGAGGAGCACATCGGGGAAATGCAGTATTATAGAGAGATTATTGACAGGGAATGAGCGCGAACAGGTCAAAGTTGTTTTGGTGCGATGTAGAATTGGTGTTAATAATTATATAATATGTTTTTTATGAGACTGTTGGGTTTGGATCACGTTATGTGTCGGGGGGGCAAGATACAACTATCCAAAGTTTGAATGACCTATTGTGCGCTTGATGCAATTGTTATGGTATGTAAAATGTGCACCGTAGTTTGGTGTTTGATCATATTATTAATCCCCAACTGTGTATTTTATACGTTTTGCACTCGGCTTGTTTTTTGGTTATGAGTTGTTTGGTTTCAGCCCACTTTGAGTGGAGTGGTATTTATGTGTGTGCGCTAGTAGAATATAATTGTATGAATTGAGGTCGGTCTCTTCCTTTGAGTGACAGGATAGTTTTCAACCTGTAGGGGGGAGGTGGTTGCGGTTGATTGTTCGGGGTTGTGTATAATGGGATGGGTTGTTTTGATGTTGAGTTAATCAACCTTTTAGTGGGTATTGTCTAGTTTTTGTGTTGTTGTATTACAAAGTATGGTTTTTGAGTGTAGGAGTGTTGGAGATGGTTTTGGGGGTGTTTGTGGGTAGGTGTTTGGGGAGTTATTATGACGACGTTTGGTGAGACCATGGGTCACTTTGGAATCATTTTTAGGCGAGGGCGGGTTTTCTTAGTGAGGGTGTGTAGGGTGGGTGGCGAGGTGGCGGAAAGGTTTATTGTATGGTCTTTGTTTGATGGGTGGATTTGAATGTGATCTCAAAGGACCACAACACACTTACTTGGTATGGGGTTGTTACATGAAAACTAGTGGTTTTTGTGGGGTGTTAAGTCACACAGTTTAGTGGTAGACATGGTTTTTGAGTGTGTTAATTGAGATTATGAATCCCTAGGTGTTTGGGAGGTGGGGGGACAGTCTGATGAATGTTGGTGGCCTCACAGATCAGGTAAAGTTGGGGGTTATGGATGTAGGTACAATTGGATACCCAGCGATTTGTAATAAAAAGGTGGGGGTTAAGTATCAAATTTTGGGGGGGTGGACTAGTTTATGAAATAAATTGGTGTACTTTGGTTTTGTGGAATGGGTCCTGCCGACCCAGACAGGGGGGGGGGGGAGGAAGTGTTGGTAGTTTGAAATGTGGGAAGGGTTGGGTGTTTGTTGTGGGGGGGGGGGGGGGGGGGGGGGGGGATGACGGGGGGGGTTTTTTTTGTTTTGGTGGGGGGGGGGGGGGGGGTGGGGGGGGGTGGTGGGGGGGGGGGGGGGGGGGGGGGGGGTGTTGTGGTGGCGGGGGGGTGGGGAGTGGGGGGGGGGGGAGGGGGGGGGGGTGGGGGGTGGGGGGGCGTGGGGGGGGTGGGGTGGGGGGGGGGGTGGGGGGTGGGTGGGGGGGGGGGGGGGGGGGGGGGGGGGGGAGGGGGGTTGGGGTGGGGGGGGGGGTTGGGGTGGGGGTGTACGGGGGGTGTAGGGGGGGGGGTTAGTGGTGCCAGTACTAAGGGCACAATCGTCAGCAAACAGAAGATCTCTGATGGTGTGTGATTTGACCTTGGTTTTTGCTTGAAGCCTCCTAAGGTTAAACAATTTTCCATCAACACCATTTCTGATGTCGATTCCTGTGTTCCCGTCTCTGAAAGCATCAGTCAGCATAGCAGAAAACATGATAGTGAACAGAGTCGGTGCAAGTACACACCCTTGTTTAACTCCGTTTGAGACGGGGAAAGGCTCAGCTCACCGTTTTCCTGAACTCTAGCCTGCATTCCATCATGTAGTTGCTGCACTACTGAGATAAATTTCTTTGGGCAGCCGTATTTTGCCATGATCTTCCATAGACCCTCTCTACTGACCATGTCGAACGCCTTTGTCAAGTTGATGAAGGCTGTGTACAGGTCACAGTGCTGTTCTTGGCATTTTTATTGTAGCTGTCTTGCAGCGAACACCATATCGGTGGTTCCACGCTCTTTCCGGAATCCACACTGACTTTCAGGTAAAAGACCTTTGTCAAGATGAGCCGTAAGGCGATTCAGAAGGAGAATATCTTCCCAGCGATTGATAAAAGAGAGATGCCTCGATGATTGTTACAGTCTTGGCGATTACCTTTACGTTTATATAGATGTATAATGGACGCATCTTTGAGATCGTGTGGGATGGTTTTACTCTGCCACATTTGCTGGAAGATCATGTGAAGTTTCTCTATCAGAACTGTACTGCCATCTTTATAAACCTCAACAGGAATTGAATCGGAGCCGGGGGCCTTTCCACTAGAAAGTTGACGAATCGCTTTTTGAGTTTCCTCCAGAGTTGGTATATCATCTAGTGCTTCATTTATAGGAATTTGGGGCAGGCGGATGATGGCTTTGTCGTTAATAGATGAAGGCTGGTTCAGAATATTATTAAAGTGTTCAACCCAGCGCTGGAGAATTTTTTCCTTGTCTGTAATTAGTGTTTTTCCATCTGCATTAAGGAGGGGAAATGATCCTGATGATGTTGGACCATAGACCGCTTTGAGTGCATGGTAAAAATTCTTCAAGTCATGGCTGTCAGCAAAGCCTTGGAGCTCATCTGCTTTATTACTCAGCCATGAATCCCGCATCTGGCGTAGTTTATGTTGGACGATTCTACGCATGTTGTTGAAAGCGTCTTTTTTTAATGTAGATTTTGGATCATTTAAATATGCTTTATGGAGATGGTGTTTCTCAGCCAACATCTTCTTTATATCATCTGAGTTCTCATCAAACCAGTCATTTTGTTTCTTGATGGCGGGACCCAGGACCTCTGTAGCAGTGTTGTAGATCTGCTCACTTAGGGCTGCCCAATTTGTTTCCACACTTTGGCCGTCTAACGAGATAGATTTGAGACGGTCTTCTAGGGTGTCAGTAAATGACTGTTTGATTTTTGTCTTCTTTAGTTTGGTGACATCCAGCCTTTTATGAGTTTTCTTCCCCTGAGGGCGCCTGGCTGGTTGGATACGAATTTTAAGTTTAGACACAATGAGGCGATGATCAGTCCAGCATTCAGCACCACACATAGACTTGGTCACCCGGACATCTTGCCTGTCCTTCTTCCTAACAATTACATAGTCAATTAAGTGCCAATGCTTTGAGCGAGGGTGCATCCAGGAGGTCCTGTTGCGGGTAGGAAGTCGAAAAATGGTGTTGGTGACAAGGAGGTCATGTTCTGCGCAAGTCTGGAGGAGAAGAAGTCCATTGCTGTTACAGCAACCCACGCCATACTTTCCAATAGTGCCATTCCAGGAGATGTTATCTGAGCCTACTCTTGCATTAAAGTCACCAAGAATTATGAGCTTATCTGCTTTAGGAACTGATGCAATGACTGCATGTAGTTCTTCATAAAACTTATCCTTGACGTCATCCTGGTGGCATGTTTTCTTCCATAAAGCAGGGGGATCTTGACTGTCATGAGTAGGTCATTTATTCCCTTTGGGGGCCCCGCTAACTTGCCAACAAGTGCTGTTTTGATTGTAAATCCAACCCCTGCTTCTCGTCTTTCTTCAGTTCCTCTTCCGCTCCAATAGAATGCATAACCTGCACCCTTTTCGCAAAGTTGGCCCTCGCCTGCAAGTTGAGTTTCACTCAGTGCTGCTATGTCAATGTTGTATCTGGCCAGTTCTCTCCCAATCAGGGTAGTTCGCCTCTCAGGTCTGTTTGCGTTAAAGTCTTTGTCAAGGAGAGTGCGCACATTCCATGCGCCTAGAATGAGGGGGAAAAAATCTGTCCTTTCTTTTTCTTATGTGTCGCCCACTGAAGTAGGGTACCCACCAACCGCGGTAAGCTGGTTAGGTAATGGTGGCGCAGGCAATGTTTAGGGCACCTTTTCTAGCCCCTTCCTCATGCCATGGAGGTGAGCAGTGCTTTCCTAAAGAGGGCTGCTCAGACACTCAGGGGGCTGCCGAATCCCACTGCTGCTCCGATCAGTGGAAGATGACCATATGGCCTGAGCCGCCTGTGTGTAGGTCTGCAACTACGACTGCCAGCGTACCCACGCCTGCCACTTCGCCGCTCGCCCATCGCCACAGGACTTGTTGTGAGTGGATGGATGAATGGATGAAAGAGTGACTAGCGCAGAGATTTGGATTAAAGTGAGGAAGAGTTGCGCAATTCATCGACCTCACTCTCTCGCCTGGGTCCATCTGAATCCAGTGGCAAGACAAGTCAAGACAACTGGAGATGAAGTCAGGTGCAGTGGATGACCAGGGCTTTCTACGTGCCTCGCTGTGCTCCTTACGCTCCACAGCGCGTTGCTGGTAATCGCCGTCATGCCCGTTGAACCAATAGGTGGTTTCTTCCGCGCAGTCTATCGAATCCAGTCTTCGCATGCATGGGTAGGCAGACCCTAACTCACCGAAGGTTTATAACCAGTTGGCTACCCTCACCTAGTTTAGCCGGCCTGTCAAAGCCGTTGCCCGGGGGGTGGCCGCTGTCGCATGCTGACAGCTACTAACATGTGAACTAACATATATATGTATATTACCATGTGAATTTTAATATGTGAAAATTGCTAGTGGATGTCCCAGTCATTTGAGGCTGGCAACCTCAGCGTATAGAATGATGATTCATGAACCACCACTGCACGGGCTGGTGATTGCTTTATCGCTAGTTTCATAAAGAGAACAATAAGCATAAAGTAGTCCCGAGTTCCATATGAAGCAGGGAGGAAAAGATGAACGAAATTATGTACATTCTAAGTATAATACTTACAGTTTCAAATCAGTGTAAATGTCGATGTTAACATATGCACTTTAAAATTTATGGAAGTTTCAAACTTTTCACATCAGTGTAAACATAAATGAAAACCTATTCAATTTATATTGTGAACACTTTTCAATCAGTGGAAATGTAAACATATTCTATCTGTACTATTAACCTTTTCATTTAAATGTAATGTGAAGCTAAAGCTATTCAATTTAAATGTAAAAGAAAGTTTTATCCCGAGGGATTAAATTTAATTTTCATCAAGGGTAAATTCTGAGATAAATGGGATGGTAGAATAGAAGAAAGGGGACACATAAGTATGTGTCGGGAAACGCAATACTCAGAAGAGCCTTTCGTTTCTATTCTTTATCATAGTTATTGGTGGTACCAGCAGAAAGTTTTATCTCTGGAGCAAGAAGGGACAAGTGGCCTATGATTTAACATGGACACACTTTGTAGATTCTCCTTGACATTTCTGGGAAACGAGCAACACCCAACAACCTTGACCAGCGACGAGCGGGAGAAGTGTAAAAAGAACCAACCCATCAGAAGGAGCAGAACCGTCATTGGCAGCTAAGTTCCATATATAAGCTGCCAAAGTGTATTTTTTTCATCATCTCTATTATCCTGCATGTTTGTCTCAGTCAATTTAAAACAGAACTATACCAGAATAATAAGAATTCCAAGGAGTAAATCAGGGATGGGGGCTTAAACAAGCTAACATAAATCATTGCTTAATTCTTCACAAAAGTAGTTGGCAGATTCTAGAATTAACGTGCTCGTTCAAATGCAGCATTGTTTTCGCTTATCTGAATATCTTGTGAACACTCCTTTGTGGTAGAAGCGTCATTAACCTTCTATCTACATATCTGCCAAGAGTAATCTTGTGTGAAGACACCTTTGAAGCCCATATTATGGCCACTGTTGGATCACTACTGCAAAGCAGGGGAGGCAACGCCATCACAAAGCTGCAGCTAGTCCTGTTACAGGAAACCTGCACCAAGCTCACACATGCTCTTGTAACAGTGGTTTCTGTGGGAATTTGTTTTAAATGATGAGGTTACCACCCCATGTACTACCTCATATTAGTGGCCTTGTATGAAAAGCTTCATGTACTATCTCATATTAGTGGCCTTGTATGACATGCTTCATGTACTATCTCATATTAGTGGCCTTGTATGACATGCTTCATGTACTATCTCATATTAGTGGCCTTGTATGACATGCTTCATGTACTATTTCATATTAGTGGCCTTGTATGACATGCTTCATGTACTATCTCATATTAGTGGCCTTGTATGACATGCTTCATGTACTATTTCATATTAGTGGCCTTGTATGACATGCTTCATGTACTATCTCATATTAGTGGCCTTGTATGACATGCTTCATGTACTATCTCATATTAGTGACCTTGTATGACATGCTTCATGTACTATCTCATATTAGTGACCTTGTATGACATGCTTCATGTACTATCTCATATTAGTGGCCTTGTATGACATGCTTCATGTACTATCTCATATTAGTGGCCTTGTATGACATGCTTCATGCTTCATGTACTATGGCACCTTGTATCATATATTAGTGACCTTACTATGACATGACATGCTTCATGTACTATCTCATATTAGTGACCTTGTATGACATGCTTCATGTACTATCTCATATTAGTGACCTTGTATGACATGCTTCATGTACTATCTCATATTAGTGACCTTGTATGACATGCTTCATGTACTATTTCATATTAGTGGCCTTGTATGACATGCTTCATGTACTATTTCATATTAGTGGCCTTGTATGACATGCTTCATGTACTATTTCATATTAGTGGCCTTGTATGACATGCTTCATGTACTATTTCATATTAGTGACCTTGTATGACATGCTTCATTAGTGACCTTGTATGACATGCTTCATGTACTATTTCATATTAGTGGCCTTGTATGACATGCTTCATGTACTATTTCATATTAGTGACCTTGTATGACATGCTTCATGTACTATCTCATATTAGTGACCTTGTATGACATGCTTCATGTACTATCTCATATTAGTGACCTTGTATGACATGCTTCATGTACTATTTCATATTAGTGGCCTTGTATGACATGCTTCATGTACTATTTCATATTAGTGACCTTGTATGACATGTTTCATGTACTATCTCATATTAGTGACCTTGTATGACATGCTTCATGTATTGATTACCTACTGATGTTTTATCTCCCATCTTCTTCTTTGGTTCTTAGCCACTGGCTGATAAAGCAATCAGTAACCATCATGCCTGGTGGCATGTTGTAGAGAAGCAACACACTATCTCCACTTTGCTCGGTCGGCGGCCATCTTTCTTGTCATGCCCCAACCCTGATTCATGCTTTGCATCTCTCTTTCCACAGTTCTCCATCAAGCTGCTTTTGGTTGGCATCTCTTTCCCCCTTCCTTCTGGGGTCCTTAGCATGGCAGTTCTGATGATGGTGTCAGGGTCTCTACTGAGGATGTGGCCAACCCAATTCCAGCATCTAAATGCGTGTGGTGTGCAATCTTCTTGATGTCTCCGAGTTATCTCCCATACCTTTGTTAATATCCACTTTAACACCAGTAACAATGCCTGGCATTAACTATGTAATCATTTTTTTTTTAATGCTCGAAGATGTTCATCTACTACAGAAGTGTGAAAGAAAGTCAGTTTTATCCAGAATATGCTGATATATGCAATCTTTTTATTACTGATGATTAAGCAGACACGTAGACTTTACTTGCCTACTGGTTGACAGCACGAGTAACTACCAGGATAAAGAATATACATTAAGACATAGGGCAAGATGTCAGACGGGCCAGCATGCATGATTCTCGACCTTTTTAAAATAAAATTTGTTCATTCATTCATTTTTCATTCTGTTGCTATGTAATTTTTTATTTTATTTTAACATTTAAAAATTACAAGTTAAAAAGTTTCTAAAACTGACTTTATGAACAAGTTTTGCTCTCCCGGTCTAACTTCAGAATGTCCGATTGACAGAGTGGTTAGAGTGCTGGTCTCTAGCGGCAAAGGTGCTGGGTTCGAATCAATGGTGCCGACACACTCCAGTCTACCCAGCTGTAAATGGGTACCTGACTTTGAGTTAGGGAAGGAAAATGCAGCAAGGAAGTGTATGGTTACCCCATCTCTCGATGCTGGACCTAGTATGGTGAAGTTTCTAACACTTCACTTCCCTACGGCAGTATCTGCTATGGGAATACCTTGACCTTTTACTCTAACTTCCTGCCTGTAGTAATCACACTGTACCATTCACACATTTGTAAATGTCTCAGGTTTGTAGCTCTATGTTAATATACTATTCCTGGAGGTCTCTGAGGTGACAAACAAAGAAAAGAACTAATGTCATAAGAGACAAATAAAATGAAGCTGTGCACGAGGCTGGCAATCTCATCATGTAAACACAAATTCTTAGATAAACAACTTCTGCTACAGCACATAAATATTTTTATGTAGACTTCCCTCAAAGGGGAGGGGGGGAGAGCTGTGATAATGATTCCAAGCTTCAAAGGCAGCAAAAATGGAAATGAACGAATGAACAAACGAATGAATGAATATAATTTTCCAGGTCACGATTAGGCCTTTGATGATTTGCATGTAATTTGTATTTGCAGATGTTTAGGAGGAAACCATATTAAAAATAAAGAAGACCAAAGACTATCAGAATGACTAAAACATACCACCATCTCGTATACACTTCCAGTGTTCCGGTTTACTTGTGGATAAAATCTCTAAACATTTGACTGCACTGTCTTTCTTTACAATGCTCTCATCAGACAGCATTTCTGCAAGATGACGTTTGAATGCAATTAACTATTTGACAGTGATGATGAGAAAAACAAGACAAAAATCAAATGAATATATCCAACACTTCACAACAGCATCAGTGAGTCAACTCGTTTTGTGTGTGACAGATGTTTCTTTTTACTGAAACACACGGGGACCAATCTCATTACTGAATAATGCATCAACTATTATCATTACTAACCATGCAGGGACAATTCTCATTATTGAATTATTTATTAACAATTATCATGAATGATCCATGTGGAAACATGTCTCATTACTGAATAATACATGAACAATTATCATTACTGAACCACACAGTACCAATTCTAATTACTGAAAAACACATGAACCATTACTTATCCATGCAGAAGCAATTGTCATTACTGAATAATAGATAAACAATTACCACTACCAACCTGTTACACCTCTTTTTTGCACACCACAAAGCGTCCATTATCTTGGAACTTTGTGGTGCTCAAAAGAACGCTGCTTAGCGTGTCGTTATGAGTAAGAATTATGACGTGAGTGTTCATGCACGACAATGAAGATTCCGTTTGGTGTAGCCAGCCATGATGGCTGTATTGTGAGTTCTCTGTGGTGTAGCCGGCCCAAGATAGCTGTGTTTTCAGACTGTGTCGCTAACGTCTGTTTATATATTTCATAGGTGATAGTCGTGGAAATGTTAAGAGTATCTATATCTTATTGGATCACACAGGCGATAATGGACTGCGACGGACTTAAACAGAATGTGTTCAGTATCTAGTGACCACAAACGTATAGCAGTCAAATTTATTGTATTGGCCCAATGTTGTTGGCCTATTGATGTTCATGTTAAAGTCAGAAGTGGATTAAAATAAATGTCATCATTGATCCATGCAGGAACAAGTCTCTTTACTGAAAATCGCATGAGCTATCATCATTAATGATCCTAGCAGGATCATTTCTCATACTGAGTAACATATGAACAATTATCACTACTGACCCAAGAATAATAATTTTTTTCATTATTGAATAACACATGAACAATTATCACTACTGACCCAAGAAGAAGAATTTCTCATTACTGAATAACACAAGGACAATTCTAATTAATGAACCACAAAAGAACAACTCTCAATATGGAACAATATCAGAACAATTCTCACTGTGCCACACTGGAACAATTCTCATAATCATCTGATGTTTTAGAGACAGAAAATACACTGTTAATGGCATATAATGGATGTCAATTTCAAACGCAGCCAAATCAATTGCAAGTGCAAGCCTTAACAGCAAAGGGACTGGCTACGGGGCTTGGGACTGCCCAAGAGGAAGACAATTAGACCTTGTTAAAGAGATCCTACAGAAACTATGTTATGAGACTGACAAAACCAAGATAAGTCACATAAGAACAAAAAATAACTCCTCCCTACAAAGCTTGAAAGCTGTGTGTGGAAAGATAAAAATCAGAGTTAACAGCCTGAGAAAGATAAAAATTATTACTCATGTCCTAATGCCTTCTTGGTCTTACCCATGTCCTAATGCCTTCTTGGTCTTACCCATGTCCTAATGTCTTCTTGGTCTTACCCATGTCCTAATGCCTTCTTGGTCTTACCCATGTCCTAATGTCTTCTTGGTCTTACCCATGTCCTAATGTCTTCTTGGTCTTACCCATGTCCTAATGTCTTCTTGGTCTTACCCATGTCCTAATGTCTTCTTGGTCTTACCCATGTCCTAATGCCTTCTTGGTCTTACCCATGTCCTAATGCCTTCTTGGTCTTACCCATGTCCTAATGTCTTCTTGGTCTTACCCATGTCAATGCCTTCTTGGTCTTACCCATGTCCTAATGCCTTCTTGGTCTTACCCATGTCCTAATGTCTTCTTGGTCTTACCCATGTCCTAATGTCTTCTTGGTCTTACCCATGTCCTAATGTCTTCTTGGTCTTACCCATGTCCTAATGTCTTCTTGGTCTTACCCATGTCCTAATGTCTTCTTGGTCTTACCCATGTCCTAATGTCTTCTTGGTCTTACCCATGTCCTAATGTCTTCTTGGTCTTACCCATGTCCTAATGTCTTCTTGGTCTTACCCATGTCCTAATGTCTTCTTGGTCTTACCCATGTCCTAATGTCTTCTTGGTCTTACCCATGTCCTAATGTCTTCTTGGTCTTACCCATGTCCTAATGCCTTCTTGGTCTTACCCATGTCCTAATGTCTTCTTGGTCTTACCCATGTCCTAATGCCTTCTTGGTCTTACCCATGTCCTAATGTCTTCTTGGTCTTACCCATGTCCTAATGTCTTCTTGGTCTTACCCATGTCCTAATGTCTTCTTGGTCTTCCCTATGCCATAAAACCAGACATTCTACTGATGTAGTTCTCTTCTTGCCCCTTATGGAGTATGCAGCCACCACTACAGCTGGTCGCCTTGGAGGAAGCCTATATACAAGCATGGAGTCACCACTACAGCTGGTAGCCTTGGTGAAAGCCTATATACAAGCATGGAGTCACGACTTCAGCTGGAAGCCTATATACAAGCATGGGGTAACCACTACAGCTGGTAGCCTTGGAGGAAGCCTATATACAAGCAAGGGGTCACCACTATAGCTGGTAGCCTTGGAGGAAGCCTGTATACAAACATATATATACTGTTGTAATGGGTGGTTTCTGTTGTAATTTTTTTGTAGGTGATGAGGTTGCCAACCCCCTACACAACCTCATATACTGTTGTAATGTGTTGTAGGTGATGAGGTTGCCAACCTCATATACTGTTGTAATTTGTTGTAGGTGATGAGGTTCCCAACCCCATACACAACTTCATATACTGTTGTAATTTGTTGTAGGTGATGAGGTTCCCAACCTCATATACTGTTGTAATTTGTTGTAGGTGATGAGGTTCCCAACCCCATACACAACTTCATATACTGTTGTAATTTGTTGTAGGTGATGAGGTTGCCAACCCCATACACAACCTCATATACTGTTGTAATGTGTTGTAGGTGATGAGGTTGCCAACCCCATACACTGTTGTAATTTGTTGTAGGTGATGAGGCTGCCAACCCCATATACTGTTGTAATTTGTTGTAGGTGATGAGGTTGCCAACCACATACACAACCTCATATACTGTTGTAATTTGTTGTAGGTGAAGAGGTTGCAACCCCATACATCTCATATACTGTTGTAGGTGATGAGGTTCCCAACCCCATATACTGTTGTAATTTGTTGTAGGTGATGAGTTGCCAACCCCATAGACCTCATATACTGTTGTAATTTGTTGTAGGTGATGAGGTTCCCAACCCCATACACAACTTCATATACTGTTGTAATTTGTTGTAGGTGATGAGTTGCCAGCCCCATACACCGTTGTAATTTGTTGTAGGTGATGAGGTTCCCAACCCCATACACTTCATATACTGTTGTAATTTGTTGTAGGTGATGAGGTTGCCAACCCCACATACTGTTGTAATTTGTTGGTGATGAGGTTGCCAACCCCATACATCTCATACACTGTTGTAGGTGATGAGGTTGCCAACCCCATATACTGTTGTAATTTGTTGTAGGTGATGAAGTTGCCAACCCCATACACTGTTGTAATTTGTTGTAGGTGATGAGGTTGCCAAACCCATACACAACCCAACATACTGTTGTAATTTGTTGGTGATGAGGTTGCCAACCCCATACATCTCATACACTGTTGTAATTTGTTGTAGGTGATGAGGTTGCCAACCCCATATACTGTTGTAATTTGTTGTAGGTGATGTGGTTGCCAACCCCATACACAACCTCATATACTGTTGTAATTTGTTGTAGGTAATGAGGTTGCCAACCCCATACACAACCCCACATACTGTTGTAATTTGTTGGTGATGAGGTTGCCAACCCCATACATCTCATACACTGTTGTAATTTGTTGTAGGTGATGAGGTTGCCAACCCCATATACAACATACCTCAGGAAGCTGTAATCCTATTCTTTCTGTCTCCCAGGAACTACCCAGGGCACTGTTGCAGATGGGTAGTGGTAACTGATCAGGTGCCATTCTCTTGAGATGGTCAAACCACTTTATTGTCTGTCTCTCAATGTATTTGATACTGAATGTCATCCCTACAAGTTATCTAGTGTCATCATTTCTCACTCTGTCTCTCTATGTATTTGATACAGGATGTCATCCCTACAAGTTATCTAGTGTCATCATTTCTCACTCTGTCTCTCTATGTATTTGATACAGGATGTCATCCCTACAAGTTATCTAGTGTCATCATTTCTCACTCTGTCTCTCTATGTATTTGATACAGGATGTCATCCCTACAAGTTATCTAGTGTCATCATTTCTCACTCTGTCTCTCTATGTATTTGATACAGGATGTCATCCCTACAAGTTATCTAGTGTCATCATTTCTCACTCTATGTATTTGATACTGAATGTCATCCCTACAAGTTATCTAGTGTCATCATTTCTCACTGTCTCTCTATGTACTTGATACAGGATGTCATCCCTACAAGTTATCTAGTGTCATCATTTCTCACTCTGTCTCTCTCATTTCTCACACTGTCTCTATGTATTTGATACAGGATGTCATCCCTACAAGTTATCTAGTGTCATCATTTCTCACTTTGTCTCTCTATGTATTTGATACAGAATGTCATCCCTACAAGTTATCTAGTGTCATCATTTCTCACTCTCTCTATGTATTTGATACAGAATGTCATCCCTACAAGTTATCTAGTGTCATCATTTCTCACTCTCTCTCTCTCTCTATGTATTTGATACATAATGTCATCCTTACATCCCATCTGTATCTCTTGTAACACTGATGGCTCTTCTTAAGCATTTCATCTCACGTGATGTGATTTTCCTCTCTTGTGCACTAGTCACATACAATGTCTGACACTGATAGCAAAGCATTGGTAAGAGTATAATAATAATAATAATAATAAATTCTTTAAGCACCAAACACGGCGCATAAGGCAGAAACCAGTGCTCTCCAGGTTGTACATTGTGACGCCACTCCTCTTAGCTCTTGCACATTGTTTAATCCCAACGTTCTTCCTTCTCTTATTATTGTTCTTCTGAGTGTTTCTTTTGGTCTTCCTTTTTTCCTCTTACCCTCAGGAACCCAAGTGAGCGCCTGCAGTGGTATTCTGTTGTTTTGCATTCGTAGGACATGACCGATATATGACCATCGTCTTTTCCTTATATAGTCGGAGACATATTTCTGCCTAGAGTCTTCTCTTATTTGTCGATTAGTCTTGAATTCTTTCCAACTGATGTTCATGAGTTTTCTAAGACATTTGTTCTCGAATGTATTCAGCTTGTTTTCCAATGATTTTGTTATTTTCCAACTCTCACTATTACCTGTACTATTAATCAATTGTCATTTCCATATTGATAGTCAAATGTTTGAGTATTGGTGATATTTGGTAAGTCACTGATATTCAAACACTTGAGTAGTGGTGGCAAATCACTGATATTCGAATGTTTGAGTAGTGGTGATGGTAACTCACTGATATTCGAATGTCTTAGTGGTGACAGTTAGTAAGTTACTGGACTGGCTTTTTTATATGATGTGTTAATTTCTCTACTGACATTCAATTGTTCAAAATTCCACATCACAAGAAGACCTACCTACTAAGATCTCCCAAACAGGGACACTGGGGTTGTCCAATTCTATTAGATACTGCAGGACATTGGTATGGAAGCGAAGGGCTGCAAGAGTTACGACATTGTTGTTCTCAGTATCCTTGGCTTCAATGTCTGCCAAAAGCTCAACCAAGCATTTCACAACCGAGAGGGCCCCCGTACTGGCAGCTAGAAGTAGTGGAGTGGAAAGCAGCCTGCGGATGTTATTACAAGACATTTGTGTGCATCAGACAATAAGATGGTTCTCTGTATTCTTAATCAATTTCTGTGTCACAACTCCACAAAATTAGGAACATGCTGACATATTATCATCATTCTTTGTCACTCCTGGTGGACCATGCAGCCACAGATGGTCCACACTTGCATAAAGCCAATGACAAACAGAGACCTGTTCTTTCTTTATGTCATCAGAGACCCCTGGAAACTGCAAGGGGTTTGACATATTACTGAAAATAAAAATGCAAAAAATAAAACTTTTACTGAGGTTAAAAAATAATGATTTAAGATGTTTTTATTCTATGAGACTTCAGCTTGTCTACTATAACTAGATAGGTCACTTGTTTCTTTAAGTTCCATGCCTGGTGATGTAGGCGATCATGTCTCTCAAGTCCCTGGCTTCAGTACTGTTATCAATTCTTCTGTTGATTTCCTTCCACGCAATGATGTCAAACTATCTAGCATCTTCTCTCTTTGTTGTACATGCTCGTAGAAAGCAAATAATCTATATATATATATATATCTATATATATCTATATATATCTATATATATATATATATATATATATATATATATATATATATATATATATATATATATATATATATATAGATATATATATATATATATATATATATATATATATATATATATATATATATATATATATATATATATATATATAGTCTGGTATGGTAGTCATAACTGACTATGGGAATGCACCCCTGAGGTGACAGCTCTCAGCTGCTTTTTTTTTCCTGGTGTTCCTTTCAACGTTTTATTTTCTCTTCAGCTTGTGGTGTGAGCTTCTTTTCACCTAATCTGAGGTGGCGCCATACAGAGCATCGCCACTTGGTGCGATCGGCAGATTCATCCTCCCAGGTTGCTGGATTTATGTCCAGTGCTCTCATGTCTCTCTTGCGCACATCTTTCAACCTCAGCTGTGGTCACCCAACTGTTCTTTTGCCATTTGCCAGTTGTCTGGAGATGTCTTTCAGGATGCGACCATCTTCCATGTGGCGGACATGGCCAAGCCAGCATAGTCTGTGCTGCCCTAAACAGTGTATACATGCTTTGAAGGCCAGCACGTGACAACACCTTGACATTTGTCAGTTGGTCTTTCCACGAAATACTGAGGATGTGGCATAGACACCACAGATGGAAGGCCTTCTTTCTTGCTTAGCATAGGTTGTCCATGTCTTGCTGCCATATAGAAGTGTGCTGGTGATGCCGGCTTTATACAGCAGCTTTGGTCTTCATTGTGAGTTTGAGTTCCCTAAACACACACGTTGGTAGGTGGGCAAAGGTGGTTGCAGCTTTGCCAATGCAGCTGTCAATGAGAAAGTTTGTCATTGATGGTAGGCCCCAAGTATGTGAAGTGGTGCACCACTGCCAATTCATAGCTACCGATAGTGATAACTGGTGCAACATCCACATCCTGATCCAGCACATTTGTTTTTTTTAGATTTATTGAGAGGCCAAAGTCCTTGCATGCTTGAGTGAAGCGATTCATCAAGCTCTAAAGCTCCTGTTGACTTTGAATGATGACTGCAGTGTCATCAGCGAATAATAAGTCTCTTATTGTGACCCTTCTGATTTTTTTTTCCCTTCATCCTTACAAGGTTAAACAGTCGGCCATCTGACCTAGTATGAAGGCACATTCCTTCAGTTGCATCTCTGAATGCATGTTTCATGAGCAAGGCAAAGAAAATCCTGTAAAGGGTTGGAGCCAGAACGCTGCCTTGCTAACGCCTTGCACACATTTGCTTAATGTCAAAGGGCTGTGATGTGTTTTCAGCATATTGGACTGTTCACTTCATGTCTTCATGGAATGACTTTATCATTTCCAGCAATTTAGTGGGGCAGCCTATTTTCAGGAGGATTCTGAAGAGTCCATCCAGCTAACCAGGTCAAATGCCTTTGTGAGGTGTATAAAGGTGATTTAAATTTTGCCTTGTATTAGTGAGGTATACACTATTAAACCTAGACACAGGGTCTGTCAGTTATATAAAGGCACTTGTCCATATATAAAAGACCTTGTAGTCTGGAAAGATTAATAAGTTGGGCTGATCTTCTGAATATTGTCTCAGTTAAGAAAATATATGCTTGTACTACTAACTTACTAACTTGCCTTGTGTTGTTGAGTAACTAGGGCTGCTAAGATTTTCACTCATTTTGCAGCCAATATCAAGTTGAAGAGCCCTTTGCAATATCTACACTGTATATGTAGGCTTTTCCTGTGGCTTTTATGCTATTCCAAAATGTGTTGAGTTGAAGCCATGAGCTCCAGTTTTGCCAGCTTGGCTTTCTTTTAAAGAATCATCACACCTGGTCCCAAGCTAGGAGGAAGAAGCATGTGGCATACTGTGCATTCCCTACCATCCAAGGGGGAATCTCCAAATATGCAGAGCTATAACACTGTGCTCTGGTTCTGGGCTCTCCAAAGGAATTGTCATGTCCTACACAGAGCCACTTCTCAGCTCCCCCTGCCTATCATGGGTTCCCTAGTTAGAACTTCCTGCACGCAGCCAACTAGGTAAAAGCCAGAGTTACATCTAGGGCTCAAGTGACTTCTCCAAGCTTAGTGTGCAATGCTGGGTTCTCAACAAGTTTCACAACAGGGGGAATCCCAGGAAGTGTTTGGATGATTTCAAGAGTCAATGAGGCTGTAATTAGCCACAAAGAGGTTCATATCAAAATCTACACACTATGGCATTGTGTATAACTGGTGGTCATATAAGGATGACTCCAGATATGCTTCCATTCGTACTTGCCTTATGTAGTCCCCAGAGGTGTCTGATGAGACAAAAATCTGAAAAGGACTACTGCTCATATGTGAATGTCATAAAAGGACTACTGCTCATATGTGAATGTCATAAAAGGACTACTGCTCATATGTGAATGTCATAAAAGGACTACTGCTCATATGTGAATGTCATAAAAGGACTACTGCTCATACGTGAATGTCATAAAAGGACTACTGCTCATACGTGAATGTCATAAAAGGACTACTGCTCATATGTGAATGTCATAAAAGGACTACTGCTCATATGTGAATGTCATAAAAGGACTACTGCTCATATGTGAATGTCATAAAAGGACTACTGCTCATATGTGAATGTCATAAAAGGACTACTGCTCATATGTGAATGTCATAAAAGGACTACTGCTCATATGTGAATGTCATAAAAGGACTACTGCTCATATGTGAATGTCATAAAAGGACTACTACTCATATGTGAATGTCATAAAAGGACTACTGCTCATATGTGAATGTCATAAAAGGACTACTGCTCATATGTGAATGTCATAAAAGGACTACTGCTCATACGTGAATGTCATAAAAGGCAACTAATGTGACATTGTGTATGGGGCTCGCAACCTCATCACATAGAACAAGTGATGTCCAAAAAACCACCACTGTACAGTGTTTTTATACTGACTTCCGGCATAGTGGCCAGGTATTGTTGTCGCTGTTGTTGCTTAACGAAGGGTTGCTGAGTTTGTTGCTCTTTCACAGCCAATATACAGGCCCAGCTATAGAGGTAGCTCCATGCTCTTTGTTGAAAAAAAACCACCTCAAGACAACTCTGCAGGAAGACCAGTCAACAATGTCTAAACTTACTCATTCTTGGTAGGCAGTTCCAAAATATCAGCACTTTTCCGCGCCATAAACCGTATGATCTGCTGATGGTCAAATGCAGCAGCATGGTGAATGGGCGCCCATCCATCTTGGTCAACAGATAAAATGTTAGCTGATCTGGACCAGAGGCAGCTTACAACAGCTAATGATCCACAACGAGCTGCGAGATGAAGGGCTGTGGGTCCTGTTATACAAGCAACCATCATAATTAGAAAATTGTTATACAAGCAACCATCATAATTAGAAAATTGTTATACAAGCAACCATCATAATTAGAAAATTAATCATGGTGACATTACTTTCAGCTGCAAATTATTGCTAATGGTGATATTTAGTCTAAATAGGTTTATTTTACCATCACTCTGCACCAATCACAGCCAGTTTATATTTCTTGTGTCTAGTGACAGGGTCACCAAGTTTTCAATAAATTAATACCCATTAGCTCCCCTAAGAGAGCTCCTTTCTAATACATGTAAGCAGCTTCCTTTGCACACAAATTTTGTCAGACATGCACATTACCTTTCTTTAATATCCATGGCACCAACACTTCTAAAGTAAAAACTCCTTGATGCAAGTTACCGTATATACTCAAGTATAAGTAGTTGAGAAATGTATTCCTATTTTGGACCTTAAAACAATATTCCTTGACTTAAAGTTGTAAAAAAAAAAAAATGATTTATGAAACTGGTCAGTGTTTCTTCTTCCCCCCCCCCAATCGCATGCTGGTATCCTTCAGATATAAATTTGCTGCTTCATTAAATGTTTTTAACAAAATATCTTAAGTAATACATTTTAAATGTTTGAATTGATTTTATTACACTGTTAATTGTGGCAATTATTAAAATTTAAACATACACATACCTGTCAACCTGTACGAATTTTTCGTACAATGTACGGATTTTTGATACTTTTAGCAGTGTACGGCCGTACAGACTCGTTGTACGGATTTTTCTCCCCCTCCCTTAAAAAAAAAAAAAAAAATTTTTTTTTTTTAAAATTCTAAAAATATTTTCCAACCCAATTTTTAAAAAATTTTAAATCAGAAAATATTTTCTAGCCCATGTTTTTTTTAAAACCAATTTTTGTTATATTTAATTCCGGAAATCTCGCCATTCGTTTTTAAACTGCGGTCTCTCCCAGCAACCAATCAAATCCATTTATACCCAAGAATTCGGCAAACACTTTGAATTCGGCCTCAAACGCTTTCGGTTTTCGGCGTGACATCATGTATTTTTAAAGTTACCTGTTATCAACGACGCCATTTTGTTTAAAAAAGCTAAGTACTTATAACTTGGCTAAATATTGCTGTTGTTTTGCTTTGTTGCAATTTAATTGCCGCCTTAATCTTTCCAGTTAGGCCTACATCTTGCCCCTCAATATATTTCCGATAAATTGTCATAATATTCTGTGTAGGCCCTACATAACTAGAAAAAAAAGTTTGTTTGCATTGAGTAGGCCTACTTTATGCCAGCTCTCGAGATTCGCTGCTTTATTTTTTAATAAAGTGGCAATCTGTTATCACTAGTCTAGGCTAACAACTCGTAAATAATAATTTTGTAAATTTTTGGTGGTACGTTTTTTCTTCCTAGATTTGATATCTTGCCCTTCAATATATTTCCGATAAAGTGTCATAATATTCTGTGTAGGCCCTACATAACTAGAAAAAAAAAGTTTGTTTGCGTTGAGTAGGCCTACTTTATTCCAGCGCTCGAGATTAGCTGCTTTATTTTTTAATAAAGTGGTAATCTGTTATCACTGGTCTAGGCTACCAACTCGTAAATAATAATTTAGTAAATTGTTGGTGGTACGTTTTTTCTTCCTAGATTTGATATTCTGTTCATAATTTTGTTTATTTTTTTTTTATTTATTTTTTTTTGTTGCTGTTAGCCGTTTGCTTTGTTCGTTGTATTTTTTAATCATTCTCTTCGTCTACAAAGATTATTAGTTGAAATATTTCATCCACTGAATGATGGCTGAGCCTAATTCAAAGAAACAAAAGCTTGCAGGTCATGGTAAGTTTCAGGTCGAATGGGTTAAACTCTTCCCTGGCATTGTAGATGCATCCAAGTTAGGATCAACCCATGCTTTTTGTAGATTATGCAGCAAAGATATTAAAGTAGTAGCTTCAGGATTATATGATCTGAAAGTACATTTTAAATAGAAATTGCATGAACAAATGTTTGCAATGAAGAAGGGAGCATCTATTAAGACCTTTTTTGCTCAGCCAAAGCAGGAAGAGGGTGGCATTATAAGGGCTGAAGTTTTATTTGCCAATTTCATTGCCCAGCATAACTTAACTGCATCTGTTGCTGATCACTTTTGTGACTTGGCGCCTGTAATGTTTCCTGACAGTGATATTGCCAGAAAGTTCCAGTCAAAGAGGACCAAGACAACACTTATCATTAAAAACTGCCTTGCTCCATCTGCAACAGAACCAGTGATAAAGCTGTGCAGGGAAACACCCTTCTCGTTAATGGTTGATGAATCAAATGACAAGAAAACAGAGAAGCGGTTAGCTATTATGGTGAGAGTTTTTGAAGAAGGATTGGGACCAAGAACGAGATTGTTGGACATGCCTGTATGCAGTGGTGGAACCAGTGAGGTGATATTCAGTGATGTTGATAATCTGTTCACAAAATTTCATATTCCATGGAAACATTGCATCGGCTTTGCTAGTGACAACTGCAATGTCATGGTGGGGAAATCAAACTCAGTACTTACCAGGATCAAGCAGAGGAACCCTTAATGTTTTTAGTTTTGGGTGCATTTGCCACCTTGCAAATTTATGTGCACAAGATGGAATCAAACAGTTGACTGTGCCAGTAGAAGACCTTTTGTTAGACATGTACTATCATTTTGAGCACAGCTCAAAATGACGAAAGGCTTATTAGGAGTTCCAACTATTCACAGAAGCAGATGACCTGAATATTCTTAAACATTTTCAGACTCGCTGGCTGTCATTGCAGAAGGTAGTGGATAGAATTATTAACCAGTATACAGCTCTCTCATCTTATTTTGAAAGTCACAATGATGTTGAAAAGCCTGGCAGAGTCCAAAACATCCATAAACTTTTAAAAGCACCACTAACCCAGCTGACCCTTCGTTTTCTGAGTTTTATTCTGCCACTGTTAAATGAGTTTAATAAACTCTTTCAAACAGATGAGTCGCAGATTGGTGGCATGATGGAGGAGATGGACAGATTGCTTAGAAAATTTTTAGTTAAATTTGTGGAGATTAAGTATGTTAAACAGGTTGTTGACTTGAGGCATATCAAATTTAGTGATCATGGGGTGCAGCATGATGACAGCATACTGGCAATTGGCCTCTCGAACAGAGCATTTATCGAAGAAATGGAGCTTGATAGTGGAGTAAAGAGTTCATTTTTTGAGGATGTCAGAAATTTTTACACATCAGTGGTTAAAAAAAATTACTGATAAATTTCCCTTTGACAACCAGGTTCTAAAGGACTTAAAAGTGCTAGATCCAAGCACTAAAGATAATCTCAGGTATCCAAACATCTGCAGATGCTTTTGCCCAAGATCTTGATCAGGAAGCACTGAAAGATGAGTTCGATGACTACTGTATGTTGTCTGATGTTTGTGTGCCTCTACTAATAGATAGTGGTCAGAAAAAGAGCTTCTGTAGCTATTGGCTGGAAGTTGTTGACCAGAAAACTAGTACTGGTGCCATCCGCTTCCCTAATTTGAAAGTCATCATTCAGCGACTGCTGATACTCCCTCACAGCAATGCTGACTGCGAAAGATCATTTTCAATGATGAAAAAAATCCACACAGACTGCAGGAGGTTCATGAATACGGACACACTCACTTCTATTTTACAGTGTAAGATTAACATTGATACATGCTGTGCAGACTTTAAACCCACAAATGCAATTCTGCAAAGTGCAAAAAGTGTATGTGTTGATTATAATACAAAACACTGTACATCGAAAGAATAGTGTACATCATGATCACTAAGTTTTTTATATAGTAAAGAACAGCATGAGACTATTAGCATGTTTTATATCACAACAATTCAAATGCTAATAGATTTGTGTATGTCATTTCTCATTTTAAAACTGTATTGCGTATAATTTATTAATATATATTTTGCGTAAGGATTTTTTGGTGTTTGTAAGGATTTTTTTGGTCCGGCGTACAGATTTTTGTCTCAGGAGGTTGACAGGTAACTGTATTGCGTATAATTCATTAATATATTTTTTGCGTAAGGATTTTTGGGTGTTTGTAAGGATTTTTTTGGTCCGGCGTACAGATTTTTGTCTCAGGAGGTTGACAGGTATGCATACACTTAATATAGACACAAATAAAATATGTCTATCATGCTTTTGTATTTCCTATCATGCGTAAGGGAGCAAGAATAAAGTGGAGGATGTCATGGATGACATAGGCAGAGATAACGATTAAGCAGGTGACCACAGTTGAAAATATATTCAAAGGGGAAGAGTTGAGTAAGTCGGATGAGTACTGGACTAACTACTAGCAAGTCAACATCAGCTTTGGCAGAGAGTGCAGAACTTAGTGGCATTGGGACAGCAGAGATGGAAATTGATTAACTAATAAATGATCATGATGGACATGATGATGCCATTGTGTATACTGATGGGTCTGTAATCCGTGGTGAGAAATCAGGGTGGGGCTTCTCAGCTAAAGTAAAGGGCAGGGGCATCGCAGAACACAGCAGAACTAACAGAACAACAACCTCCAGCATGAGAATTGAGGTTGAGGTTGTAGGTATATGCACATAACAACAGACAAAAGGCACCCCCTGCATGGAAACATAGACTTTTGACAGGGCCATCGCACATATGGATCTAATCGATAGTAAATCCCAGCACGTACCGCATTGTCAAGATGGGGGTATCTCACATTCAGCCCAAGACTACACGCATCCCTTTCTTTTGAATGTGTTCCAATCATTCACATTGTGATACTGACAGCGTTCAGCCCAAGACTATATGCATCCCTTCATTTTGAATATGTTCCAATCATTGACATTGTGATATTGACAGCGTTCAGCCCAAGACTATATGCATCCCTTCATTTTGAAAGTGTTCCAATCATTGACATTGTGATATTGACAGCGTTCAGCCCAAGACTATATGCATCCCTTCATTTTGAAAGTGTTCCAATCATTGACATTGTGATATTGACAGCGTTCAGCCCAAGACTATATGCATCCCTTCATTTTGAAAGTGTTCCAATCATTGACATTGTGATATTGACAGCGTTCAGCCCAAGACTATATGCATCCCTTCATTTTGAAAGTGTTCCAATCATTGACATTGTGATATTGACAGCATTCAGCCCAAGACTATATGCATCCCTTCATTTTGAATGTGTTCCATTCATTGACATTGTGATATTGACAGCGTTCAGCCCAAGACTATATGCATCCCTTCATTTTGAATGTGTTCCAATCATTGACATTGTGATATTGACAGCGTTCAGCCCAAGACTATATGCATCCCTTCATTTTGAAAGTGTTCCAATCATTGACATTGTGATATTGACAGCGTTCAGCCCAAGACTATATGCATCCCTTCATTTTGAATGTGTTCCAATCATTGACATTGTGATATTGACAGCGTTCAGCCCAAGACTATATGCATCCCTTCATTTTGAATGTGTTCCAATCATTGACATTGTGATATTGACAGCGTTCAGCCCAAGACTATGGATGATTTCCAATCATTGACATTGTGATATTGACAGCGTTCAGCCCAAGACTATATGCATCCCTTCATTTTGAATGTGTTCCAATCATTGACATTGTGATATTGACGGCATTCAGCCCAAGACTATATGCATCCCTTCATTTTGAATGTGTTCCAATCATTGACATTGTGATATTGACAGCGTTCAGCCCAAGACTATATGCATCCCTTCATTTTGAATGTGTTCCAATCATTGACATTGTGATATTGACAGCGTTCAGCCCAAGACTATATGCATCCCTTCATTTTGAATGTGTTCCAATCATTGACATTGTGATATTGACAGCGTTCAGCCCAAGGATATATGCATCCCTTCATTTTGAATGTGTTCCAATCATTGACATTGTGATATTGACAGCGTTCAGCCCAAGACTATATGCATCCCTTCATTTTGAATGTGTTCCAATCATTGACATTGTGATATTGACAGCGTTCAGCCCAAGACTATATGCATCCCTTCATTTTGAATGTGTTCCAATCATTGACACTGTGATATTGACAGCGTTCAGCCCAAGACTATATGCATCCCTTCATTTTGAATGTGTTCCAATCATTGACATTGTGATATTGACAGCGTTCAGCCCAAGACTATATGCATCCCTTCATTTGAATGTGTTCCAATCATTGACATTGTGATATTGACAGCGTTCAGCCCAAGACTATATGCATCCCTTCATTTTGAATGTGTTCCAATCATTGACATTGTGATATTGACAGCGTTCAGCCCAAGACTATATGCATCCCTTCATTTTGAATGTGTTCCAATCATTGACATTGTGATATTGACAGCGTTCAGCCCAAGACTATATGCATCCCTTCATTTTGAATGTGTTCCAATCATTGACATTGTGATATTGACAGCGTTTCAGTCCAAGACTATATGCATCCCTTCATTTTGAATGTGTTCCAATCATTGACATTGTGATATTGACAGCGTTCAGCCCAAGACTATATGCATCCCTTCATTTTGAATGTGTTCCAATCATTGACATTGTGATATTGACAGCGTTCAGCCCAAGACTATATGCATCCCTTCATTTTGAATGTGTTCCAATCATTGACATTGTGATATTGACAGCGTTCAGCCCAAGACTATATGCATCCCTTCATTTTGAATGTGTTCCAATCATTGACATTGTGATATTGACAGCGTTCAGCCCAAGACTATATGCATCCCTTCATTTTGAATGTGTTCCAATCATTGACATTGTGATATTGACAGCGTTCAGCCCAAGACTATATGCATCCCTTCATTTTGAATGTGTTCCAATCATTGACATTGTGATATTGACAGCGTTCAGCCCAAGACTATATGCATCCCTTCATTTTGAATGTGTTCCAATCATTGACATTGTGATATTGACAGCGTTCAGCCCAAGACTATATGCATCCCTTCATTTTGAATGTGTTCCAATCATTGACATTGTGATATTGACAGCGTTCAGCCCAAGACTATATGCATCCCTTCATTTTGAATGTGTTCCAATCATTGACATTGTGATATTGACAGCGTGAGTATTATCAGCCCATACTCCAGTATATATTGCAAGTATTCTCATTGTTATCTTCATGTTTTATTGCTATTGTGATTTTTGTCCACCGTACCTGTAGTTCTCTGGCAGTCTCTGAGGAGATACTGAAAGATTAAGACTACCACTTCCTCAGGTATGTCATTAGAATGACTTATAGGAGGTTGTGCATGCAGCTGGCAACATCATCATACACAACTAATTACTACTGACTACTGCAGTATCAAGAGCAAATGAGGGCTTCAATGAAGGCTGTCTGTGGATCCATATTCCGAAGGGAATGAAAAGGGAAATGATGAATGACAATGGTTGGTGATTCTTATGTTTTATGGCTTTTGTCATGCTGATGAAGACTTTTTTTTTAAATACTGCCAGCTTATATTGTTTCCTCGAAAGATGTTAATTATGTTCCGTCATTTATTTAATACCTGTTGGCAACAGTTTATACAGAGGTTGCCATCTCTCATCGCAGATCACAAATATAAACAAATTTAAAATGAGGTCAAATAAAATCATGAACAATCACTCACAACATACCATCTGAGTGTTTCTGAGAAAAACTTTTAGTCAGTTTTGGCAGCACAATATCAGAGCTCGTGGTTTTACCGAGCAGTTTGATGGCTTTCTTGTATTCTAAGGATTGAAGAATAAATAATAGTGCTCATGTATTTCTGACAGGCTACACCAAAAATCTGGCACTGATCAAATATTTCTGTGCCAAATCTGGAGTGTACAAACAACATGACATGTGAAAACTGCCAATAACAAAAATAAGAAAACAACACATTTTAAAATAAATTGTCACCACAAACAGCAATAAATTGCAAACGACAATATGTGTTTGAATACAACATTAAAACTGAAAATACAATTACACTAAATACCCTAATTATAACCAACAATTAGGTTGAACAGGATAGATAGAGATGATGGATGAATGGATGCAAACAAAGATCTGATGCTAGCCCACCCTCCTCAAATTTCCTTAAAAAAAACCATTTTTCTTTAAACTTGAGCATGAGTTGTGAATAACAAATGAGCCAATATTGTGAGCACATATAAAATAAGTCTTTTACGTTATTGTTTTTATTGTTATTGTTGATCAGAATCAACCTCACTGCACTCCAGACAAACCCAAAGGTGCACAGTCTCCCTCAGCAAATGTTGAAAGGCTTGGTTTTAAGAACCATCTTCAGTACACACAGAAAACTCTATCAGTGCTCCAATCTCCTTAGATCACACATGGAGAATGTCAGCACAGTGCACGAATTCCGTAGCCCCGATGAGGATTTGAATGTGTGTTTACAGGAATCACACATTCTATAAATATTTCTGTGGTGGGTAGGTTTCCTGATTTTCGAATTTTGCTAGGGCGGTGGCCGTAGGGTCTTGCCAAAGGGTATGAATGCTAACTGTTCCTGTAGCGTGCGGACTGATGCATCCTCTCAAACATTGTAGCATCAAAATAATGTTACATCCCTATCAACCAGCATTATAAAGTAACGCTTGTGTCAACTACTTTCATAAATGAATGGCTGCGTAGAATAGAAAAATTGAAGTGGTATAACACATCACTGATGTGAAACTGATGACAAGATCACTGATGTGCAACTGATGACAAGAACTAGACAAGTGCCAGTGAAACAAGAGATGACAAGAACTAGACAAGTGCCAGTGAAACAAGAGATGACAAGAACTAGACAAGTGTCAGTGAAACAATAGATGACAAGAACTATACAAGTGCCAGTGAAACAAGAGATGACAAGAACTAGACAAGTGCCAGTGAAACAAGAGATGACAAGAACTAGACAAGTGCCAGTGAAACAAGAGATGACAAAAAACTAGACAAGTGCCAGTGAAACAAGACATGACAAGAACTAGACAAGTGCTAGTGGAACAAGATATGACAAGAACTAGACAAGTGCGAGTGAAACAAGAGATGACAAGAACTAGACACGTGCCATTGGAACAAGAGATGACAAGAACTAGACAAGTGTCATTGAAACATTAGATAACAAGAACTAGACAAGCGCCAGTGAAACAACAGATGACAAGAACTAGACAACTGCCAGTGAAACAAGAGATGACAAGAACTAGACAAGTGCCAGTGAAACAAGAGATGACAAGAACTAGACAAGTGTCAGTGAAACAACAGATGACAAGAACTACACAAGTGCCAGTGAAACATTAGATAACAAGAACTAGACAAGTGCCAGTGAAACAAGAGATGACAAGAACTAGACAATTGCCAGTGAAACAAGAGATGACAAGAACTAAACAAGTGTCAGTGAAACAAAAGATGACAAGAACCAGACAAGTGCCAGTGAAACAAGAGATGACAAGAACTAAACAAGTGCCAGTGAAACTAGAGATGACAAGAACTAAACAAGTGCCCATGAAACAAGAGATGACAAGAACTAGACAAGTGCCAGTGAAACAAGAGATGACAAGAACCAGACAAGTGTCAGTGAAACAATAGATGACAAGAACCAGACAAGTGCCAGTGAAACTAGAGATGACAAGAACTAGACAAGTGCCAGTGAAATAAGAGATGACAAGAACCAGACAAGTGCCAGTGAAACAAGAGATGACAAGAACCAGACAAGTGTCAGTTAAACAAGAGATGACAAGAACTAGACAAGTGCCAGCGAAACAAGAGATGACAAGAACTAGACAAGTGCCAGTGAAACAAGACATGACAAGAACTAGACAAGTGCCAGTGAAACAATAGATGAGAAGAACTAGACAAGTGCCAGTGAAACAAGAGATGACAAGACCTAGACAAGTGCCAGTGAAACAATAGATGACAAGAACTAGACAAGTGCCAGTGAAACAAAGGATGACAAGAACTAGACAAGTGCCCATGAAACAATAGATGACAAGAACTAGACAAGTGCCAGTGAAACAATAGATGACAAGAACTAGACAAGTGCCAGTGAAACAATAGATGACAAGAACTAGACAAGTGCCAGTGAAACAAGAGATGACAAGAACTAGACAAGTGCCAGTGAACAACATAGAAACAAGAACTAGACAAGTGTCAGTGAAACAAGAGATGACAAGAACTAGACAAGTGCCAGTGGAACAAGAGATGAGAAGAACTAGACAAGTGTCAGTGAAACAAGAGATGACAAGAACTAGACAAGTGTCAGTGAAACAAGAGATGAGAAGAACTAGACAAGTGTCAGTGAAACAAGAGATGAGAAGAAGCTGGAGATAGATAGGACACACACTGAGAAAACCTGTTGATAGCATTACTAGACAGTCCTTGTTCTGGGGTCCCCAGGGTAAGAGAGGTAGAGGAAGACCATGGAAAACTGGAGAAGAGAACTGGAGACAGACATGAAAGAGATGAAGAAAAATGGACAGATCTTGAGCTGATGGTACGGGACAAGATGACTTGGTATAAGTTTGCTGAAGGCCTATGCTTCTTGGGGAGATAAAAGGTGATGACGGTGTACTCTCCATTAGAAAAAAAAAAAAAAAAAAAAAGCGAGTTGCGTGATACTGTGGTTTCCGGTGCGCCTTCTGGCCCAGTATCTATGACTTTAGCACCTGTTCAACGGGAGAGTGGGCTCATCCCTAATCTGTTTATGTTCCCAGTAGTAGACTATTCGCAAGCAGCCTGGGGGTGTCACTGCTCTGCGCGGACCTTGTTTACCGAGGCGGCGCCGAGCTCGTATGGTGAAAATATGGTTGCGTTATCTTCAAAATAGCCCTGTCTTTCCCATGGCTTTTCTGCAATCCTGCAACTCTGAGTTAGGGAGTTCTGAGCTCCAGTCTCTTTCCCAGGCATTTTATCCTGGCCTGGCACGCATACAGAGGACCCCACTTCTGGTTCTAAGTTAGCAGTTGGGGATAGGTGGGGTAGCACACTGTGCATTCCCCGTCATCCAGGGGGCTCTCCAACTATGCAGAGCTTGCACAATGCTGTGCTCTGGTTCTGGGCTCTCCCAAGGAATCCTCACATCCTGCACAGAGCCACTTCCAGATACCCACCACCTGCCAACCCTCCATTGTAGAAATCTCCTGCATGCGGCCATCCAGTCAAGAGCCAGTATTAAGTCTGGTGCCCAAGTGATCCCCCCAAGCTCAGTGTGCAATGCTGGGTTCTCATCATGCTGCAACACAGGGGGGATTGTGATGCTCAGCCATCTCTCTCAACTCTGCACCGATAAGTGACATCGGGGACTTAACTGTGCCTCAGTACTGGGAGGCCCCGTTTCCGGGTACACCACACACAGCCAATTGAGGCAACGGTCGCCGTGGGCGTGTCTTCTTTGGGGAAGTTGTGGAGTCTTCCTGTCCATGTTCTTGCACATCCTAACACTGCCCGCAAGACATCGGAGGTTTGGAGAGTGGCCTTCTCTATAAAAGGTGATAAATGACTATATCAACTTTATTCAAATAATGTCACACTGGTTTCCACTACCTGCAATTAAACAATATGTTATGCCACCAACAGTTCAACAGTTAACAACACTGACCTGTTGCCAGAAGATTGTTTCTTCGCATGTTGATATCCACAGGGGTCATTAGCATGCGTATAAGGATGTTTGACTGGTTGTTGATTGCTGCATAATGCAGCAATGTTAGTCCTTGCTCATCATGTCTGAAAACTCTGGAGCCCGTAACTTTACGAGACAATGCAGTAAACATGGCAACAAAGCCTCGCTGAGCACATACTTTAATTCCAACAATGGGCGTCTGCAATGACACAGGACCAAAATGTAATCTGTTAATTCATATGTTACCAAGGACCACTGCCATGCCAGTTTGTATAAGATATAGTACAATGTAACAAAACTGGTAACATGACAGTATACTGAGATCTCATATCAGAATGGTCTTGTGTAGACCTTCATCACTAAATGCTACATAATATTTTGAGATGCTGAGATCTCATGTCACAGAATGGTCTTGTATAGAATCCTTATCAATGAATGTGACATGACATTTTGAGATACTGAGTAGTCATGTCACAGACAGGTCTTGTATAGACCTTCAACACTAAATGCTACATGACATTTTGAGATACTGAGGCCTCATGTCACAGAAAGGTCTTGTACAGACCTTTATTATCAATGACTGTGACATGACATTTTGAGATATTGAGACCTCATGTCACAGGCATGTCTTGTATAAACTTTCATTATCAATGAATGAGAACATGACATTTTGAGATACTGAGATCTCACATCACAGAAAGGTCTTGTACTGACCTCCATCATCACTGAATGTTACATGACACTTTGAGATACGGAGATCTATTATAACAATTAGGTCTTGTATAGACCTTCATCACTGAATGCTACATGACATTTTGAGATACTGAGATCTGTCATCACAATAAGGTATTGTAAAGACCTTCATCCTGAATGCTACATGACATTTTGAGATACTGAGATCTATTATCACAAAAGGTATTGAATTGACCTTCATCACTGATTGCTACATGGCATTTTGAGATACTGAGATCTATTATCACAATAAGGTCTTGTAAAGACCTTCATCGCTGAATGCTACATGACATTTTGAGATATTGAGATCTATTATCACAATAAGGTCTTGTATAGACCTTCATCCCTGAATGCTACAAGACAGTATTTTGTCAGACAATGTGTGACATCTCTTATAACCAGCCTTCAATGCGAAGCTGATGGCAGTGTACTCACAGACTGACATTTACATCAGAATAAGAGGTAAAGTATGAAGGAATTATTTTAACCACTCAGAAACAGGTATTTTGATTTTACATTTTCATTTCTCCACCTTTTTAAGTTTTCTAAAGCAGTTTAGCGAAGCCTAAAATATAGTGCTATGTTAATTGATTGTAGCATAGTAGCAAGTGTAAAAACATTTGAATCATGTTTTTGGCATTGTATTTTTCGTGCTCTGTTAGTGGTTCTTACATGGATTTTTAGAGTGACAACTACTGCAAGACAAGTGTTTTCCTTCATCATCAATGACTGCGACATGACATTTTGAGATACTGAGACCTCATGTCACAGAAAGATCGTGTACAGACCTTCATCATCACTGAATGCTACATGACATTTTGAGATACTGAGATCTATTATAACAATAAGGTCTTGCATAGACCTTCATTATTGAATTCTACATGGCATTTTGAGATACTAAGATCTATTATCACAATGAGGTCTTGTATAGACCTTCATCATCACTGAATGTTACATGACATTTTGAGATACTAAGATCTATTATCACAATAAGGTCTTGTATAGACCTTTATCACTGAATGCTACATGACACTTTGAGATACTGAGATCTGTCATCACAATAAGGTCTTGTATAGACCTTCATCCTGAATGCTGCATGACATTTTGAGATACTGAGATCTATTATCACAATAAGGTGATCCCGGACATGCCCCCATTGTTGAGAGACACCAGGAGAGGCCTTTGTTGAGCTATGGCTATGCTCTTCTTTGGTTCAGCTCAGGTTCATGTCTCTCGTTGTTAATATTATCGAAGGTAGAATTCTATAATTATTCTACAGCTTGCTCTAGTCTAGTGGCTGAAACAACTAGGGTAGGAACGAGAGCGTGAACAAGTCAATGGTCAACTGGATTGACAAGACTGAAGTAGCAGTCAATGGTCTATTTCATTTACTTTCAATGATGCACACGTATATGAAGACAGTCCAACAGTATATACACGACTTTACTCAGGTACGCCACGTCCAGATATGCTTCCTTCAAGTATCAGAGATATCCCAATTTCTTAACAGAAACTACTTTTCCTTTACCCCCATGGACATCAGCCGTACATCTTTGCATATATACAGCTCCAAGATAACCTGCCGATCCTTAGCAGATATACATTATCTCATGTCCACTAAAAACACGTTTAATAAAGGCCCCTTTCACATGGCCGTAAACACTTACAGTCAGTTGAAGGCCGACAAGAACTAGACAAATGCCAGTGAAACAAGAGATGACAAGAACCAGACAAGTGCCAGTGAAACAAGAGATGACAAGAACTAGACAAGTGTCAGTGAAACAACAGATGACAAGAACTACACAAGTGCCAGTGAAACATTAGATAACAAGAACTAGACAAGTGTCAGTGAAACAACAGATGACAAGAACTACACAAGTGCCAGTGAAACAAGAGATGACAAGAACTAAACAAGTGACAGTGAAACAAAAGATGACAAGAACCAGACAAGTGCCAGTGAAACAAGAGATGACAAGAACTAATGGCCATCAAATCTACTGGTCAACAATGATTGGAAACTCTTTAAAGAGCGATACAACAGGAAGCAATCTGATCATCAGAAAAAGTCCCCCCGTCCGACAAGTGTTTCGGCCCCATATACTCCTTTTGTTCTATCAGCCTTAATGGCTACCACCAAGAATCTCACGTTCTCTGGCTTTAAACAATTTCCTATGCCCCGAAGGCTGACACACAAAGAAACCAGAAGTTCTCTGGTTATAAACACGTCACTCTGCCTTAAAGGCAAACACTGGAAGAACCATGACTCTCACTGGTCATGAACACAAGTTTATCTGCCTTGAAGGCTAACACAAAAGAACCTAGGGTAACCCCTTCAGCGTCACTCTTCACAACGCACCCAATCATTCACACTACGTTTTTATAGGAGTGCTCTGTGGTACAGAATTACAAACACGATTAATCTGTCCTGCACCCCAGAGCAGATCCCAACACTTAGTAAGAGTGATTCGTGCACCAGTCAGTAGATATAGCTTACCCCTAATTAACAGAACTATCAAGGCATCAAACCCTATGTGTTGTTGTATGTTTGGATTTGCCATCTGCAGTAGGGGTTGTGCTTTAAGAATGACACATACTGGGTTAATTGAACATTTTGAGGATATCTGGAAACACCAGAATACAGCAAAAGTGTTAAAAAAATGTCACATTTCACCAAGTATCAAATGTCGCGGCATCTCTTAGCACAAGGAATAATACAACATTTTGCTAAATTCATTCATCCTTCACTAATTATCTTTCAGCTCCCCCAAGGAG
This sequence comes from Oreohelix idahoensis, assembly GCA_024509875.1. NCBI lineage: Eukaryota > Metazoa > Mollusca > Gastropoda > Stylommatophora > Oreohelicidae > Oreohelix > Oreohelix idahoensis. Next base: position 185,992 of record JAMPIV010014117.1, read on the forward strand.
CATTGGCCTTCAACAAATTGATGCCAGGTCTTCCTGCCACATGCCATCAACTCAAGATCTTACCATCTTCCCTCATCAGTTACATTTCTCAGGTCTTCCTGCCACATGCCATCAACTCAAGGTCTTGCCATCTTCCCTCATCAGTTACATTTCTCCGGTCTTCCTGCCACATGCCATCAACTCAAGGTCTTGCCATCTTCCTTCATCAATTACATTTCTCAGGTCTTCCTGCCACATGCCATCAACTCAAGGTCTTGCCATCTTCCCTCATCACTTACATTTCTCAGGTCTTCCTGCCACATGCTATCAACTCAAGGTCTTGCCACCTTCCCTCATCACTTACATTTCTCAGGTCTTCCTGCCACATGCCATCAACTCAAGGTCTCGCCATCTTCCCTCATCACTTACATTTCTCAGGTCTTCCTGCCACATGCCATCAACTCAAGGTCTTGCCACCTTCCCTCATCACTTACATTTCTCAGGTCTTCCTGCCACATGCCATCAACTCAAGGTCTCGCCATCTTCCCTCATCACTTACATTTCTCAGGTCTTCCTGCCACATGCCATCAACTCAAGGTCTTGCCATCTTCCCTCATCACTTACATTTCTCCTTCCAGTTCTCTTCTCCCTCTACTTCTCTTTCCCCAGAGATTCCAGAACAGGAATTGTCTGGCAATGACATCAAATGGTTTCCTCAATGTGTGTCTTATCCAATACTTGTGTCTTCTTTTCACTTGTGTCTTTTGCTCCTCTGGCACTTGTCTATTTCATGTTTTTATTAATTGTAATAAAGGTATTTTAAAATGTGCTTACCTTGTATTTGATTGCTTTCTTATAGCCAAAGATCTTTTTGAACTGCTCATGTATATGAATGTCTGCAATTGGCAGCCTCTTTGGTTTCAGTCTGTCCATTTCATCACAATATGCCCGAACCCATAAAGGCTTCTGAGGAGACCCCATACAGGGCTCAATTTCTATCACAATGGCATAGTACCTGCAAAAGTGTAGGTAATATACAAGTTTACTACAAGTTTTTTTTTAATGACAGATAAATGCATTTCTGCCATGGATGAAATAGGCATTTGTTGTACATTATGAAAAGTTAGGGCACTTTAATAACATTGGATAGAAGATGATGAGAAGAATAACCCAGATAGATAATATTAAAAGTATTTTACGAGATGTAACAAATCCATGTTGATTAAAGTTAAGACTTTTATGTTAAAATGCCCTAAAAAAAGTTCTATGTTCCTGTTCACAATTTTGTGTAAGTTACTAAGTTCTTTGATCCTGTTCACAATTGGGTGTACAGTATCACAAATTTCTGTGATCTTTTCACAGCTGTAATCATGTACAAATTCTGTGGTTGTTTTTTTAATTAATTTTTTTGTTATTAGGTGTTTCTACTTTTCTTTGTAGCACGCCCCTTTCAACCATCTACCATATACATACAGCTGCTGGTTATATCAGGACGTGTTTCATTTATTGTAATATTTTCTTGTTTGTACTTATTTTATGCTTTATACTATATTATTTTTCTAGTAGGTATTTTTACTTTTTAGTGATAGTTCATTTTGTTTTATTGTTCAGAAAAATTATATTGTCTATACTGATATGCAACTATGTTGATTGTAGGATTATTTATAGTTGATCCGTATTTATCAGGGAGGAAATCTACCACCACTGTAAACTACTGGCTCGCATCCTTATTTATTTATTTTTTAATATGTTATGAACAGCCATCTGAGCTGCTACATTGGTGTGACAAAGAATGTATGGACAATTTATTTTCAGCTTTTTAGCACATTAGGTAACAATAATACAAGTGGTCCCCATACCTGTCAACCTGTACGAATTTTTCGTACAATGTATGAATTTTTGATACTTTTAGCAGTGTACGGCAGTACAGACTCGTTGTACGGATTTTTCTCCCCACCCCCAAATTTTTTTTTTTTTTAAATTCTAAAAATATTTTCCAACCCAAGTTTTTTTTAAATTTTAAATCAGAAAATAGTTTCTAGCCCAGGTTTTTTTTTTTTGTAACCAATTTTTTTTATTTTTCATTCTGGAAATCTCGGCGTTCGTTTTTAAACTATGGTTTCTCCCAGCAACCAATCAAATCCTTTGGCACTCCTCCGAATACCGGTCCCAGATGACTCACTACGGTTTGTGTTAGAAAATATCCCTTACAGGGCCTCATTTTGACATATAATAAAAAATATACGAGTAGAAATGAATGTTAAACTACTCTTGAAACACAGAAATTGCCAAAAAGGAACTTTTGGCGCCCGGTGAAGTGAAGTGAAGTCAATACGTATTAATAATGTTAGAAGGTTACATGTTGAAATTTTCGCACAAAAGTTGTAAATACTGTCCGAAAACATGTTGTTTGTGACTATAGCGCCATTGAAACTCTGTTAAATAAGAATGAAACTTTCCACGACTAGTGCCACCTTGGTAACGTTGTTTCCTCTTCGCTTGCATCCATACACCTTCAATAGTTTGGGTGTGAATTTCACTGTGTACAGGGTCAACGAAATTATTAGCATGAACAACAACCGTATGATCATAGATGCCATGGTTTAGTCGACCAACGTTGTTGAGTATTAAAATGTAATTTTAGATATTTGTTCCCCATTTAATGTCGCCCCTGAACCGGCATTACCAAATGAGGCCCTGTAAGGGATATTTTCTAACACAAACCGTATTGAGTCATTTGGGACCTGTATTCGGAGGATTGCCAATCCTTTTATACCCAAGAATTCGGCAAACACTTTGAATTCGGCCTCAAACGCTTTCGTTTTTCGGCGTGACATCACGTATTTTTAAAGTTACCTGTTATCAACGCCATTTTGTTTAAAAAAGCTAAGTACTTATAACTTGGTTAAATATTACTGTTGTTTTGCTTTGTTGCAATTTAATCGCGGCCTTAATCTTTCCAGTTAGGCCTACATCTTGCCCCTCAATATATTTCCGATAAATTGTCATAATATTCTGTGTAGGCCCTACATAACTAGAAAAAAAGTTTCTTTGCGTTGAGTAGGCCTACTTTATTCCAGCGCTCGAGATTAGCTGCTTTATGTTTTAATAAAGTGGCAATCTGTTATCACTTTAAGCTACCAACTCGTAAATAATAATTTTGTAAATTTTTGGTGGTACGTTTTTTCTTCCTAGATTTGATATTCTGTTCATAATTTTATTTTTATTTTTTTTTTTGCTGTTAGCTGTTTGCTTTGTTCGTTGTATTTTTTAACCATTCTCTTCGTCTACAAGGATTATTAGTTGAAATATTTCATCCACTGAATGATGGCTGAGCATAATTCAAAGAAACAAAAGCTTGCAGGTCATGGTAAGTTTCAGGTCGAATGGGTTAAACTTTTCCCGGGCATTGTAGATGCATCCAAGTTAGGATTAACCCATGCTTTTTGTAGATTATGCAGCAAAGATATTAAAGTACAGTAGAACTCCATTTATCCGAACCCCAATTATCCGAACATCCAATTATCCGAACACTTTTTCCAGAAAAAAAAAAACCAGGCGCCACTAGTCACGTTAGACTACAGTTCTGAATCTTTTGATGCGGCAAGTTTCAAATGTGTGCGAACAATTTGTAGACAATGACATGGGCTAATGGACGGTCGCTTACGTACAGGAAGTCAGTTAGATCATAAAGTCAGTTAATATCTGGTTTACCAATCCAGTGTACGTGTGCGTTCTAGGCAGAACACTGGCTAAAAAGACAGTTCAACTTAAAATAATTGTGTCTGCTGCTACAGCGAAATAATTTTGGTGTACACGTATTTCTCTGTGCGATCTGACATCTTCCAGTAGGCCTAAAGCATATAAAAGGAACCGCAATGTTTTGTCAATTGAAACGAAAACAGAAATTATCAAGAGACTAGGAAAAGGTGAAACTGTGTCTTCATTTGCGAGGATTTTCAATGTTGGGAAAGCTACCGTCTCTGACATCAAAAGTAACAAGGATAAAATTATGAGTTTTGCATCGAAATTGGATAGTGAAAATGGGTCGAAGAAACATAAAACCATGAGAAATGCGAAAGATTTGAAATTGGAAGAGGCTTTGTATATATGGTTTGTGCAAAGAAGAAGCAAAGGGGAACCTATCTCTGGCTCTCTATTGTGTGAAATGGCTCTTCAGCGATGAGACTGGCTTATACTGGAAATCATTGCCTAAAAAAATCACTTGCATCTCAGCGCGAAGCAGCTGCCCCTGGGTTTAAAAAGTGCAAAGAGAGAGTAACAGTTTTGGTAGCCGCGAATGCCAGTGGAAGTCATCGTTTACCGGTGCTAATGATCGGCAAAGACAAAAAAACCACGTTGTTTAAAGAATGTGACATGTCTCCCATTGTGCTACAAAGCACAGAAGAGTGCTTGGATGAATAGTGAAATATTTCTTGATTGGTATACAAATCAGTTCATCCCAAATGTGAAGAGGTTGAAAGAACAAGAAAAGAAAACTGGAAAAGTAATTTTTCTACTGGACAATGCACCATCTCACCCAGAGACGGATACATTGAATGCAGTTGATGCAAATTTTAAAGTAATTTTTTCTGCCTCCCAATGTAACAGCACTGATTCAACCAATGGATCAGGGTGTTATAGCAAAGCTTAAAAAAAAAGATGTACAAGAAGGAAGACCTGCGTCGTTTATTGTTGGCTGAAGATGAAGAAAGTGTGGTGGCGTTTTCCAAAAAGCTTAATCTCAAAGACTGCTGCTATATGTTAGCTGATGCTTGGACCACCCTGTCACAAGATAATCTCAACAAGGCTTGGAATAGATTGCTTGGGAAAAAAGGAGGAAATGAAACTACTGCAGTGGACACAAATGATGATTGTATAAATGAAGTTGTGGAACTGTTTCAAGCAATGCCCGGATTTTCGGACTGTGACAAAGATGATGCACACATGTGGCTAGAAGATGATAATGATTCTGGTTTTCAGTTTTTGAATGACGAAGAAATTTTGTCTTTTGTGCAAGAAGAAAACCAAATACATGTAGTGACCGATGATAAAGACTCCTCAGAAGTACATGATGTACTTGTAGATTATGAAGAAAACCCAAAACGTCGACCAAGTCCTGAAGAGGCCTTTATAGCACTAGAAACAGCGATGGCTTGGTACGAGCAAGAAGATGACAGCTGTCCTGCACAGCTTCTGCTGTTGAAGAGAATGCGGGACTTAGCAGCCAAAAGCAGACTATCCAGTTTGGTGCAAAAGAGGATTCCTCATTATTTTAAATAGTGGGCTACATCTGTGCAAGTACATGTATACGTAAGTTGCGCCTGGTTTTGAATCGTTTGTAATGTTATTTTGAAAACATTTCTCTTTCTTAACAAAAATAATTAATACAAGTAGTACATGCACTGCAGTGTAATGAAAGATTTTGGTGATACAGTGATCTAATACAGTGTGGTTATTATTATTACAGTACAAGGAAATATGTTTTATAGTGTATTTTCCTTGTGATTGTTAATTATTTTTAGAAATATGTGTACATGTACTCGATACATCATGTAATCCAATTATCCGAACATTTGATTATCCGAACGATGCTCGGTCCCATGGGGTTCGGATAAATGGAGTTCTACTGTAGTAGCTTCAGGATTATATGATCTGAAAGTACATTTTAAATCGAAATTGCATGAACAAATGTTTACAATGAAGAAGGGAGCATCTATTATGACCATTTTTGCTCAGCCAAAGCAGGAAGAGGGTGGCATTATAAGGGCTGAAGTTTTATTTGCCAATTTCATTGCCCAGCATAACTTAACTGCATCTGTTGCTGATCACTTTTGTGACTTGGCGCCTGTAATGTTTCCTGACAGTGATATTGCCAGAAAGTTCCAGTCGAAGAGGACCAAGACAACGCTTATCATTAAAAACTGCCTGGCTCCATCTGCAACAGAACCAGTGATAAAGCTGTGCAGGGAAACACCCTTCTCATTAATGGATGATGAATTAAATGACAAGAAAACAGAGCAGCGGTTAGCTGGTGAGAGTTTTTGAAGAAGGATTGGGACCAAGAACGAGATTGTTGGACATGCCTGTATACAGTGGTGGAACCAGTGAGGTGATATTCAGTGATGTTGATAATCTGTTCACAAAATTTCATATTCCATGGAAAAATTGCATCGGCTTTGCTAGTGACAACTGCAATGTCATGGTGGGGAAATCAAACTCAGTACTTACTAGGATCAAGCAGAGGAACCCTTATGTTTTTAGTATTGGGTGCATTTGCCACCTTGCAAATTTATTAGCACAAGATGGAATCAAACAGTTGACTGTGCCAGTAGAAGACCTTTTGTTAGACATGTACTATCATTTTGAGCACAGCTCAAAACGATGAAAGGCTTATGAGGAGTTCCAACTATTCACAGAAGCAGATGACCTGAATATTCTTAAACATTGTCAGACTCGCTGGCTGTCATTGCAGAAGGTAGTGGATAGAATTATTAACCAGTATACAGCTCTCTCATCTTATTTTGAAAGCCACAATGATGTTGAAAAGCCTGGCAGAGTCCAAAACATCCATAAACTTTTAAAAGCACCACTAACCCAGCTGACCCTTCGTTTTCTGAGTTTCATTCTGCCACTGTTAAATGAGTTTAATAAACTCTTTCAAACAGATGAGTCGCAGATTGGTGGCATGATGGAGGAGATGGACAGATTGCTTAGAAAATTTTTAGTTAAATTTGTGGAGATGAAGTATGTTAAACAGGTTGTTGACTTGAGGCATATCAAATTTAGTGATCATGGGGTGCAGCATGATGACAGCATACTGGCAATTGGCCTCTTGAACAGAGCATTTATCGAAGAAATGGAGCTTGATAGTGGAGTAAAGAGTTCATTTTTTGAGGATGTCAGAAATTTTTACACATCAGTGGTTAAAAAAATTACTGATAAATTTCCCTTTGACAACCAGGTTCTAAAGGACTTAAAAGTGCTAGATCCAAGCACTAAAGATAATCTCAGGTATCCAAACATCTGCAGATTGGCTGATGCTTTTGCCCAAGATCTTGATCAGGAAGCACTGAAAGATGAGTTCGATGACTACTGTATGTTGTCTGATGTGTGTGTGCCTCTACTAACAGATAGTGGTCAGAAAAAGAGCTTCTGTAGCTATTGGCTGGAAGTTGTTGACCAGAAAACTAGTACTGGTGCCATCCGCTTCCCTAATTTGAAAATCATCATTCAGCGACTGTTGATACTCCCTCACAGCAATGCTGACTGCGAAAGATCATTTTCAATGATGAAAAAAATCCACACAGACTGCAGGAGGTCCATGAATGCGGACACACTCACTTCTATTTTACAGTGTAAGATTAACATTGATACATGCTGTGCAGACTTTAAGCCCATAAATGCAATTCTGCAAAGTGCTAAAAGTGCATGTGTTGATTATAATACAAAACACTGTACATCGAAAGAACAGTGTACATCATGATCACTAAGTTTTTTATATGTAAAGAACAGTTTGAGACTATTAGCATGTTTTATATCACAATTATATATCTTGTCTCGATGTTTATCTTGTTTCCTACTAGAGTTACTTGCCCTTAGGCTAACTCTTCTTCTTCCTACCTCCTACTTCTAAGATGGCGAATTAAACATGTCGAGTTTGTATCCTGTGTTCAGGCTTCGTGATTAAACTTCATAACGTGAGAATGTATGACAGCCAGCCACGTCTCATTATATCTTACAATATTTACTACACACAACAGTAAATATCAACATGGTGGCAGCAGTGTTTATTTCTACAGAATTCGAACTATTCTGCTAACACATGTGCTGACGTCATAGACTTGAGGTGAGGGGACGATAAACTGGTAAAACCAAGTTTAACTCTTCTGTTGGTAGGTTATTGCTTGCATACCATTATTAGACATTTCGTCATGGCAGAACGGCCCATGTTTCGGTTACCACCCTGCCTAGACATAAATAACGTCGAACCAGACACATTTCGTAAATGGAGACGACAGTTAGAATTATATATGGATGCAGCAGAAGTGGCCTCTAAACCTGATCCTGTTCGAGCGGCCATCATCTTACACTGTGCTGGACCTCAAGCTGTTGAAATTTTTGATCAACTTGCAGAGGAAGGAGACCACTCTAATCCTAATAAAATTCTCGATTTGCTCCAGAACCATTGTAGCTCACGAAGCAATGAAGTATTACATACATTCAGATTCTGGAACACACCTCTTCAAGAGCCTTTTAATTCCTTTTTGACTGAGCTGAGAACTAAGGCAGATTTGTGCAACTTTAACGACAAGGATCGTTTGATAAGAGACAAAATTGTCTTTACTGTTAACAAAAGGTTACAAGAGAAGCTCTTGAGAGAAGCTGACCTCGATCTAAAGAAAGCCATTCCCATATGCAGTCTTCGAGCAAACTGGAAATGACATAAGTGAGATGAATAATACAGTACAACCTTCTGAAGCAAGGGTTGAAAAGGTACAGAAAAAAATCACTCAACCATAAACCTCCCAAGAGAGACACTGGGCATGCTGCTGGTAAAGCCTGTCAAAGTAACACTGACAGTGGGTACTTTGAACCTAGAAAGGAGTGTCATTACTGTGGACAGAAACATCCATTGATTAAGAAAAAGTGTCCTGCATGGGGGACGTTTTGCTCAAACTGTGGGGGAAGAAACCATTTCAAAGTTAAATGCAAGAAAGTTCACACTGTTCACACAGAGTCAGTGGAAGATTCTGAAGTTTTTCTTAACTGTGTGAAGTCTAGCAAAGCCTGTACATCTGCACAACTCATTGTCAATGGAAAAATGGTAAAATTTCAGCTAGACACAGCAGCTGATGTGAATACAATCTGTCAATGCTTTGTGATGCAAGAACAATTGTTACCCACTAAACAGAGGCTTGTTATGTGGAATGGTACTAAGATGACTCCACTGGAAGAAGTTCTATTAACTGCTGAGAATCCTAAGACTGGGACAAAACACAATATAAGGTTTACTGTTGTGAAAAATAGATTCACATGTTTGCTGGGCAACAACACACTGCAGGATCTACAGTTTGTGACAGTCAACACAAACAAATTTATTGCTAAGGTGGCTACTGACAGTTTAGATAATGATCATAACTCTGATAACCATCTAGGTGTCCTGGGTGAAGCTGTGTTGCATATTGATCCTAATATTCGTCCAAAGGCACTGCCGTGCAGAAAAATACCATTTTCACTTAAGAGCAAGGTAAAATCAGAGCTTCAAAATCTAATGAACAGAGGCATATTAATACTAGTAGAGGAACCGACTGAATGGGTTAACCAAATGGCTGTTGTTAAAAAGTCTGATGGTTCTTTAAGAATATGCATTGATCCTAGACCCCTGAATGAGGCTTTGCAGAGAGAGCATTACAGATTACCAACTTTGGATGATGTATTGCCTGAACTCAATAATGCCAGGATTTTCACAAAGCTGGATATCAAGGAAGCATTCTGGCATATCAAACTTGATGAGAAGTCTAGTAAACTTACAACAATGATTACACCTTATGGTAGGTTAAGATGGTCTAGATTACCATTTGGGTTGAATGTAAGCAGTGAAATTTTCCAGAGGCATCTAGCACAAGCTCTTGAAGGTCTTCATGGTTGCATCAATGTTGCTGATGACATAGTTATTGCAGGTTGTGGATCAAACAGACAGCAAGCAATTAAGGACCATGATCTGAAGCTTAAAGCACTGAAACATAGGTGTACAGAGAAAGGCATTAAACTGAATGAAGCTAAAGCTCAAGAGAAGAAAGAAGAAATTACCTTCATGGGTCACCTTATTACTGCTCGAGGTGTTGAACCAGACAAGAAAAAGGTTGAGACAATACTAAACATGCCCGTTCCTAAGGACTGTCATGAGGTTCGCAGATTTTGCAGCATGATACAGTATCTAGCAAAGTTTCTCAACAATCTTTCAGAAGTTCTTCATCCAATAAGAGAACTTACCTGTAAGGATACTCCTTTTATCTGGTCTGCTGAATGTGACCAAGCTTTCAAGAGAGTCAAGAAACTGATTACTTCTACTCCAGTACTCGCATACTATGATCCAGATGAATCTTTGTGTATTCAAGTTGATAGTAGCAGCTATGGACTTGGGGCTGTCCTCCTACAAAATGGTCATCCAATAGAGTTTGCTTCTAGAGCTTTAACTGAAACAGAACAATGCTGGGCTCAAATTGAGAAGGAACTCTTAGCTGTTGTATATGGTTTGGAACACTTTGACCAGTACACTTATGGAAGGAAAATTACAGTCATCAACGACCATAAACCTTTGGCAGCCATCGTCAAGAAACCTCTGAGTCAAATTCCTCGAAGACTGCAGAATTTATTGATGCGCAGCCATCAATATGACTTTGAATTCCAATGGGTACAAGGTTCTGATCTTCTTATAGCTGACACACTGTCCAGAGTTAGTATTCATAATGTCACATTGGATTTCTTAGCTGATAAAGAGAGCAATGCAGGAGCTGATGCACCTGTAAGATTACCTGAAATACCAGATGTGATGATGGCAAAGATTAAAGCTGAAACTCTCAAAGACAGCGAGCTTCAGAGGTTGAAGTCGACCATTTTGGATGGGTGGCCTACTAAAAAGTCTGATGTACCAGCTGAGCTTATGCCTTATTTTGACATTTGTGACACTCTGACAACAGAACAAGGCATAATACTTAAAGGAGAGCGTATTCTTATCCCAAAAGCACTGAGGCCTGAAATCAAGCAGAAGCTACACGCTGCTCTGCTCATCTTGCATTTGACAGCATGATGCGCCGGGCCAGAAGTTGTCTGTTTTGAATCGGCATGACGGCTGAGATTCGACAGATAGCTGACAGTTGTCCAGAATGTCAAGAAACGAAGGCAAGGAATACTAAAGAACCTTTAAACCAACACTCAAGAGGTTTATCACCCTGGGAGAAAGTTGGCACTGATATCTTTATTATAGAAGGCCGATATTATTTAGTTCTGATTGACTATTTTTCCAACTTCATTGAAGTAGACTTTCTACCTACAATGACAGCACAGTTAGTCATCAGGAAATTGAAGTCTCATTTTGCTCGTTATGGTGTTCCTAAAGTTATTGTATCTGACCAAGGTGCTCAGTTTACGTCTGCACAGTTCAGATCATTTACTGCTAGATGGGGAATACTTCATGTTAAATCAGCATTAGGTCACCATAAAGCCAATGGATTAGCTGAATCTGCTGTGAAACTCATGAAGGGTATGATGAGAAAGACTGTTCAGGACATACAGATGCATATGAGGCACTACTTGAACTTCGTAATACGCCAAGACAAGGGTTTGATCAAAGTCCAGCAGAAATACTGTTCAACAGGAAACTGCGTACACTGATACCTTCTGCAGTGAAACCCGTTGCATCTCACAGTAGAGTTATTGAAAGTAGAGGCAAGAGAGACAGATCAGTGAAGACGTATTATGATAAAACTGCTCATGATCTGCCCAAGTTGTCTCACCAGCCAGTTTACTATCAAGACCCTGAACAACCAAACTGGCAACCTGGAAGGATTGATAAGAGGCTCTCCGAAAGATCTTATTTAGTTGAAGGGGAGAATGGAGGTCAATATGTCAGAAACAGAATTCATCTAAGACCTAAAACAACACCTTTCACACCTGATCCCGAGGACCTGGAAATTGATGTCTCCTCCCCAGTTCTACCCGAGCAACAGGATGTTTTGCCAGACATGGAAAACACTAGTGAAGTGAACATTTCCAATCCTCCAGAAGTTGATCCTTCAACCCCAGCTACTTCTAGTCCTGGGAAAGCTGGCAAAGAACATTCTCTCCTACTATCTTGCCCTAAGAGACCTCAAAGAGATCGCAAGAAACCCTCTTGGATGAATGACTTTGTTCACTCATAAAGAAGGGGGGGATGTTGATGTATATACATCTTGTCTCGATGTTTATCTTGTTTCCTACTAGAGTTACTTGCCCTTAGGCTAACTCTTCTTCTTCCTACCTCCTACTTCTAAGATGGCAAATTAAACATGTCGAGTTTGTAACCTGTGTTCAAGCTTCGTGATTAAACTTCATAACGTGAGAATGTATGACAGCCAGACACGTCTCATTATATCTCACAATATTTACTACTTCTTCTTCTTCTTCCGTCCTTAGCCAAAGACCGACCAAGCAGTCAGAGGCCATCACGCCTTGTGGCGTCTTAAGGGCAACAGCAGATTGATTTTCTCTGTTGTTGTTTCCCATCACGCCTTGCGGCGTCTTTAGGGCAACAACAAATAGATCCATCTGCCGTTGTTTCCGTAATCGGTGTGACAAGCCAACGGGAGATCAGCCCATTGGGCAATATTTACTACACACAACAGTAAATATCAACAACAATAATTCAAATGCTAATAGATTTGTATATGTCATTTCTCATTTTAAAACTGTATTACGTATAATTTATTATTATATTTTTGGCGTAAGGATTTTTGGGTGTTTGTAAGGATTTTTTTGGTCCGGCGTACAGATTTTTGTCTCAGGAGGTTGACAGGTATGGGTCCCTAAAAATAGTTTTCTCCTTTACTAGTCATTTTAGTACAGCTAAACAAAGCTTGTTAACACCTTTAAGGTAAAGGTAATCCTATAGCAGACATCACTGTAGGATAGTGAAATGTTAGAGACTTCATCATCTGTCCTATGTCACAGCTTTATGAGGTAGGGGTAACCAGTTGCCTTCATTGTTTCCTTTGCCCTCTCTGACTCAAGAGCAGAGTCAGGTACCTATTTTTTTACAGCTGGGGAGACTGAATCGTGATGTGACCTTGTTTTAAACTTTGTTCTTTTGAATCAAGATGCAGTTTCTCTAACCACTCTGCCACATACAGACACCATAGAAATTATATAATTTGTGTGGCTGACACTGCATCATGTGGCACACAGTAAATTATGTGGCAAACTAGAATTGATCATATATCATTTAAACAGTTAAATCTATTTCTGTGTTCTGGGGAAGGCAATTTTTTAAAGACTTTTATTTAGTGTGATATGAGCATTTTTTGTATGTTTCAAATCTTTGAGCTTGTAGTGGATTTTGATGGTATTGTATGGTTGATGTTACCTAGTGTGATGTATGAGGTCAGCTGTGAAGGCTCCTGAGATAAATGTAGATGTGAATTACAGAAGGCCCTTCTTACTACCACTTACGACCTCACACATATCTTTTTTACTAATGAATGTAGCTACGTTAAAAGTCTAGGGTACTGATATGTAATGTGTTGTGGTTAGATTACATACACACACACACACACAGAGATAATCAATAAGTCTAATACTAATAATAATAAAATTTATAACACACTGAACTAACTCAGGCTATTTTAGTTTTATAATTTAAATCTTTTGATAAATTTATTTGTTCTGAACCAAACGTTTAGTTGGTCAGAACATAAGAAATATTATGGAGTTATAAAATGGAAAATGTGTACCTAATTATTTCAAATGACTGGTTAATAGTAATTATATTAAGATAGTCCCAGGAGAACTTATTACTAGATATGCTGTTGGGGTGGTGACATCACTCCCACTCTGTGACTACCAAAACATTGTCCATTTACTGATGGGAGGAATACAAGTTTTATTTCCCAAAATGGTATGTTCTAGTTGATGGTAATATAGTTGGTGAGTTAGTTAGTAAATTAGTTGGTGAATGTCCAGCAGGCCAGACGCTCACGTATCTTGACTGAGTAGTTCTGGTGCTGGAATCTGGTGGCCCCACCTCTCCGTGCTGGGGGCAATATACGGCTGCTCTGACACAATGTTAGACTGCACTGGTCCACACTTGTGTATATCACTACAGCATTTGACACCGCTTTGGTGCCAAACAGAAACTCACAATTCTGAAACAAAAGTATTGGGTCATGTGTCAGAACTCTACCTCCTGAGCCACTTCTGCACACAACACTACACAACAACACCACACAGACTGGGTCAGATCTCTCTGACCACACAGCACATCTTACCCAGTTGGTTTCACATATTACTAGTTCCCCAAGACTACCTTGCATCTGAGATATGTTCAATAGCTTCCTGCTATTGAATAGGATAGGTGATATGTTCCACTGATCTCAACACCAGATCCTTTCTCATAGTTTTATTTAGGCGTTCCACTATATATTTTCTTTGTATTTATGTCTCTAGACCCTGAACTTGGGCTGGGGATCTAGAGCGAACACTTACTTGTCGTAATCATTTTTTTTAATATGGCAGTATCAATCACTCGAATTATTAAAATATACCAAATAAATATTGTTCATTCTTACCAGAATTCAGAATTGAGAACACAGTTAAATTTGCTAGCAAAACTCAGCTGAGCTGCTGGCTGTATGATGGCGTCCCACTATATATTTGTATTCTTCTGGAATCAACACCACTATTAATTTAAACTGCGTCTCTGAACAGACTTATGTCAAATGGCAAAATTTCACCTCTCTGTCCCGCTACTATAAAATGCGTTGACCAATCGCCGACTTCCCCCCTAACTTTCAAATTTTACAACCAAAGTCAAATCAGTCAGATCTCAGTCAAGTATGTATTACGGTCTGTTAGTCCGTCTGTCTCTACTTGTTTTTTCATAAAAAACATGCTTGGTTCTACATGCATTTCCTACACGAATCTGATTCCTAAGTTATTTTTAGCTACAATTCTCCACCTTTTCCCCTCTCTTTAATTACAGCTCGATTTTTACGTTTGCATGCTCAAGGCCAAAATTTTCGAAACTTTAGTGACATTGGTTAACAGTGCGGTCGCTCGTCTGATATGAACAATACAGTCTTTTGTCAATATCTTCCGTATTATCTATCCGTCTGTATAATTGAAAGCATATTATTTCTCTGCTCAAGATGGGCTATCAAACTAGCTAGGTTTTATTTTCATGACTCTATTATTAAGAAAAAACATATTTTTTTCTCAAGTTTAGTTTTTGAAATTTGTTCGAGAACCTTCTCTCATGTGTTTTGCCGCGGCATTCAAATAAAGACCAAGTATCGTATAAGTCCAAGAAATGACTGTTTCTGACACGAGCTAAAGTCGTTTTTTTGTCCATTTCCTTACCCTCTGTCAACTTGTGACGTGAATTTTTTCTTTTACTACCAATTGCGTCCTTTTAGCCTTGCGATCTTCAAACACGTGTTCAGTCATATTTTTCCTTTTGGTGTCCTCCGTTCTCTCCCGTCTACAAAGGGTAAACGTTTCGTCTGCACGTCTAACTAGATAATTTGAATGGTGGCAGGAAGGGCGGGCATGGGCGAGCATGTCTCCTAGTATCTTACGCATTATTTTTATCCCTACATTTTATCGTTAATTTTGGAGATATTTTATCGTTGTATCATGGTGACATCATCACAGAGCTCTTGGTTCATTAGGTTTCAGATTATATAGGGAGCTGAAATTATGCACATGTCCCTCTATCATGGTACAATTTAAACTATCAAAATTTGAAGGAACCTTGAGTGACCCTGGCTCCCCCATACAAAAATTAAAGCGAAAAAACAAACTTTCTGGTGGACTGCAAAAAATATGACTTGCAAAGGCATACTGCAATAACCACAAGGTAGAAATGAGTGTAGAAAATGTTACAGGCACTAACACACTGCACATTGCCAACACCAATGTGGCAGCTGAGATGGCTGTTCAAATACTGCACATTGCCACTCTCTTTAATCTCTATTTCAGCGGTTGGGAATCCAGCCGCGTTGGGGATCAAATTTATAAGCATGGAGCTCTCTAAAGATCTACATTTGGAATAAGTGCAGCCAATGTGCAACTTTTATATCTGCCAGATGATCTGCTTTCTGTAACTCCATTGACACAGCGGTGGACAGTTCCAAGCCAATGATATCTTACAAAATGTTAGCTTCACTTCAAGTTCCAAGTCAATGATACCTTACCGAATGTTAACTTCACTTCAAGTAAAAGACTGTATCTTACTTTATACAGTTCACAAATAAAGTGAGTTTTAGTAAGCTACTTGCAGGTTTTCACTGGCAATGTTGTGAAAGTATTTTTAAACATGAGGACACCTGCAGGAAAGGACTAGTTTACAATTTACCTAGGAGATAAATATTATTTCCACCTCCAAAACCTAGAGATCTACCAAATGATTGCCAGGGATCTACCAGCAGATCAAGATTAACTGGCTGCCGACCCAAGCTCTATATGCTACATCTGTTGTCTACCTTTATGAAATATGAACAGCTCTTTCTAAAAAGTTCATAATCTGTACCAACAAGGGCTTGTGCAGCAGGACCAGACAACAAACAGTACAACTGCTGATTAATGATGGAATGTGGATTAGTTTGGTTTGGTTTTAAGGACCATCTTCATTGCACATGGACAACTCCATCAATGCTCCGATCTCCTCTCTTAGATCACGCACAAGAAGGATCTCAGCACAGTGCACAAACTCCGTAGCACTGGTAAGGATCCCAGTGTGTCTATACAAGAATCAAACATCTATAAATTTTTTTGTGGTGGGTAGGTTTTCCTAGCTTTGTAAATGTAGTTGCCATATGGCCTCCTCTTTACAATTTCCAACTGCCGAGGGATTTTTAATGTGTGTAACGACACATGGGACTTTCTATTTTTCGTCCTTATCAGAGAAGGCTAGGCATCTGATCTCATTACCCAGGAAATCAGGGGAGACTATAACATCCTTAGGAACCCCTATTTCTGAAAAATATTTCCATCAATTATATTCCCAGTACTGGGAGCAACCCTGATATCTTCAGAATTAGAGGCGGACGCCTTACCTCTTAGCCACTCCGACCCCCTGAGAGAACGTGAAGATGGATAAAATCACTCAAAAGTCTGGAGTTTGCCAAAGGTGTCATCAACAAATGCTTGCTTGAATATTTTTTTGGTTATTTTGTAGGCTTGTACCATGCTAGAAGCAAAACTTGACATTTTGCTCACTGAAGTCACATTTCACTTAAGAATTGCAGAATACCACTGACAGCACTATTCCAAAATGCTTGTGAAAAAAGGAATACATCCTTACACCAACATGACGTTTGGCACAGTGCTTCAAAATGGAAGTTTTGC
This sequence comes from Oreohelix idahoensis, assembly GCA_024509875.1. NCBI lineage: Eukaryota > Metazoa > Mollusca > Gastropoda > Stylommatophora > Oreohelicidae > Oreohelix > Oreohelix idahoensis. The sequence goes on from JAMPIV010014117.1 coordinate 203,074, forward strand.
ACTATTTAGCTGAACAAGTATGTACTGCATCCTGTTAGTTCTTTATATGATCAGTTAGAACTTATGGATAACATCTGATACATTGAAGAAACAGGTTATGATCAAGCATGCCCCACAGTAAAAACCACAGAGTAAGAAAACAGTGGGAAAGCCAAACAGAGTCTGACAACTCATAGTGGACAAAGCCAAAGCAAGCAGAACCTCAATGAAGACTATTGTTCAAAACAAAAGTCGGTAGAGAGCTAAAATTTTAGTCGCATGTTCTACACGGAATTAACAAAATATCAGATATGGTGAGATGATATTCAAAACTTGAATGAATGAAAACAAACTCACGATTTTCCTGCAACGGTACACACTGGGATACTGTAATGCTCCTTAACAGTGTGGTCAGGACTCATGGTGGCGCTAAACTCTTTCTCTGCTAGTGACACCACACGAAAGTACTCAGTGACAAAATCTTGAGATGCTTCCCTCATCGAGTCTGCCTCTACGTCAAAATCAATACCTGCAAGTTTGATATTCTTGAATATAAGTCATATAAATCATACAATACAATGATAGGAAACTTTATACAGAGCATTACAACAGGTGGCCATCTGATCATCAAAGAGGGCCCCCCTTCTGACAAGTGTTTCTGCCCCTTTATCACTTTAGACTCTTAAGGGGGTGGGCACACTTGGGTCCAGACTCCCAAGTGTCTGCCTCCTGTTGATTTTTCAGTCTGCGCTTGGAACTGAATCCACTCCACCTTGGTTTCTCATTCTAAATTCACTCATGGTTTTATCCATTATGCCAACCCGAAACAGCTGTACCTCAGGCTGATGATAGCATCTATAACTAAAACCATATATAAGATTAAGAACAGAAAAACAAGAACGCAGATTTCAATAGAAGCAAAACAAGAAGTTTGAGGGCCAAGGTTCATGAAATAAACACAAAAGCAAACAAAGAGGTAAGAAGAAGCATCAGAAAAGACAACAGGAAATATACTGATGTGTAGACTAGAGAGGTACAGGGAGCCACAGCTAAAGGAAATATAAAGGAACCTTACAACAGCACAAGAAAACTAAGAGAAACACAAAGAAGCAAATGACCTCATCAATGACAGGATTGGAAAATTGCTTAGCAATATACAACAGCAAAGGAAGAGATTTACAGAGCATTCTGAGATACTTCTAAATAGATCACAGCTCCATAAGATGCCCAGACAGAAGTAGAGCAGCAACTTAATTATATTTTTTTAAAACCCTTTTATGAAAGTCAGGTTACAGAGATGAAGTTGGCAGAAAGTGTAAGACAAGTCCATAGAGATTACAAATGAGTAAAGACTCATGTATAGCAGTATGGCAGAAAAAAAAAACAACTCTGATAAGCTGGACTTGTGTCATACAGAGTTAACAATTTCAGCCAGCTGTTCATCAAGCTTAGTCCTGCTGATTCACTTATCTCGCACTGAATCTAGAAACACTGACATATTTTCCTAGATGGTACTTGAAATAGACATCTGTAAGTTTAATATCTAACTTAACATGGCTTGATGTTACTTTTTTAAAGTGCCTTTTAAATAGAAAAAAACTATAATTAAAATTGATGTGAGAACTTATTCCACGTGACCATGTAACTTTCTGCCTTGAGAGTAAATAAATATGATAATATTAACTCATGTGTGATGGAGCTGGCAAATCACATATTGTGATGACGATTGTGTATGAGAACACCTGATAATGTTATTCAAAATCAAACATTGATAATTTACAATGGCTCACAAACTTGGCCAACTCCGAAACATTTGAGTTTATAACAAAACTGCATCCTTTGCTGGTGAAGAGCTGGAATAAAGTCAAAACTACTCAAATATGGAGTCTGTGGGCATATGTACAAATGGGTAAACCACTTCCTTGAAAACAGGCATGTCAGAGTGCAATTACAAAGACATATAAGTCGCAAAATGGTGGATGCAGGAAGCCTTACATAAATGTAGAAATGGCTTCTAAACATAAATGAGAAAAAAACAACATACACAGTTACACTCTCAAACAAGGAGCAGAAAGTCATACTGAAACAACCCCATGCATTAACAAAGACTGTACAAGTGAATGTTAAAACAATGTTTACCTCCATGAAGATGAAAATATTGACCAGAGTATAAAAAATTTTTGCACTTGAAGTCTGGGCCTACAAAAAGTGGTGGAAATTCCCTTTCTGTCCTACACTCATCGACTGTGGAAACAAAGTACATCTAACAAATTTAAAGGCAGAACTAATTCTTCTGCTAATGCTTTCTGACATCAATCTAATTATGTTTAAAGAAGGTAGTGGTCAGTGTGAGGTTGTTTACATTTCCAGTGACCTTGTCCTCAACTGGTACTAGTCTCAAACGCTTTCACTGTTCCTTTAAGTTCGGCATCCCTGCAGCAGATGTCAAACAATGATCTATGTTTTTTCCACAAGTCCAAGCATTAGCAACCACTATCTTTAACTTACTGATTACATGATATCTTAGCTGTGTCATGTAAGAAAAGTCAGAATTTACTTAAGAATTTTAAGAGTGAAAGCAAACAGTTTTGGACATTGAAACTATTATTTCTGATGAGTAAGCTGCTTATGTAAAGTGATCATGTGACAGCCATGTGTACAAAAGTGAGACAGACAGTCAGAGTGAGAGGACAGTTGAAGATAAGCAGAGCTACTGTATCAATGTTGTGTGCTACAGAGCAAGCTAGCTAATTTAGCATATTTGCTGAGTTTTGCATGTCAAATCATGTCTGACCTGTGAGCAGCAATCATGCTTAGATGGAGGAATGCAGTTTCTACTGTTCTGTTCCGTTTTCCAGGTATTTTTCTTCTTTACTCACTCTCATGTAACACCTATTTCTCTCATGAAGTTGGTAATACTTACCTACTTAGTCGTTCCCCTTCTACCGTGAGGTGTAGAGGTTTGGAAGAGAGAGTGCCAGACTATCCTATCGGCTGTCTTCCTCCTGGCCTGGTTCCATTCTAGTTCTCGGTCCTTCAAAGATTGTCTAATGTTGTCCTCCCAGCAGACTCTGGGTCATCCTGGGGGTCTGGATCCCTGGCTCTTTGTTTCCCATGGTTGTCGTGGTAGCTAATCTTCTCCCATTCTGCAGACATGGCCAAACCATCTTAGTTGGGACTGTTCTATTTGGGTCTGCAGGGGGTGGGATTTTAGGCCTTGATGTATCGTCTGGTTGCGGACCATGTCTCTTCTTGTTACTTCAACCACCTTCCTCAGATACCTCATTTCTGAGGTTTGGATCTGGCTTTTGTGGGTTGTGGTCATTGTCCATGACTCGCATCCATATGTCAAGACTGGGACATAGGTGGAGCGGTATACAGCCATCTTCATTTTCTTACCAACCTCTCTCTTGCTGAGGAATCCTTGATTTATGGCCTGGAAAAGTCTCCCAGCTGCTGCTTTTCGAGTGGCCAACTCTTCTTTGATGCCTCCCTTTCGGTCTATAATAGCTCCGAGGTATTTAAAGGGGTTGACCTGCTCCAGGACCTGTTCTCCCAGCTTAATCTGATGTCTTCTTTCTTCTCATGATATCACCATGGATTTTGTTTTAGAGCTGCTTATGACCATCCCTCTCTTCTCCAGCTCTCCTTCCAGACTTGCAGGTTGGATTGGAGATGTGCCTCTGATTTAGCAATCAGGGCAACATCATCAGCAAATGCCAGCTCTGAAATACAGACCTGTCTCATCTTCCAGTACCCCACTGAATACTTTCTTGTTCTCTCCTTACACGCCTTGATGACATCGTCAATGAGGAGTATGAAAAGATAAGGTGACAGGATATCACCTTGTCTTACACCAGTGGTGGTCCTGAACTCTTCTGACTTATGGTTTGCTGTGTACACTTAATTTCTGCAAGACTTGTAGAAGCTCTGTATAAGGTGCTAGCAGAGGTGCTGGAATGTTCTTCCTTGCCAAACAGTCCCAAAGTTTGCTCCAGGGGACCCTGTCAAACGCCTTTTCCAGATCTATGAAACAAAGATGTATCTCACTCTTATACTCAAGGGCCTATTCACTCAGCTGTCTGAGTGTGAAGATTAGGTCTTGAGTACTTCGGTTAGCTCGGAATCCGCACTGGACCTCATCCAAGTGTGGCTCAGCTAGGCGTCGGAGTCTCTGCTCTAGGATTCTAGAGTAGATTTTACCAGGGACACTGAGAAGGGATATGCCTCTATGGTTTTCACATTGTCGATTGTCACCCTTTTTGAAAATTGGTGTTATGATGGCAATCTTCCAATCCTTTGGTGTGGTCTTGTTGCACCACGCTGCCTGTAGGACCCTTAAGAGTAATTGGTCACTGATAAACTCTCTTTTTCTTCTTCTTGATCGTAACTGCGTATTCTCCTCACGCAAACCAGTGGTGAATATGATGGAGGCTCCAGGGGGAGCAAAGGTCAACTCAACCAACGCAGGATTATGTAAATATGGAGTGTGAGTGTGAAGTATGAGTTAGGCGAATGGTGGACTGTTCGTGTGTTGACCCGTATAAGGCACTCATTCACTCATTACGTTAAGTAAGTCACCAATGCAGATCATTGTAGTCGTTTCAATAGTTTAATTGCACGCACACACTTGACAGATTGGGTACAGGTACAGGAACATGAGTCGACATAGACAGCATAATATTGATCAATGGACTACCGTCCTAAATTAGCATTCATGAAGAATAATCTTGCAATGGAACATCTGTAAACACCAAGATTTCCATAGTTTATAAATACAGTCAGAAGACCTTACTGACCGAGCATGTCAATTAAGCAATACTGTTCAAACTTGACTCCTAAACAGGATCTTTTTCTAGCGAAGATTCCTTTAGGTGAATTACAGCAAATCTCTGTGAAGATAATGTTAATTTCTTTATAATAGTGATCTCTCAATCATCACCTGATAATAAGGAAGTTTTCCTGTTCTCTGCTAATGATTTACAATAAGTAGAATTCCAAAATCAATCGAATTCCACAATGGCTGCTGATTCCCGGATGAGCATCACTCACTATACGGGTGTATAGCCAAATCTTCAATCAAAGCTTTGTTCATCAACAATAAATAATTCCACAAGGATCAGCATATTCTGTCCTTATAGTTGCTGCATATAAACATATTTGGTGCTGCTGGATAATATGTCGTCCCGACATATTCATAGGTAAATACATGTAAACGTCTGCCCATCTTAAGCCTAGGAATGAACGAAGTCAGCAAAAGTACGTTTTTACCTGGACATAAGAAATACACTAGCAAGCACACAAAAAACGCTCTCCCGGCGTTATAGAATCACAACTGGGGAACTCATGGACTAAACGATCCTGGAAGAAACTATCTTCGTCCCCAGAATAACTTAAAGAGATCACAAACTCCTGGGCATTTCTCCGACATGACTTCTTGCCCTAGGCCTAGACAACCGAAGAACCTCCTCACCTCTCTTCATCCGCCGAAAACACCTGACCCCCTTTTTATTTTGTACAGTACAAGAACAAATAGTTCCACTTAAACATACTAAGATATCAAGATATAAGACATACTCGTCCTACATAGACAAACACTACACATAGATTCGGACCATAGACATTCTGAAGCAAGAACAATCTATTCCTAACCAAACACAGAATAGATTCAAGTAAGTCTAAATTCCTCCGCCGAGTTCTATTTCTAAGAACGCTACAAAGAGCGATAACTCACAGAATGACTACTTATTGCCCAATCTGAGTTTCGTCCCTCAAGACCAAAACATACATATAAAGATGAATATATCTTCATCAGACAATTAAAACATTTTACATGGTATGCGTAATCCGTGCGCCTAAAAATATGTGCGCAACAGTCACCTGATACTCCCATGTACTTAACCATTTCTGGTGTTATACCATCACGCCCTGCTGCTTTGCCCATTTTGATTTTCTCCAGTGTTGCCTTCAGTTCTTCCATCTTTATGTCATCTTCATCACCATTGATTTCCTCTTCTGTGCTAGTGGTTATCATTTATGATGCTTGACCTTGCTCACCATCAAGGAGTTCTGAGAAATATTCTTTCCATCTTTCCATTACTTCCTTCGAGGCAGTAAGCAATTTGCCTTGCTTGTCCTTTATAAATTTGAGAGGGCATTGTTTTTCCTTCCTCATGTTCTTTAGGGTCTTATAGAACAATTTCTGGTTTTCTTGCGCATTTTTTCTAGCTTCTCTCCAAATTCTTCCCAGGACTTCTGTTTTGCTGCTAGCACCTTGTTCTTTGCTTCTGTTCTGAGTATCACATGGGACCCAAAGATGCAGCAATAGAGAATGCAGTCAGCAACCCATAGCTTGACTGCTTGCGTCAGGGTCAGCGAACTAGAGCTGACCAAGACCCTACTCCACCTCCACGTGGTGGTCCTGGAAACAGGCTGCATCACTGCAGTCTGGCTGAGAGAGTAGGGATCGAAGAGGGAAGGCAAACCCGGTCCCAAAAAATGCTGTGCTGAAGTCGGATGTGTCGGCCGAAAGGTACAGATATCGCAGCTTTGCTGTAAACAGACACAACACAACCAATGTCCTTTTCAGGACAAATGAGGAAGAAGAAGAAGAAGAGTATCACATATTCTCTATATTTCTCTATTTGTCCTGTTGTGTTTTTAGCTCCTAAGTATTGTTTCCATGCCATTTTCTTCTCTCTTATTTTCTCTTTGACTTCCTCTGTCCACCAAGGTGTCCTCTTTCTCTTGTTCCCAAGTAGGACTTCACCACATGCTTCTGCAGCAGCTGTCTTTATGATGTCCTTAAATTTAAGCCAGAGGGTTTCCAAGTCATCAGGTTGTTCTTCTGTGTTTCTCACCACTGTTGCAATAAGCCCCTGATATCTGGTCTTAATTTCTGCCTCTCTCAGCTTGTAGGTCTTAATGCTCATTTCTCCTGTTCGTTTACTTGGTTTCTTGCATGATGTTGGGCAGTTCCTAGGCTGAGCAACTCTTTCAGTTGTTCTTTTGATTGTAAGCAGATAGTGATCACTTCCAATCTCTGGCCCCCTCCAGACTCTAGCATCCCGGACATAATGACTTCTCATTCTTTGTTGGTTCACATCTAGTGTATGCATGTATGCACTTATGGGGGAACTTTGTGTTTGTAATGATCAGATTCTGCTCACTGCAGAATCTAAGGAGTCGCTTTCCATTGTCATTGAGAGTATCTTCTCCATATCTTCCGATAACTCCACCCCATCTAGCATGGTCATTTCCAACTCTGGCATTGAAATCTCTGAGCATGATAATTTCATCTAGGCAGTCATCCACTGTCCTTTGAAGCAGCTCGAAGAATTCCTCCTTGACCTCTGCTCTCTCATCCTCATTTGGTCCATACACTATGACCAGGTTGACTATGGTTTCTCCTTCTTTTAGTTTTACAACCATAATGCACTCCGAGACAAAGTTCCATCCCTTGATACTATCTTTTTGGTTTTTGGCCACAATGCAACTCATGCCCCCTTTAGCTCTTTCAGATGTGGGTACACCACTGTAGAGCAGTGTGTTGCCATCGAGATCCATGACTCCTTGTCCCTTTTTCTTTGTTTCCGTTAGGCCCTATAGCCAGGATTTCTAATTTTGCTTTCCTCATCTCTTCCACCAGCTCCTCTTCTTTCCCATTTATACTTCTTGTGTTCCAAGTTCCATAAGTCGTAGTCCGTAGTCCGTTCCAGTTCGTCGCCTTTAGAATCAGTCTGGTTTTCTCTCCTGTAGTTCGCGTAATCATGTTTTAAAGCAAACTGGTGTTTGGCCTGTTGTGCCTTTGCATGGTGGAGGGGCTGCCTCCTTAAGGCCTCCATGCAGGCCGCCCTCCTCCTTTTTCAGCCGGGCTTGGGACCAGCCTAGGCAGAGTTGAAGTTGGTAATAAGTCTCTCAAATAACCAGATCTACTTCTCTCGTGAAGTTGTTGGTCTGTCTCTGGCTATGTAAACTAGATGACTTCTCCCATGACGTTAATGGTCAGTCTGGATTCTCTCATATAATCATATCTATTTCTTTCATGAAGTTCATCTATTTCTCTCATGAAATTTGTGATGTATCTCTGCTTTTCCCATATGAGATTTATTTCTCTCAAATGTTTGTGGTCTCATTTTCCCATATGAGATTTATTTCTCTCAAATGTTTGTGGTCTGCTTTTCCTATATGAGATTTTTTACTCTCAAATGTTGGTGGTCTGTCTCTGCTTTTCCCATATGAGATTTATTTCTCTCAAATGTTTGTGGTCTGCTTTTCCCATATGAGATTTTTTACTCTCAAATGTTTGTGGTCTGCTTTTCCCATTTGAGATTTTTTACTCTCAAATGTTTGTGGTCTGCTTTTCCCATTTGAGATTTTTTAATCTCAAATGTTTGTGGTCTGCTTTTCCCATTTGAGATTTTTCACTCTCAAATGTTTGTGGTATGCTTTTCCCCTATAAGATTTTTCACTCTCAAATGTTGGTTGTCTGCTTTTCCCATATGAGATTTATTTTTCTCAAATGTTTGTGGTCTGCTTTTCCCATATGAGATTTTTTACTCTCAAATGTTTGTGGTCTGCTTTTCCCATATGAGATTTTTTACTCTCAAATGTTTGTGGTCTGTCTCAGGCTTCTCTCATCCCGACAGCTTCCCCCTCAAATGGGTTGGTGAAGGCAGTCTTGAAAGACACGTTTTTCAAAATATGAAAATATGGTAGTAATATTTGACATCAGAACTCCAGAATTAAAAAAATGAGCTGGGAAAAAGACATGCTCGAGACCTGATTTGGTCAGGATTTTTTGTCCTAAGCCCCTCCAGGCCTCTTCCTTCTTCACTTCATAAGCATGCAGGCCAATCACTGAACCATAATACCTCATCTGCTTCTGCATAGATGCTTCTGTAGCAATTTATTGTACATGGTGGCATTGCCAGTAACATGTCATGTACAGCTTCACCTTAGTTGGCATTTATAATAAAGAAGTGATTCTATACTGGGTCCAGAGAGATCCCTGGATTTCATATGGGGCTTCACAAAGATTGATGATTAAACTTTCATAAAAGTCAAACATGAAGATATTTATTGATGTGACTCACTCGTAAATGGTGGCAGCAGCTTCTGGACATCTGGAATTTTCATCTTTCTCCGCATGACCAAGAAGAAAGGAACCAGGTAACTGATCAGCTTAAGAAGCTCCAGCTGCCTGCAAATTTCTTTCTTGGCTGCAAGGTGTTCCTGGACAACAACAGCACAAGTGTGATAAAACAGGTTGCTACTGGCATCATAGCATTTATATACTGCTAACTTAAACCTCTGACAGATTCACGGCAACTTATGTCATAATGAATATTGCAGTGGCAGGCAACCCAGCAGCTATGGGGATCTACTTTAGAAACACTGAGCTCTCTAAAGATGTAACGTGACAAAATCATGTCTGGTTTCAGGTTTCTACCTTTTTTGAAATTTGGAATAAGTGCCACCTATAGGTTTATAACTTTTATCTCTACTGGATGATCTTCTTCCTGCTATCCCATCAACTGAAAGGAGGAACATTTGTACTAAATGACATTTGACCTAATTTTAATTTCACTTTTAAGAACAGATGATGTTCCTGTCTCCTGCAGTTGACAATTAAAGTGAATATTTGTCAGCTAGCTCACTGGAAATTTAGAAAAAAGCATCTTTATCCCTGGGGATACCTCACTTTTAAATACCGTCAGGAGAGGGCTAGTACAAAAGTTTTCTATCTTTAAGATTCTTTATTTTTTTTTGTTCCCCTCCATAATCTAGAGACGTACCAAATCATCCCCATGTGACCTGCTGGGGGATCGGTATGTTGCAGTGCTAACAACAGATTTCCCTCAATGTTTGTCTTATCAAACACCAACATGTTCTTCTATCTTGTTCCACTGGCACTTGTTTGGTTCCTACAGTCAGTTCTACATTTGTAATGTTGTCATGTCAAAGAAGAGTTGGCCACTCGAAAAGCAGCAGCTGGGAGACTTTATCAGGCCATAAATCGAGGATTCCTCAGCAAGAAAGAGGTTGGTAAGAAAACGAAGATGGCTGTATACCGCTCCACCTATGTCCCAGTCTTGACATATGGATGCGAGTCATGGGCAATGACTACAACCCACAAAAGCCAGATCCAAACCTCAGAAATGAGGTATCTGAGGAAGGTGGTTGAAGTAACAAGAAGAGACATGGTCCGCAACCAGACGATACGTCAAGGCCTAAAATCCCACCCCCTGCAGACCCAAATAGAACAGTCCCAACTAAGATGGTTTGGCCATGTCTGCAGAATGGGAGAAGATCGGCTACCACGACAAGCATGGGAACAAAGCCAGGGATCCAGACCTCCAGGACGACCCAGAGTCCGCTGGGAGGACAACATTAGACAATCTTTGCAGGACCGAGGACTAGAATGGAACCAGGCCAGGAAGAAGACAGCTGATAGAATAGTCTGGCGCTCTCTCTTCCAAACCTCTACACCTCACGGTAGAAGGGGAACGACTAAGTAAGTAAGTCATGTCATTTCAATCCTTCTATTCTATATAGCCATCTGCTAACAAAAGTATGTAGCTGCTTGGCTGTTGTTTATGTTGTTCTCCGTGTTTCAGAGCCATGCAATAGGACTGGCTTGTTATGCAAGTTGAAGATTATTATTTTTGTGTTGGACGAGATGTCTTTTGATTTCCATGTGATGCTGCACTGTAATTCTGTCCTTCAACCGGCCCGATTCTGTGGTTCTATTTTGAATTTTCATCATTTTTTTCTTCTCATTTGTATATATATCGTGTTTGGTATTTTTGGGTAGATAATTAAATGGGTTCGTTTATGATGGTAGATTTATTTTTACACTCGACCAGTTTTATTTTCTTCGGATCACGCGATTTTTCGTTGTTTACGGAAGTCGCCATTTCATGCACGCAAGTCAGAAACACGCGACCGTCACATAATGTGACGCAATTTTGGACACGCGGTTTTTGCATTGTTTTCAAATTTGATTGGCGGGGCTTGTAGTTATTTTATTTTTCTAGCGTTTCCATTGGTCGAGGGAAAACTTGGGTTATGCGTAGGAGAGAACACGCGGGGGTGGCCCCAGTGTGTATAAATAGCCAGTTAGACTGGGGCCAACTTCTCTATCGTAAGAAATAATTGTCAGCCGTCAGACTTCGTATTTATCGTCTCCACTGTGGGAAAAACAGCGATAAATTGGTATGTAGTAATTTTATTATCGTTTTACTTATTAGTGGGTTTTTGAGAATTTCGCCCGTAGTTAATTTTTTCGGGGACATTAACTTTTAAGTTCTAAACGATAGTGCCATCCATTATCATCTTTGAAGAACGATGTAAATGTAACAGTGTGCTTATTCTTTCTATGATTTTGGCAGTAGATAGGAACGTGTGAAGTTATAAGCTACACGTGTGCTCATATTTGTAGAATGTTATGTAAAACCACCATTTATTCCTGTGTATTTACAAATGTAATTTTATTGGGAATCGATTGTGTGTACTAAATTTTATTATGCCTTAAATGTAAGAAATGCAGTCGGAGAGTAAAGATGTATGTTATAAGTGGATTATACTGCTTAGAGGAGTAAACTATTCCTATAGCGAGATTTCATTTAAATTGGGGCTTAAGTAGGAAACCGCATGTGTAAATGTTAAAAAGGAGGCCACGGGATTTCGGACAAAGGATTTCCTAGTTTGAATGTTTGGACACGTGGGTAGCCAGGATTTCCTAGTTTGAATGTTTGGACACGTGGGTAGCCACGCGTAACAAATAGATAAGAGGCAGACAGGTCGGGAGGTTTCTGTTTACTTCCCTGTCAGATTATAGTTGAGAGAGAGAGAGAGGGGGAAGGAGTGAGAATGAAGAGACCCGGGGAATAGAAATATTTTATGTATCGGTTTTTTTCAGAACGAGAGAAGGGGAGTAGGAGGAGTGAGATTTAAGTGCCACGTGGGTAATATTAATTGTTTGTATTGTTGTACATGACGAGTGCCACGTGGGTAGTATTATTGTATGTATTGTTGTACATGACGAGTGAAGTACTGAGTAAGGGAGTTATAAAGATTAATGGGTTAGAGATGCGTTATGTTGGGATGGTTATACAATAGACGCATTTTCTTTTAATTTCAGCGAGTCACGGCGAAACAGTGGGGAGCATAATTTTGTCAATTAAAATTATCCACGGCAAAAAGACATATCTCAGGGTCAGAGTACTCGAGTTATCGTCAGGAGCAAAAGAACACAACCTAAACGGTCTATTGCAGTGAAATCAAGGCTGTGTTTTTCCTCTAACTCCGGAGCGGGTTAAAAGAGGGAAGCTATTCAGCAGCAGAGAAGTTTTGTTTTTCGACAGTTAATCAAGTACCTCATGCTTGACGCCAGAACTTCATCATCATCGCAGAATTCAGGAACAGGTGAGAGGGTTAAAATACCTGGGTCTTGAAAGTAACGAGAGAAGAGCGTAACGGAGACGCCGCATCATCAGTCGTCGAGTGTTAGAGAGACACTGAGACCAAGAGAGAGAGGGAGCGCATATTGCCTACCAAGTTGGAAGCTGTGTAGACGTTTTCGTTGAGGAAGAGTCAACCGGACTGAGACAGTAGAATCTTATTTGTGTTAGAGAGTGGAGGCTAAAGTGGACAGCCCCCACAATCGTAGAGTTATTTTAATCACTAATCATTTTATTGTTCCTCAGCAGGGTGACAGAAAGAGTGAATGTGATTTGGGGTTTTTTCTGGTGTCTATCAATGTACTTGTTACGTTATTTTTCAGGCCGTGCAACAGTGCACGCTAATTTTTTTTGTAATTGATGTATGATGAACTTTAATGATTTCTGTATGTAAATAAATTTATCTATAATATATTTACTGGATCAGCTTCTACACTCTATACTTATTCTATGTTGTCTGTATAATGATGTCTGTGGTCATTTTATACACCTTATCTCCTTGTGTTTAAAGGTAGTTAGAGGAGGGTGAGATTATAGCCATTTTGAAGTCACGAAGCGGCAAGGGGAGAGGCAAATCCTGGTTCTATCCCTTGAGCCAATAGTCTCATCTGTCCACAGGCATGTCAATTTTCATCTAAATTCTATCTTCTCAGACTTTCTCATACTAGGGTCTTGCTTTCATTCAGGCAAACTCTATAAACTTAAAACCACTTCGTGACATTCCATATATTTCCCATTGCAATGAAAGCTCCTTTAGCCCTTTGTATTCTTATTTTGATTTCATTCTATGTTCCTCCAGATCTGTCCAAATTGCTGTTAAGATATATGTATGATTCCACATCTTGTACAAATGTTATCTCCTCGTGCAATCAGGTGATCATTAATTGCATTTATTCTAATAACTTTTGTCTTTTCTCTGCGTATTTTAAAACCCAACTGCTGTGACCTCTCATCAAGTATTTCCATTTTGTCTTGCACCTTGTTAAAGTATTGGGATAGAACAGCCAGGTTATCGGCAACATCAAGATTATCAAGCTGAGATGTACTTTAGCAAAAAATGTTTAAAACTGTGCAGACACCAATAAGGTTAATAATATTTCTTGCAAGAGGCCAATGGGCAAATGAAGCTGATTACATGCATGAGAATAGACAGTCCATTTGTTCTGGACATAACAGACAAGTTGAAATAAAATGTGACAAATTTTTAAGTTGTAGAGAGCATACAGAAGTTATAGGAAGAAATTAATTATGTACAGACCTGGCTGAACATCTGCACTCAACAGGATCTGACAGGTAAAGAATATGCCTGCATAACATACCTGAATCAAATTTTCATGCATTTGCAATCTTGTTTTCAGCCTCTCATACCCAGGTGGATCTATCTGATTGTCCATCAACCGTACAATGCTTGAAACATGGTATCCGGAACTTGACAAATGGAAAGAAAAAAACAAGAAAAAAACTGATAAGAATCAATGCTACATTTTATAAGTTCTACATTCAATGTGTATCTTCTGTCACTGAAGGTGAGTACAAGACCAAAGGCTATGAAGAGACAGAACTGGCCTACAGTATTTCCTTAACAATATCTGGCCTGCTGCTCCAACTTTCTGTCCCTGACTGCTGGTACTGATGACAGCAAGTTGGTGAAAAGTCACTATTTGTGGTTTCTCCATAACTATTTCTAAAGCCTTAAGCATTACCATTACTTCTACCAGAAAGATTAATTTGTTTTCTATTACTTTGTATCTTTTGCTAATTTTCCATTTCAGTATTACCATTCCTACACCTAGTAGAGTCAGAGTGGCTAAGAGGTATGGCGTCTGCCTCTAATTCTAAAGGTACCAGTATCGGTTCCCAAAAGAGGGAATATTTTGATGGAAATTTGTTTCAGAACCAGTGGGTCCTAATGATGTCATACTCCCCTGATCTCACAGGTAGTGAGATGTCACAGGTAGTGAGATCAGATGCCTAGCCTTCTTGGATAAGGGTGAAAAAAATAGGAGATCCGGTATGCATGTTGCGCATGTTAAAAGTCCCTCGGCAGTTGGAAATTGTAAAAAGTAGGCCATACGGCCACTGCCCTGGCAAAATGTACAAAATTAGGAAAACCTACTCACCACAAAAATATTTTTAGAATGTGTGATTTCTGTATACACACATTGGGATCCTTGCCAGTGCTACGGAGTTTGTGCACTGTGCTGAGATCTTCCTTGTGTGATCAAAGAGAGGAGGTCGGAGTACTGATGTTGTCCATGTGCAATGAAGGTAGTCCTTAAAAAAAGACCAAAAATCCTAGCTGTCCATCATCATCATCATGAGCAACAGTAGCAAAAGATGAGCAAGAGGAAGGAAGAATGCAAGAGGGAACTGTGTGCCCGATTTTCAACCCTTGGAAAATTAATTTCTTTCGTATATTTCTGTCTATCTACCTACCTAGTCTGATTCTGCTCTTGAGTTAGGGAAGGCAAAGACAGAAGGAGAGGCTTAAACAATTCACTCCCTACGGCAGTATCTGCTATGGGACACAAAGCTGCTCACGTCTAGTAAAATCTCTCGCATACACTGGACTGTTTGTTGTTGATGTGCTCCATGGTTTTGTCCTTTACAGTGCTAACGTCATTACATTTGCATACTTTTACTTTCTCCTTTACTGGGCTAACATCTTTACATTTGTATACTATCACTTTCTCCTTTACTGATCTAACATCATTACATTTGGATACTATCACTTTCTCCTTTACTGGGCTAACATCTTTACATTCGCATACTATCACTTTCTCCTTTACTGGGCTAACATCTTTACATTTGTATACTATCACTTTCTCCTTTACTGGGCTAAGATCTTTACATTTGTATACTATCTCTTTGATGTGGGAGTCAGTTTTTGGCACTTTTGATTCCCATGGTTCAGTCTTTCCTACTGTTTGTCACAATGGATAGCTGTGGGTAATTTTTTTTCTTCTTTTTTGTACACTCTCAGATGTCTACTTGAATATTTTCAAAGAAAGCAGTGATCAGCTTCAGGCTATTTGCATCTCCATAAAGTTTTTCCAGGAATGGTACTGATGACGGCCATATGTACTTTTAATGTTCGTCATATGTTGGGCACCTTTTGAAGCAGATGTTCAGCAGTCATTTTATCAGTGCCACAGTTACACTCATCGGTAGTTCCTATCTTTAACTTGTTGAATAGATGATATCCCAATTTGTTGTGGCCTGTGCGGAGTCTGAAAATTACCACTTGTTCTCTTCTCTTGAGCCGGTAATATGCATCATTTTGTGTGTGACCTAGATGCTCTGCATCACATTTGCTTGGTATGTGTAATGATCTAATCTTGTATCGTTTTCCACCCTGAGGGATTTCTACTGTGATCTAGTGGTAAGTGCCCTAAGTTTTGGTTATTTCCGTCAAAAGTTTTGTGTGCTGGATGTGTTGTCTCCCCTACCAGTAGTTGAGTCGCAGCTCTTCTCATCATAGAGACAAAGAAAGAATATGACTACTGCTCTTCAGACATGTTGTATGAGGTGACTAATAAGATGTGAGGGCTGGCAAACTCATCATGTAAAATAAATTGTTACAGAAACCACTGTTACAACAGCAAGGGAATGTTTTAAAGCAGGCTTTCAGCAAGAAGGTCAGCTTCAGTGGTTGTTCCATGCTCCACAGGCAGCAAAAAGGTTAACAATGATGGCTGAACTAAAACAATAACACATTTTATCTCTGACTGACACCTCAGCCTTTCACAATCTTGAGTCCTGTATCTGTATTCTGACTGACACCTCAGCTTTTCACAATCTTGAGTCCTGTATCTGTATTCTGACTGACAACTCAGCCTTTCACAATCTTGAGTCCTGTATCTGTATTCTGACTGACACCTCAGCTTTTCACAATCTTGAGTCCTGTATCTGTATTCTGACACCTCAGCTTTTTACAATCTTGAGTCCTGTATCTGTATTCTGACTGACAACTCAGCTTTTCACAATCTTGAGTCCTGTATCTGTATTCTGACTGACACCTCAGCTTTTCACAATCTTGAGTCCTGTATCTGTATTCAACAACTCTTTTCACAATCTTGAGTCCTGTATCTGTATTCTGACTGACACCTCAGCTTTTCACAATCTTGAGTCCTGTATCTGTATTCTGACACCTCAGCTTTTTACAATCTTGAGTCCTGTATCTGTATTCTGACTGACACCTCAGCTTTTCACAATCTTGAGTCCTGTATCTGTATTCTGACACCTCAGCTTTTCACAATCTTGAGTCCTGTATCTGTATTCTGACTGACACAGCTTTTCACAGCTTTTTACAATCTTGAGTCCTGTATCTGTATTCTGACACCTCAGCTTTTCACACAATCTTGAGTCCTGTATCTGTATTCTGAGGATGACTACCTGGTGGCAGTCAGAGCTGGTGTTATAAATCACATTTGCAGCTTGCTCTAGAGCTTGAACCTCAGCTGTATAGTTGGAACAGAATTTACCAGTGGGAATGTGCCTAGTCTCATAGTGGTTGTCAGGATATGAGATAAAGATACCGGCACCTCCATTCCCAACAGCATTAGTTGCTGATCCATCTGTATAGGCATGTATCCATGATTGATCGGGATAGCTTTCTTGGATCATACTCAATGTAGCAGTTCGTTTTTGCAGATCATTATACTCACATCCACTTGTGAGACCACTGACTGTTGTATTAATTTGGAGGGCACTGCTGGCCTGCTCCCATGGTACAGGGTATAGGGTGGGCTTCAGTGGTGTTGTCTTCATGGATAGGTCTTCTTGATGCTGTCTTATAAGTCTTTTCCCCCGATGCACAAAGCTGCCACGCTTTAGACGTCCCAATGCCAGATCATCTAGTCTTGCCTTCATTGGGTGCATTGGCATACTGTTGTACTTTTCCATCTGGATCATGGTTTCCGTGTCTCCTCCATGGGACAACGTCTGCAATCCAGCAACCTTCTGCATCTCTGTTATTGGTGTAGTTCTCATGGCTCCTGTAATGAGCCTGAGAGCTTGATTTTGCACCTTGTCCAAAGACTGCAGATGTGAGTTAGCAGCTGATGACCATGCTGCTGAGCCAAACTCTAAGCGTGGTCCCATCACTCCATTACAAATCTTCTCTAGACTTCGTTCACCTGCTCCCCAGTCGGCACCTGCCAATTCTCTGAGTATGCCTAGTCGTCTTCGGGCCCCTCCCTCTGCGCCCTCAATATGCTCATTCCATGTAAGCCTTTGGTCAAATGTCACCCCAAGATAGGTGGGGTAGCTCTCTTCCTTGACCACGGTTGTCCCTAGGTGTATGTCAGCCGATTTGTCCCTGGGGGCGAGGGAGAACAGTGTTGTGGAGGTTTTGTCTGTGTTTATTGTGATAAGCCATTTCTCTGCCCATGACACTAGCATGTCTGCTGCCCGCTGCATTCTATAATTTGCTGTGGTGACATTTTCATCAGCGCACCAGAGTACTAGGTCATCTGCATACAAGGCAGCCCCAACTCCCGCAGGGAGATCTTTCACCAGGTCATTGATGTAAACAAGGAAGAGTGTTGGGGAAATTACTCCTCCTTGAGGTACCCCCTGATGGAGCAACACTTTTCTGCTCTGCAGACCGTCAAGAGTGACTCTAGTTCTCCTGCCATGCAAGCACGACTGGATCCATCCCATCATGTTTCCCTGGACTCCACCTCTCCTAAGCCTTGCAATGAGGCCATCTTTCCACACCCCGCCAAAGGCCCGCTTGAAGCCGACCCAGATCGCCAGCACCTCTCTCCTCTCCTGGAAGGCATCTTCTATTGCTTGAGACAAGTAAGCAACCCGGTCCTCTATACTGTAGCATTCTCCAAATCCAGCTTGTTCCGGCACCAGGATCTGCTCAGACTCTAAATACCATTTCAATCTGTGGTTGACCATTCGCTCCATAGTCTTCCCAACACAGCTTGTGAGACTGATTGGCCGGTAACTTGCAGCCTCGGTCTTACATTTCCCTTTCTTTAGTATGGGTATTGTGATGGCTTCTCTCCATACTTGGGGTACCGTTCCTTTCAACCAGCTGTGGTTGAATATCTCAAGCAGTTTTGTCTTTGCTGCTGAGCTCAGATTTACTAGCATTTCGTTGCTGATTTTGTCTGGGCCGGGTGACTTTTGAAACTTAAGCTTGGAAATAGCCTTCTGTAGTTCTCCTAGTGTGATGGGTTCCCTCATTGGGGCAGGAGTATCTGTCTGTCCCATGGTTGCCAGTATTTCTTTTCTTATCTCTCTCTGATGATCTATGTTAATGGGTAAGTTGCTTTCTGAACTGTATCTTCTAGCAAACAAGTCTGCAGCTTGTTTTCCTCTGAAAAGTTTGCCACCTTCATCCAATGTGATAGTCTGCCTAGGTGAGGAACGCTCTTCATTTAGAGACTTGACTAATCTCCAAAGTTTCCTGCCGTCTTTCTCAAGGTTCAGCGATGCCGTTTTAGTTCTCCAGCTTTTCCGTTTTTCTTCTAGCTTTGTTCTCTGAAACTCTGCTACAGCCTTTTTCCATTTGTTGTGAGTTTCAAGTGAAGGCTGAGACTCTGCGTCCTTTCTAGCCCTGTCCATGGCTTCCTGACATTCTTGGAGTGTGCTGGACCAGTATGGTATGTAGTTACGCCGGCATCCTTTGGGAATGGTTTCTTTTGCAGCTTGTAGTATGCATCTGTTGAAGTCTTTTACCACTTCATTAATGTCTCTGTTCTGCACCTTGAGGGTAGACAGCAGCGTGTTCACCTGATGCCTGAATAAACCCCAGTTGGCTTTTTTGTAGTTCCATCTTGTAATGGCTGGGCCTGTACTGAGAGTTGCACTCTGGACAGTAAGAAAGATTGGGCGATGGTCGCTTCCCCCTATTTGGTCTCCTACTTCTCTACTAATAGATCCAGCTATATCTGGTGTGGAGAAGGCAAGATCTGGTGTTGAAGTTGTGTGCCATCCTCTGGAGTAGAAGGTAGGAGTATCTGTGGCATTATTGACTAGGATTAGGGAGTGATCATCTTGCCAAGTTTCAACCTCTTCACCTCTGTGATCCAGATGGTTATAGCCCCAGCTCTGGGAGTGGCTGTTAAAGTCTCCAACTGCTATAAAGTTGGTGGCTGGTACCTGTATAGAGCTGAGACTCAGGGGTTTGTTGTTCGGACAGTAATAGTTCAGGAGTTCTATTTCCATCTTGTCTACCCTTATCCGCAACAGCTGATATTCTGCTCCATCCATGAAGGTTTTCCCCTCGTGTGCAGGAATGTTATTCCTTACAAGAGCAAGTACTCCTCCTTTTCGTCTATCTTTTCTGTCGGATCTGAAGCATTGATATCCCCTTATTTTAAAGGTTTGATCTGCTTTCAAGTGAGTCTCTTGGATACAGCAAACACTGACTTGCTTCTCATACAAGATGTTTTCCAGCTCTGTCTTTTTGCTGTATCCAGCCTGCTCGCTGTTCACTCCCCCCGCATTCCAGTGCATCATGACAAGTGGCACCCTGGGCCTCCCTTTCCCTGTTTTGCCCTGGTCAGTAGCTCTCCTCCGCCGTCTGCCGACTCCACAAGACGGTCCAGAGGGTCCTCCAGTAGCTGACGGTGGGCTCTGTCGAGGCTCAGAGCCCGGCACTGCACCTGCCTGGTGGAGCTCCACAGGGCGAGCACCAGTACGAGATTTATTTGACGGTGTACTCTCCATAGAAAAAAAAAAGCGAGTTGCGTGATACTGTGGTTTCCGGTGCGCCTTCTGGCCCAGTATCTATGACTTTAGCACCTGTTCAACGGGAGAGTGGGCTCATCCCTAATCTGTTTATGTTCCCAGTAGTAGACTATTCGCAAGCAGCCTGGGGGTGTCACTGCTCTGCGCGGACCTTGTTTACCGAGGCGGCGTCCGAGCTCGTATGGTGAAAATATGGTTGCATTATCTTCAAAATAGCCCTGTCTTTCCTGCCATCCTGCAACTTTGAGTTAGGGAGTTCTGAGCTCCAGTCTCCCTCCCAGGCATTTTATCCTGGCCTGGCACGCATACAGAGGACCCCACTTCTGGTTCTAAGTTAGCAGTTGGGGACAGGTGGGGTAGCACACTGTGCATTCCCCGTCATCCAGGGGGCTCTCCAACTATGCAGAGCTTGCACAATGCTGTGCTCTGGTTCTGGGCTCATCCAAGGAATCCTCACGTCCTGCACAGAGCCACTTCCAGATACCCACCACCTGCCAACCCCCCATTGTAGAAATCTCCTGCATGCGGCCATCCAGTCAAGAGCCAGTATTAAGTCTGGTGCCCAAGTGATTCCCCCCAAGCTCAGTGTGCAATTCTGGGTTCCGATCATGCTGCAACACAGGGGGGATTGTGATGCTCAGCCATCTCTCTCAACTCTGCACCGATAAATGACATCGGGGACTTAACTGTGTTTCAGTACTGGGAGGCCCCGTTTCCGGGTACACCACACACAGCCAGTTGAGGCAACGGTCGCCGTGGGCGTAGCTTTTCACAATCTTGAGTCCTGTATCTGTATTCTGACTGACACCTCAGCTTTTCACAATCTTGAGTCCTGTATCTGTTTCTGACTGACAACTCAGCCTTTCACAATCTCGAGTCTTGTACCCGTATCCCTCATTCCATGCTCAATCCCCTTATATGCTGATGAAGACTTAATGTAGACTTTTTGTCCTGATGATGATGACTTAATGCAGACTTTTGTCGTGATGATGATGACTTAACACAGACTTTTGTTGTGATGATGATGACTTAATGCAGACTTTTGTCCTGATGATGATGACTTAATGCAGACTTCTGTCCTGATGATGACTTAACGTAGACTTTTGTCCTGATGAAGATGACTTAACTCAGACTTTTGTCCTGATGATGATGACTTAACGCAGACTTTTGTCCTGATGATGATGATGACTTAACGCTGACTTTTGTCATGATGATGATGACTTAATGCAGAATTTTGTCCTGATGATGATGATGACTTAACGCTGACTTTTGTCCTGATGATGATGACTTAACGCCAACTTTTGTCCTGATGATGATGACTTAACGCCAACTTTTGTCCCGATGATGATGACTTAACGCCAACTTTTGTCCTGATGATGATGACTTAACACCGACTTTTGTCCGATATAATAAAAACCAGAAGCAGAATAGGGAACATAAAGAAATTGACAAAGACTAAATAATACATAAAAAATGTTTTAGTGTTAAACAATATTTCCATCTTTGCCACAAAACGCAGCAGGGAGCTTTACCCTATTTCCACTATCATCAGTCCCATAACTCATGGGACACCACAGTTAGCGAGCTCTTAACTCATGTCACCAGTCCTGTCTGACTGTCTGTTTAGTTTCAAAATAGTTTCTCCATTTTTAATGCTAGTAATCCACTTGTGTTTTGGTCTTCATTAGCCTGGTGCTATGCCATGAAGGAAAGCCTCTTCTGTGATCTCATTACAATCACAAGCTATACCATGTCGGCTTCCAGTTCTTTACTACTGCTGAGAAGGTCTTCACATGGTTCATTATTTCTAATTATGTATCTCAGTTTAACTGAACAATGACAGTCTCCATGGTAACACCGAGGGGTCTCTGAGAAGACAAAAAAAAATGACTACAGCTCCCTCTGGCATACTGATATATGTGACTAATACGAGGGTGTGCTTGTGGCTGGCAACCTCATCATATCAAATAAATTGATAGAGAAACCACCACAACAACAGCACTTGAATGTTCTGGTGCAGTCTTCCTACAAGGGGGGGGGTCATCTCTGTCCACTAAGCACTATTTTTGTGGTGCCTAGTTGGCAGAGAGGATAGTAATGATTCGCTCCCATAGCTAGGTTGTGTCATTCGGAAGGTCCTGGGTTTGATTCCCGGTAATCCTATCACTTCTGTTGTTTTTCTGTTGTCTAGTCTTCTTCTACTTTATTTCTCACGAGTGCCTGAAACATACCTTTGTGTATTATTCATTTACCTTAATATATCATATCCTCTCCAGCATCATCTTCTCATCTCTTGTTCCACTTGCAATTGTCTGGTTCTTGTCGCCAATTCCACACTGGTAATTTTGTCATACCATTTCATTCCTTATATTCTATGCAAGCAAGTTGGTATCTTCCTGATTGTTGTTTTTGCTGCTCTGCAAGTTTCAGAGCCATTTAATAGAACCGACTTGACATCTGAGTTAAAGATTCTGATTTTTGTGTTGGATCTGCTTTCTTTTCATTTGCATATGTTTGCTACTGAATGAAGTTTGATGTTACTCCTTGTCATTTCTGGAAGTCTCTGGGTCATATGATCAAGAACAGAACTAGTGCTCCCACCACAGACAATTATGGTGAGGTTGTGCAAACGGCTGACAACCCTAGTGTGTAAAACAGCAGGAACAACCATTACAAGAGCACATATAAAGTGTATTGGCACAGGTTTCCTCCAAGAAACCTACTGAAGTAGTAATAACAGAAAACAAGAAAAAGAGAAAGCCTTATTTAAGAACACAAGAAAACGTGATGAGGCTTACTTGAAGACAAACATGTTTTTGTGGTATTGCATTTCATCTTGGGCAAATGTTAGCTGCATGGCCAAGTTGTCCACATGGCTCATGAAAAATCTTCGCTCTTCGGCCATTTCATCATCATCTGGTATGTCCGCAGGTAGCTGAGCGTAAACTTTTGCATAGTCTGGATCTTTGGTCACATCCAACAAACCTGTCATATAAGTATAACACTTGGATCTCAAGTTCATCATATTCAAATATATGTCCTTTTATTTCTTTCTTCTGCACTTCCTCAGAAAAAGCATAATCATTATGGTTGAGACAATCTATGTCAAGTGGTAAAAACCTATTATCTTGGTTGGACAATCTATGTAAAGCCTTATAACTTTGGTTGAGACAATCTATGTAAAGACTTATAACTTTAGTTGAAACAATCTATGTAAAGTCATAACTTTGGTTGAAACAATCAATGTAAATCCTTATAACTTTGGTTGAGACAATCTATGTAGAGTGGTAAAGTCCTATTATCTTGGTGGACAATCTATGCAATGCATACTGGTTGAGACAACCTTATTAAAGCCTTATAACTTTAGTTGAGACAATCTATATAAAGCCTTGTCATTTTGGTTGAGACAATCTATGTAAAGTCTTATCATTTTGGTTGAGACAACCTATGTAAAGTCTCATCATTTTGGTTGAGACAATCTATGTAAAGTCTTATCATTTTGGTTGAGACAACCTATGTAAAGTCTCATCATTTTGGTTGAGACAATCTATGTAGTCTTATCATTTTGGTTGAGACTATGTAAAGCCTTATCATTTTGGTTGAGACAATATATGTGAGACTCATTTTGGTTGCGACAATCTGTGTAAAGCCTTATCATTTTGGTTGAGACAATCTATGTCAAGTGGTAAAAACCTATTATCTTGGTTGGACAATCTATGCAATACATACTGTTGAGACAATCTATGTCAAGTGGTAAAAACCTATTATCTTGGTGGACAATCTATGCAATACATACTGGTTGAGACAATCTATGTAAAGCCTTATAACTTTAGTTGAAACAATCTATGTAAAGTCATAACTTTGATTGAAACAATCTATGTAAAGTCTTATAACTTTGGTTGAGACAATCTATGTAAATCCTTATAACTTTGGGTGAGACAATCTATGTAAAGTGATAAAATCCTATTATCTTGGTGGACAATCTATGCAATGTATACTGGTTGAGACAACCTTATTAAAGCCTTATAACTTTGATTGAGACAATCTTATGTAAAGCCTTATCATTTTTGTTGAGACAATCTATGTAAAGCCTTATAATTTTGGTTTAGACAATCTATGTCAAGTCTTATAACTTTGAATGAAACAATCTGTGTAAAGTCTTATAACTTTGGTTGTGACAATCTATGTAAAGTCTTATAACTTTGGTGGAAACAATCTATGTAAAGTCTTATCATTTTGGTTGATACAATCTATGTAAAGTCTTATAATTTTGGTTGTGACAATCTATTTAAAGTCTTATAATTTTGGGTGAGACAATTTATGTAAAGCTTTATCACTTTGGCTGAGACAATTTATGTAAAGCCTTATAATTCTGGCTGAGACAATTTAGGTAAAGCCTTATAACTTTGGCTGAGACAATTTATGTAAAGCCTTATAATTTTGGCCGAGACAATTTATGTAAAGCCTTATAACTTTGGCTGAGACAATTTATGTAAAGCCTTATAACTTTGGCTGAGACAATTTATGTAAAGCCTTATAACTTTGGCTGAGAAAATGTATGTAAAGCCTTATAACTTTGGTTGTGACAGTCAATGTAAAGTTGTAAAAACCTGCCATACTAATACAGACAATCTAATCTTCCAAGAGCAAAACTTCCAAGGTCACAGGTAATCAATGACATGTCAAAAGTAATTGCTTTTCCAAATTGTTAGGACAATGCTAATTAATTTTTTGTTCCCTGCTTTTAGTTTCAACACTCACCAGCTGCCAGAAACTCTGTCACCAGCGGCTTTTTGGTTTCAGGCTTGCCTAACATGTTGACATCCAAGTTCCCCCGCCAACGCTCACTAAACTTAATACGCTTCTCTCTTGGAAAGTAAGCACCATGCCACAGACCCTTCAGCATGTAGTCCACATCAGTGAGTAGCTGGCCCACATATGTATCAAGATATGCTGGTGGAATACTGCAAACAGTAGCCTGATCAAAAGTGGCATCTAATGAGATGAATGGCGTTTGGTTTAATACATACATTCCCAGGGTCAACTCTCGAACAATGGTGTGCACTTCCCTGGAAGACACAAAAAAAACAACAATCAATGATATTTGTGAAATTAACACACACACACACAAAGTAATGTTCGTCTTACAAAGACAATGGACATAGAAACTGTCAATGTTACGACCTTAAGATCTTTACCTGGGACAAACAAACAAAAACAGTGGACAAAAGATAGCAAGACCTAAGGTAAATGCATAAAGACAAATAAAAAAAGATAAGTCATAAATGGAAAATACTGCAGTCATTCTAGTAAACTGCAGTAGAAACACAGCTGCCACACAGGACAATTACAGTCAGTCAGTTATCATTCAATGACATTGATCACAGCAGCCAGCATGACACACTTGACTCAAGAATACAAACTTCACCTCCCTACAATGCTTCATGGCAATAGTGGAAGGAAAAAAGTAATAAAAGAAAAAGCAAGTAAGTAGATATTAAGAGAAGAAAGATATTTACCAAACTATTTAAAAGTACTGAAACCAAGGCAGCATCCAAGAAAATAGGACGAATAAATGAAAGTATCCAAGATAAAAGGACAAATAAACAAGATAGAATTGAATCTAAAGGCATGGAAATTCTTAAGTGGACAGATTGTCCATTAAAAAAAAAATAAATAAAGAATGGGACAGAGTTGTAGGAAAATAAAAATACAAAAGGCGAGAGATGCTATCATTCATTGCACTGGCAACTACATGGAAATCAAATCCAACAACAACAACAACAAATCTTCAACTGAAATGTCATGACAGTCCTATTGCATGGCTCTGAAACATGGAAAATGAAAGAAAAAAACCCAACAACAACCAAGACGATTCAGACTTTCATAAATGGGTACTTCTGCAGAACTGAAGGGTTGAAGTATGACAAGGTCACCAATGTGGAACTGATATAAAGAAACAGACTAATATTCATGGAACAAGAGGCATGGAAAAGTTCTTGCCACTGGATAGGACACACACTAAGGAAATCAGCTGAAAGCATTACAAAGCTGTTTTATTCTGGAGTCCCTAGGGTAAGAGAAATATAGTGTGACCTAAAAACACAAGGAGAAGGGAACTGGTGACTGACATTAAAGGAGTAAGTGGACATACAAAGACCTTGAACAGACTGCACAGGCACAAAGGCTAGGTGTGAAATTGGTGAAGGTACCTGTTCTACATGAAGATGACAATGATGATGATGATACAACAAACAAATACGGTTACTGCAACACTAACCTATAGCACAACGGAGAAATATCATTATGTGTAGGGAACAGTATCACAACACAGCTGTCTGTTGCTAAAAGGTCAGAGTCAAGAGCTTGCTCAGAATCTGTCGCTGCCCAGGATGCATCATTAGAAAGCAGCCAGTGTGTCTGATAATGATAAAGTAACTCTTGGCTCTCGTAACGCTCAAATCTGTCCAGGAATGTCACTGCTGCTCGGCAGAAATTATTATACTGTACTTGTTCCTCTTCCACAGGTATCATTGTTACCTTTGTTCATCGAGTTGAAAAGGTCCACCTTCTCAAATTTCCTGAAAGTATGCAACACACTGTCAGATCCTGTAATTGGGGATCATTTATAAGAACGTACAAATGAAAATATTATATTAACTGTTCCCTATGTTCATAATAATCTAATAATATTAAAGCTTGCTGGTAGGAATTAAAAGAGTGATAGTAAAGCAAAGCAGTTAAGACAGATTATGCATGGAGACCTGCACATTCATCATGTATGTTGATATTTACTGTTGTGTGTAGTAAATATTGTAAGATATAATGAGACGTGGCTGGCTGTCATACATTCTCACGTTATAAAGTTTAATCACGAAGCTTGAACAAAGGTTACAAACTCGACATGTTTAATTTGCCATCTTAGAAGTAGGAGCAAGTAGAAGAGTTAGCCTAAGGGCAAGTAACTCTAGTGGGAAACAAACTAAACATCGAAACAGATATATACAATATCAACATCCCCCCTTCTTTATGAGTGAACAAAGTCATTCATCCAAGAGGGTTTCTTGCGATCTCTTTGAGGTCTCTTAGGGCAAGATAGTAGGAGAGAATGTTCTTTGCCAGCTTTCCCAGGACTAGAAGTAGCTGGAGTTGAAGGATCAACTTCTGGAGGATTGGAAATGTTCACTTCACTAGTGTTTTCCATGTCTGGCAAAACAACCTGTTGCTCGGGTAGAACTGGAGAGGAGACATCAATTTCCAGGCCCTCGGGATCAGGTGTGAAAGGTGTTGTTTTAGGTCTTAGATGAATTCTGTTTCTGACATATTGACCTCCATTCTCCCCTTCAACTAAATAAGATCTTTCGGAGAGCCTCTTATCAATCCTTCCAGGTTGCCAGTTTGGTTGTTCAGGGTCTTGATAGTAAACTGGCTGGTGAGACAACTTGGGCAGATCATGAGCAGTTTTATCATAATACGTTTTCACTGATCTGTCTCTCTTGCCTCTACTTTCAATAACTCTACTGTGAGATGCAACGGGTTTCACTGCAGAAGGTATCAGCGTACACAGTTTCCTGTTGAACAGTATTTATGCTGGACTTTGATCAAACCCTTGTCTTGGTGTATTACGAAGTTCAAGTAGTGCCTCATATGCATCTGTGTTGTTTTGAACAGTCTTTCTCATCATACCCTTCATGAGTTTCACAGCAGATTCAGCTAATCCATTGGCTTTATGGTGACCTGGTGCTGATTTAACATGAAGTATTCCCCATCTAGCAGTAAATGATCTGAACTGTGCAGAAGTAAACTGAGTACCTTGGTCAGATACAATAACTTTAGGGACACCATAACGAGCAAAATGAGACTTTAATTTTCTGATGACTAACTGTGCTGTCATTGTAGGTAGAAAGTCTACTTCAATGAAGTTGGAAAAGTAGTCAATCAGGACTAAATAATATCGGCCTTCTATAATAAAGATGTCAGTGCCAACTTTCTCCCAGGGTGATAAACCTCTTGAGTGTTGGTTTAAAGGTTCTTTAGTATTCCTTGCCTTCGTTTCTTGACATTCTGGACAACTGTCAGATATCTGTCGAATCTCAACCGTCATGCCGATCCAAAACAGACAACTTCTGGCCCGGCGCATCATGCTGTCAAATGCAAGATGAGCAGCGTGTAGCTTTAGCTTGATTTCAGGCCTCAGTTCTTTTGGGATAAGAATACGCTCTCCTTTAAGTATTATGCCTTGTTCTGTTCTCAGAGTATCACGAATGTCAAAATAAGGCATAAGCTCAGCTGGTACATCAGACTTTCTTTTAGGCCACCCATCCAAAATGGTCGACTTCAACCTCTGGAGCACACTGTCTTTGAGAGTTTCAGCTTTAATCTTTTCCATCATCACATCTGGTATTTCAGGTAATCTTACAGGTGCATCAGCTCCTGCATTGCTCTCTCTATCAGCTAAGGAATCCAATGTGACATTATGAATACAAACTCTGGACAGTGTGTCAGCTATAAGAAGATCGAAACCTTGTACCCATTGGAATTCAAAGTCATATCGATGGCTGCGCATCAATAAATTCTGCAGTCTTCGAGGAATTTGACTCAGAGGTTTCTTAACGATGGCTGCCAAAGGTTTATGGTCATTGATGACTAACTTTCCTTCCATAAGTGTACTGGTCAAAGCGTTCCAAACCATATACAACAGCTAAGAGTTCCTTCTCAATTTGAGCCCAGCGTTGTTCAGTTTCAGTTAGAGCTCTTGAAGCAAACTCTATTGGATGACCATTTTGTAGGAGGACAGCCCCAAGTCCATAGCTGCTACTATCAACTTGAATACACAAAGGTTCATCAGGATCATAGTATGCGAGTACTGGAGTAGAAGTAATCAGTTTCTTGACTCTCTTGAAAGCTTGTTCACATTCAGCAGACCAGATAAAGGGAGTATCCTTATGGGTAAGTTCTCTTATTGGATGAAGAACTTCTGAAAGATTGTTGAGAAACTTTGCTAGATACTGTATCATGCCGCAAAATCTGCGAACCTCATGACAGTCCTTAGGAACAGGCATGTTTAGTATTGTCTCAACCTTTTTCTTGTCTGGTTCAACACCTCGAGCAGTAATAAGGTGACCCATGAAGGTAATTTCTTCTTTCTTCTCTTGAGCTTTAGCTTCATTCAGTTTAATGCCTTTCTCTTTACACCTATGTTTCAGTGCTTTAAGCTTCAGATCATGGTCCTTAATTGCTTGCTGTCTGTTTGATCCACAACCTGCAATAACTATGTCATCAGCAACATTGATGCAACCATGAAGACCTTCAAGAGCTTGTGCTAGATGCCTCTGGAAAATTTCACTGCTTACATTCAACCCAAATGGTAATCTAGACCATCTTAACCTACCATAAGGTGTAATCATTGTTGTAAGTTTACTAGACTTCTCATCAAGTTTGATATGCCAGAATGCTTCCTTGATATCCAGCTTTGTGAAAATCTTGGCATTATTGAGTTCAGGCAATACATCATCTAAAGTTGGTAATCTGTAATGCTCTCTCTCTGCAAAGCCTCATTCAGGGGTCTAGGATCAATGCATATTCTTAAAGAACCATCAGACTTTTCAACAACAGCCATTTGGTTAACCCATTCAGTCGGTTCCTCTACTGGTATTAATATACCTCTGTTCATTAGACTTTGAAGCTCTGACTTTACCTTGCTCTTAAGTGAAAATGGTATTTTTCTGCACGGCAGTGCCTTTGGACGAATATTAGGATCAATATGCAACACAGCTTCACCCAGGACACCTAGATGGTTATCAGAGTTATGATCATTATCTAAACTGTCAGTAGCCACCTTAGCAATAAATTTGTTTGTGTTGACTGTCACAAACTGTAGATCCTGCAGTGTGTTGTTGCCCAGCAAACATGTGAAT
The DNA here is from genome assembly GCA_024509875.1 of Oreohelix idahoensis. NCBI lineage: Eukaryota > Metazoa > Mollusca > Gastropoda > Stylommatophora > Oreohelicidae > Oreohelix > Oreohelix idahoensis. The sequence goes on from JAMPIV010014117.1 coordinate 233,144, forward strand.
CTATTTTTCACAACAGTAAACCTTATATTGTGTTTTGTCCCAGTCTTAGGATTCTCAGCAGTTAATAGAACTTCTCCCAGTGGAGTCATCTTAGTACCATTCCACATAACAAGCCTCTGTTTAGTGGGTAACAATTGTTCTTGCATCACAAAGCATTGACAGATTGTATTCACATCAGCTGCTGTGTCTAGCTGAAATTTTACCATTTTTCCATTGACAATGAGTTGTGCAGATGTACAAGCTTTACTAGACTTCACACAGTTAAGAAAAACTTCAGAACCTTCCACTGACTCTGTGTGAACAGTGTGAACTTTCTTGCATTTAACTTTGAAATGGTTTCTTCCCCCACAGTTTGAGCAAAACTTCCCCCATGCAGGACACTTTTTCTTAATCAACGGATGTTTCTGTCCACAGTAATGACACTCCTTTCTAGGTTCAAAGTACCCACTGTCAGTGTTACTTTGACAGGCTTTACCAGCAGCATGCCCAGTGTCTTTCTTGGGAGGTTTATGGTTGAGTGATTTTTTCTGTACCTTTTCAACCCTTGCTTCAGAAGGTTGTCCTGTATTATTCATCTCACTTATGTCATTTCCAGTTTGCTCAAAGACTCTGCATATGTGAATGGCTTTCTTTAGATCGAGGTCAGCTTCTCTCAAGAGCTTCTCTTGTAACCTTTTGTTAACAGTAAAGACAATTTTGTCTCTTATCATACGATCCTTGTCGTTAAAGTTGCACAAATCTGCCTTAGTTCTCAGCTCAGTCAAAAAAGAATTAAAAGGCTCTTGAAGAGGTGTGTTCCAGAATCTGAACGTATGTAATACTTCATTGCTTCGTGAGCTACAATGGTTCTGGAGCAAATCGAGAATTTTAGTAGGATTGAATAAGGCAAGAACAGCCTTCTTTAGCCTAAACAACATCTGGAAGTCCTCCCAATACAGCACAAGCACAAAATTAAGATTATACCAGAGTTGCGTGCTTTCTGTGCTTCTCTATGGTGCGGAATGCTAGAGAGTCACAGAGAAGGAAATGTCAAAGTGATCAAAAACTTCAACAGCTGGAGGTCCAGCACAGTGTAGGATAATGGCCGCCCAAACAGAATCAGGTTTAGACGCCACCTCTGATGCATGCATGTATAGCTCTAACTGTCGTCTCCATTTACAAAATGTGTCTGGTTCGACGTTATTTATGTCTAGGCAGGGTGGTAACCGAAATAAGGGCCGTTCTGCCATGACGAAATGTCTAATAATGGTATGCAAGCAATAACCTACCAGTCTATGAGTCAGCACACGTGTTACAAGATCTTCAGCAGAATAGTTCGAATTCTGTAGAAATAAACACCGCTGCCACCATGTTGATATTTACTGTTGTGTGTAGTAAATATTCCTTCACATACCTAGGAAGCATAGTAACACCAGATGGTGGGGCAGGCAAAGACATCAACATCAGAATGAATAAGGCAAGAACAGCCTTCTTTAGCCTAAACAACATCTGGAAGTCCTCCCAATACAGCACAAGCACAAAATTAAGATTATACCAGAGTTGCGTGCTTTCTGTGCTTCTCTATGGTGCGGAATGCTAGAGAGTCACAGAGAAGGAAATGTCAAAATTGTCCTCTTTTCACACAACATGCCTAAGAAAAATTCACCGCATCTTTTGGCCGAATACCATCACCGACCAAGATCTGCTTACTCGTAGCAAGCAAGAGGACATGCACACCATGATAGCTGGCAGACGCTGGAGCTGGGTTGGTCATGTCCTCAGAAGAGACCCTGATGCCATCACAAGAACAGCTATGCTTTGGACCCCTGAAGGAAAGCGAAAGAGAGGCTGACCAAAAACAACTTGGCGGAGGACTGTGGAGGCTGAGATGCAAAGAATGAACCAGAGTTGGGGCACTGTACGAAGGATGGCCACCGACCGTGCAAAGTGGAATCAATTTGTTGTTGCCCTACAAGACGCCACAAGGCATGATGGCCACTGACTGCTTTGACGGTCGGTGGTTAAGGATCGAAGAAGAAGTAGTAAATATTGTAAGATATAATGAGATGTGGCTGGCTGTCATACATTCTCACGTTATAAAGTTTAATCACGAAGCTTGAACACAGGTTACAAACTCGACATGTTTAATTCGCCATCTTAGAAGTAGGAGCAAGTAGAAGAGTTAGCCTAAGGGCAAGTAACTCTAGTGGGTGTTAAACTCTGTTTAGTTGTTAACTCATACTGGCTACTAGTTGTTGAATCACGCTTTATTTGTTAAATGACGTGAATGTCCACCAGTTGATAAATGTAGATGTTGGGACTGGTGTAGTAAAGTGTAACGATTGTCAACTCATTAAACCCAGCACAGTTTTGGTCATACAGGTTATCTTGTCCTGGAACGTGATGAGGCTCCGACAAGAATGTGAGTGTAAACAATGAGTGTGTATGTGAATGTCAGAACGCGAATGGTAGCATGATTCGATAGAGTTGACAGGTTGGTAGTACATCACTCATACTCACACTGTTCGAATTCAAGAAGTACTGGAACTACGGTGGTCTTTTTATAACATTTAATGGGACGCACACTTGGACAGTACTTGTATGGTTACAGGAACAAATGTCGACATAGACAGCATAATGTTGATCACAGGAATATCATCTTAAGTTAGCATTCATGCTTGGCAAATATCATAATGGAGCATTCGTAAATAAGCATTCAGAGTTCCATCATGTAAATCATCTGGCTTTACTGACTGGGCACGTCAGACCATAACCAATATATAGGAAGGCTCCTAGACCTAACCTCGTCTAGTGAATATCCCTTCACGTAAAGTTCAATATATATATTTTCCATAAAGATCTAGGAATCCCAGACATGGGTTCTCACATGTAGCAGTGATCTCTTGGTTCATCGAGCGATAGTACAGGCATCCCTTTTTCTCACTCGATAAATACAAAGTATATGAATTTCAACATGGCTGTTCTTCTCTCGTGAGTTTCACTCACTATAGGACCCAGACCCAAAATTGGTCATTCGTTAAATGTCCTCATTTCTTCATAGCTTCTCTCATAGAGGTGATTGAATAATATCATACAATCTAGTGTTGATATATAGGAATGTCGTCTTCCTTTGAATAAATATTCTTTTCAAAAGTACCACTGTGCATCTGTTTATCAACAACGATGGCGAAGCCCAAGTTCATAATAAATTGTGGTTTTACCTTTCTATGCGAAATATAACTTTGCCATTCCTTGGCAAAAGAGAATAAACACTGGGGTAAAGTACATACAACATGTCTAAATGACTATCACTTTTCCCCATTGACTTATCGATCACTTTTTCGGCGATAGGCCGGCTACATCAAAATTCTACATCCAGACAGGATGACAGCCATGAATCACACCCCTTGCTAGCGATACTTCCGCTGCATAGCCTTTGACCTTTTCTAGCGACAACCAACATAGTTCGACTTAGAAATGTAAAGATATCCATATATAAGACAGACTCGTCCTACTCATACAAACACTACGTATAAATTCAGGCCATAGATATACTGAAGCAAGAACAATCTATTCCTACCCAGCCAAAGAATAAATCGCAGTAGGCCTAGACTCGTCCGCGGAGTCCGATCGAAGATGACGGAACTACTTTCAAGGGAAGTAACTCAAAAATGACTTCTCCTTAAGCACTTAAAAAGGAAATACTTTGATTACAAAAATATGTGCGAACATAATAAGTATATAAATGTATTATATTGCAAGATAGTAAAAATTGCCCTTTACAGTCTTACCACACCTCCCGGGAAAAAAAAAAAAAAATTTTTTTTTAAAATACATCTAGGAGCACGTAGAATAGGCTCACAACGCAAGAATACTGCGCAGATGAAAATATCAGGAATAACTATAATTCCTAATATGACCGGTGAGAATATATCTCAAAATCTGAGAGAAATTGTTTCTCTACGAATAAATGTTTCCAGGAAGGTGTGATGTACGTATAATACAATTCTGGTAATTATACAATGCATACCAAAAATTCACACTATAATCTTAAATTTATGATTTATGAAGAAACAATCATCAAAGAACAGCGGTGAATAAACATCAATAAACCGCTAAGTAGCGATACCATCATTCTATTATTAAATTACAAATGTGTATCTTAGTAAAGAAACAAAAAATAACTGTTGTAAAGTTATACATATTAAAAAGATCCAATATTTAACAGTTAAGTGGCATCATGTGGGCATCTGGACAGAATGTCCGCCATCACATTTTCTGAACCACGGATAGCTCGTACCGAGAAATGAAAAGGTTGAAGAGCGATTGCGTATCGAGTTGATCTCGAGCTCTTCAAGTTCTTACTTTGGATAGCCGTAAGAGCTTTTTGGTCAGTTTCCACTACGAAATGCGCGCCCAGAAGGAATCTTTGGAGTTTGAGAATTGACCAAACCATTGCCAATAATTCACGGTCTAAAACCGAGTAATTCCTTTCTGCAGCATTAAGTTTTCTGGATATATACATTACAGGATGCAGAGTTCCAGAGTACTCTTGCATTAGTGCCGCTCCAATCCCAGTGGATGAAGCGTCACTACGAAGAACAAATGTCTTATCTGTTGTAGGTAACACTAAAATAGGTGGTGATGAAAACATAGTTTTGATCTTCTCTAGTGAAGATTGGCATTCATGAGACCAGTGAACCATGTTAGGCGACCCTTTCTTTAATAGTGTAGAGAGAGGTGCCATGATAGAGGACAGATTCGGAATGAAACGTCCATAAAATTGTATGAGACCTAAAAGACTTCGCACTTGCTTTTTAGTCCTAGGGATAGAGATGTTAAGTATCTTAGTGATATTATGGTCTTCTGTCTTCAAGAAACCGTGACCTACTCGATGGCCTAAGAAAGCAATTTCGCTAAAGCCAATACAAGCTTTAGATGGTTTTGCTGTCAGGTTATACTCACGCAGAGTTGATAATAATTCAACTAACCCTGAATAGTGATCTTCCCAAGTATCGCTGAAAAGACAGATGTCGTCTAGATAAGCAATGACATCTGACCGATACGATAGGATTCGACGCATCATGCGTACAAATGTAGCTGGTGCGTTCATAAGGCCGAAAGGCATAAAATTCCATTGGAAAAGGCCTCTGGGAGTAGAGAAAGCGGTAAGAGGTTTGGCGCGTTCGGATAATGGAACTTGCCAATATCCTTTAGACAAATCAAGTTTAGTGAAAAAATGCGATTTAGAAAGACGAGTAAGTAGCTCTTCTAGTAAAGGCATAGGTTCAGCATCGAACTTCGTAACTTGATTCAATTTGCGATAGTCAACGCAAAGACGTATGTTATTGTCTTTTTTTCGAACAATAACCATCGGCGAAGAATATGCAGAAGTGGATGGTTCGATTATTTGTAAATCTATCATTTCATCCAACTCCTTTTCAACCTGTGTTTGGAAATGTATAGGGATAGGATAAGGTCTAACCCTAATTGGAGTATGTTCAGTTAGAACAATGTCATGCTCAATGACATGAGTTTGTCCAGGGATGTCAGTGAGGACATCCTGAAATGTTTGTAACATAGACGAAACTTGTCGCTGTTCTCCTAGAGACAAATCAGGAGAAACAGTAACGTCTTTCCATGATTCACTAGAATGAAGTGGGATCATTGGAAGCGGAAGATTAACATCCGAAAAACTTGTTTCCTCATCCTGTATTACAGACAGTGATGAGTAATGACCATGTTTGACATGAGAATCGTCCGTTGCCTGGAAAATAGGCTGTAGATAGTCAGGACGTTCATGGAACTCCGTAAGCATATTGATGTGGAAGGTTTTATGCTTCCCGTTAATATCGACGATGTAGTCAACATCTGAAATTTTTCGATATTATATCGTACGGACCTTTCCAACTAATAAGGAGTCTATTTTCACGACAAGGTAGCAAAACAAATGCTTTGTCACCAGGACAAAGTTGTCGTAAAGTTCTCTTCTTATTAGCAAATTGTCTTGCCTTCTGCTTAGCAAATTCAGAAGAGGACGTTGCCAATTTGCATGCTTCGATAATCTTTTGTCTCAGCGCGATGACATACTCGTAAGAAGATTTTGTGTCATCGTCAATATTGTCAGCTGTTATAAGATCATGCAGCAAAGACATTGGGCCGCGCGGTCGCGCGCCAAAGACAAGTTCAAAGGGAGAAAACCCTGTATGTTCATTGGGGACCTCTCTGTACGCGAAGAGGGCCGCGGGTAAAACCCTATCCCAATCTTGAGGATGATCCTCAGTTATCTTCCCTAATAAGTTCTTAAGTGTTCTATTTAGTCGCTCGACCATCCCATTGGACATAGGATGATAGATGCTACTCAAAGATCTCTCTATCTGTAGAGTAGACATTACTTGAGACATGGTATCCGATATCAGTTGGGTGCCATGATCTGATAATATTTCTCCGGGGAATCCCAGCCGAGAAAATATAAGCCAAAGAGCATCTGCAATGTCAGCGGTAGTAATGCTCTTTAGAGGGATAGCCTCTGGCCAACGTGTGCACATGTCTACACACGTTAAGATAAACTGATGTCCTCTAGCAGATTTGATCTTGAATGGACCAATGATGTCTATCGCCATTTTCTGGAATGGACGAATAGGAATATCTGCAGCCTGAATAGGCGCAGCATGACGAGGACCTTTGGATTTGACTTCTTGACATACTTTACAGGATCGACAATAGATCCGTATGTCCTTGTTCACAAAAGGCCAAAAGAAAGCCGCAAGAACTCTTGACTTTGTACGGGAAAAACCCATGTGACCAGCACACTGAGAGTCGTGTGCATGTTGTAAGATCTTAACTCTCAAATTCTTGGGTACAAGAATCTGAGAATGACTTGACTTAGTGGAGTCTTGCACCATACGTACAAGTACGCCATTCTTCATTGTAATCCAAGATTTACAATTTGAATCTTTATTCGGATCACCTTTCGTTACAAGAGTGAAGAATTTCTTAAGAGTCGGATCTTCTTCTTGTTGTTTTATAAACGAGTCACGAGAAATTACCAAGGGATCATCTTGGTTATGCACTTCATTATCTTCAACAGATGAAGTTTCAGGCATATTGAGAGCTTGAGCTCTAGTGACTACCGCATTAGCAGATTGCATATTTTGATTTTCCCAACGGAAATTTGCTCCGGAGTGCATTCTGGTCTGTTGCAAGTAGTGGTTTGGTTAGCTCTGAACAATGTTCCATATAATGTCAATAAAGTAATTATAAATTCTGGCCATTGTTTTATCTTCTTGATATTCTTGAGTGATCGTGTATCGTGCCTTCTATGTAAGATTACGCGAATGCAGGGGTGGAAGATTCTGAATAATAATTGAACCTTGGAATACGATTGATGTGACAAGTCGGTTCCATTGAGTCCACAATTATTTAATACAGATTACACGTCAAGACGATTCATGCATGTTGATCACAAAGGTACATATTATAACTTGAAAATATATGGCATAGATATGTAGATATCCTATCAGTCCTTGTCCAATAATCAAATTACTGTATGCAGATTGTCATAGCTGTATGCACGCGCGGTTGGGGTTTCCAACGGCCGACAGTGAGTCTATGAGTCTGGCAAAATCAAATACTATGGACTGTAATTCATCCTTCCTTAATTTTTCACTTCGTACTGACCTTTAATCATTTCAAATCTTCGTAATAGCAATGGACTGACCCATGTCCGTACTTGCATAAAATATATCTGTATGGCAATACCATGCCCAACATTGGAAGGAAAGTCATACGCGTCTTAACAGCTTGACGGTCAATGTGAAAAGGGTAGCGTTTCTTAGTTACCGACTGTGTCCTAAACAACTCTATACACGTCATAATCGATCGTGTCTAAAGCGTTCAAAATTGAAACCTCTATCGCAATATATTAAATGCCTTAACCTTTTACAATTGCACGTCTGGTAACCTTTAGCAGACGGCGTTAATATCATATACCGTAACAATTCCCTGTACACCGGGGAAAAAAAAAATCGATAGATTTTTTTTTCAATATCTATCCGACTTAACAATTTTTCAAAAAAAATTTAACACAATTGTGACATATGGCCGACGATGTTCTGAGTAGAACCGTGTTGCGGTCGTGTCAACTAACTATTTGTCATAGTCATCTAATCATAAATCACATTATATATCAATATTATACATGTCATTATATCAACTAAATAAATGTCCAATGTTAATAGTGAATGATAAAATTAAATTAAAGTAAGGTCTGTCGTATTAGTATGTCATATAGGAATTAATTTGACTAATTAAAATTAAATTAATTAATTAAACTAAGAGTTAAATTATTAAGATTCTAATTTCACGCGATGTTATGAGAGAAGAAAAGACAAACTAAGTAAGAAGAAATAGAAAGAAATTCGAATATAAGTTTTAACTTAATTGTGTGTGTGTTAAGTGTTAGTGAATAATAACTAACTAACTTAACTAACTAAATAATGTATAGGTACATTAAAAAAAAAATTATTAATCTAATACTTGTGTGAGATTTATTTTCTCTTTTCATAATTTCTTCTTTTAGTATTTCGTTCTCTTTTTTTTTTTTTTTTTGTTCTTTCATTTCATTTTTTTTTTCTCACATTTCATTTTATTGATAATAATTCAATTAAGAAGTTAAGTTAACTAATTAATTAGTATAGGATATGATGATCCATCCGTAGTCTTGATCCTGATGAATTCTTTTAGGCAAAAGTGTTCAAATGTCCACGTCGGAAAGAAATGTCATTTATAACTGCATCGAAGAATTAAGAGTCCATAGGATAATAAGTTCGACTTGTCGTCAGATATTATTCCATGATTGTTCAATGATATTCGTATATCGTGTATGGATATTATACGAAGTTCGAATGTAAGTATATATACCTTGATTGTCTTGTCGTTCAATTCTGTGATGCATATAGTGTTTATAAAGTTTGAATTGAAGGCAAGGTTAGTTCCTTTATAGTTGATACTTCGTTCAATCCAATGTAGTTCTGATTGATGTAGTTTAAGAGTGTCAATGTTGATTATTCGTCGTCAATAGGATTACGTGACAACGCATCTGCCACACAATTTTCAGTGCCAGGTATGTGTTCAATGGAGAACTCGAATGGCTGTAGGATGATTGAATATCTGGCAAGTTTTTGGCTTTTGTGGTTGGATCGACGCAAGGATGCGACCGCACGTTGGTCCGTCTGTATGGTAAAGGGGGCACCGAGTAAGAATTTCTCCAGCTTCGTTATTGCCCAGATCACAGACAAAAGTTCCTTGTCGACTGTGGAATACTTTGTTTCAGCCGGCTTCAGCTTTCTTGATATATATAAGGTGGGGTGTAGAATGCCGTCATGGTTCTGGAGCAGGCATGCACCAATGCCGTAGTTACTAGCATCTGTTCGTAAGAAAAATCTTTTGGAAGCATCGGGAAGTCTTAAAATTGGTTCATGTGAGAACAAATTTATAATTTTGTTGAAAAAGTTTCATTGCATGTACCAGTCCATGTCACCTTCACCGGCATATCTTTTTTTAACAATGAAGACAATACAGCCGTGATGGATGACAAGTTTGGTATGAATCTACTGTAATATTGAACAAGTCCTAACAAACTCCTGACCTGTTTCTTCGTCTGAGGAATTGCTATGTTTAGAATTTTTGAGACTGTACTAGGTAACGTTCGGATATATCCCGATCCAATGATATGTCCCAAAAAGGTTATCTCATTACACGCGATTTGCACCTTTGTAGGTTTAGCAGTTAGATGATAATTCCTTAGAGTGTCAAAAACATATCTAAGTCCCAAAACATGTTCCTCAAACGACGAACTAAACAAGCATATGTCGTCAATATATGTAATAACGTCTGGTCTACCTGATAAAATTTGTCGCATCAGGCGAATGAAGGTAGCTGGCGCATTAACAAGCCCAAAAGGCATCACGTTCCACTGGTATAGACCTTGTGGCGTGGAAAATGCGGTGTAGTACTTAGCCTTTTCGGTCAGTGGTATCTGCCAATAACCTTTTGTTAAGTCTATCTTACTAAATATAGTTGCGTTAGATAGACGTGGTAGTAAGTCGTCGATAAGTGGATGTGGTTCGCTGTCAACTATAGTCTTAGCATTTAATTTTCTATAATCAACACATAGTCTAATGTTATTGTCCTTCTTCCGGACAATCACTAATGGAGAAGAGAATGGCGAATTACTAGTCTCAATGATTCCGAGAGACAACATCTGTTCAAGTTCCTTAGTAGTTTTAGCAAGGAAATGTAAAGGAACAGAATAGGGATGTACACGAATAGGTGTATCGTCATTGAGAGTAATGTCATGACTGATAGCCGATGTGCGACCCGGAACGTCGGTCAACACATCTGGATAAGATTGTAATAGATTAGCAATCTGTAGACGCTGTTGCGGTGTAACCGTTGAAGAGATGGTTACATCCCGCCAAGATTCAGTAGGTTGAACTACTGGTACAGGTAACGGTAACTGTACCTCAGGAAGAAGAATCTTCTTTTCCTGGATGACAGATAAGTTAGTATAATGACAAGTGGATACTGTGTTGTCATCTAGTTCATGAAAAATTGACTGTAAGTGTTCAGGACGTGTATGAAATTGCTTGAGCATGTTAATATGAAATATCTTTTTGTGTCCCTTGATATCTAAGACGTAATCAACGTCGGAAATTTTATCAATGACTTTGTAAGGACCATTCCAAGATATCAATAATTTATTGTTATTGTGAGGAAGTAACACATAAGCCTCGTCGCCTGGGAATAATTGGCGTAATCGTCGAGACTTATTTTGTAGAGATCGAGCCTTAGCTTTTGCAGCCTCAGAAGAAGCTGTTGCCAACTGGCAAGACTCAATAATGTTCTTCCGAAGATTAATCACGTACTCGTAAGATGACTGAGTGTCCTGAGTCATCTCGTCGTCAATTAATAAGTCTTTTATTAGTCCCATAGGACCTCTTGGGGGAGCACCAAAAACTAATTCAAAGGGAGAGAAGCCAGTTTGTTCATGCGGTACCTCCCGATAAGCAAATAGAACAGCTGGGAGTGCTCTGTCCCAGTCATGAGGGTGCTTAGCAGTAACCTTATGTAGTAGTTGTTTAAGTGTACGGTTAAGTCTTTCAACCGCACCATTACTCATCGGATGATAAATACTACTTAAATTCCTATCAATGTCCCAAGTTTTCATGACTTCCTTCATGGTGTCAGATATAAACTGTGACCCATGGTCTGATAAAAGTTTTCTAGGAAACCCTATTCTAGAAAAGATGAGATGTAGTGCATCAGCTACATCTGTGGTAGTGGTGGTCTTTAATGGGATAGCTTCCGGCCATCGTGTGCACAAATCAATGCACGTAAGGACGAATCTATGTCCTCTGGCCGATGGTAGCAATGGACCAATAATGTCTATTGCCATCTTGTCAAAAGGTCTCACTGAGATATCGCAAGCCTGAATAGGCGCCGTGTGAAAAGCTCCACGTGCTTTCACTTCTTGGCATGTAGTACAGGAACGTACATACTGCGAAATATCTCTTGACACCCCTGGCCAAAAGAATGAAGACAGTACTCGAGATCGTGTTCGAGTATATCCCATATGTCCAGCACAATGTGAGTCATGTGCATGTTGAAGAATGTACCGTCTAAAAGTATATGGGACCATAACTTGTTGTTTTCATTTGTGATTTGTCATTAAAACATCTAATCAATATGCCATTTTTAATAACAAAACAATGTTTGTTATTATTACCTGAGGATAGATTGTCAACTTTATCAACCAACGTAAAAAATTTTTTTAAAGATTTATCCTCTTTTTGTTTGGTTGCAAATGTTTCCCTGTCAATAGGTGAATTGACTACAAATTCCTCTTGGTTGTCTGCATCCATTTTATTATCATCAACTTTCTCCATGAGTTGAGTCTGTGCTCTAGTCGTCACGGCGTTTCCAGTGCATAGGTTATGTTTCTCCCATTCTATAATCTCATCTGGAGTACAATCTTTACTGCCGTGTATACGACCAACCATCAAATCAGCTATAGGCTTTTTTAGCATACATACTTTTACGTTTCCTGTGAAGAAAGGAGTGTTGACATGAATAATAGCTGTGGGGTAAAAAAACTCTATTGTTCCACCAAACGTCATGCAACGAACATATTCCCCCGTTGCACAGCTGGGATGTACCAGCGACTGTCGTACACCAATCGTTGTGGATCCCGAATCCCTCAACACTGAGACGACGGATCCATTAACTAATCCCCTGTTAAAAATTAGTAGGCCTGTTCCATCGTTGACTGCAAGACCTACCTGTGGTATAATATGTCCGCAGTTAAGCACTGTTTCTTTCGCCTTCTGAAAAATAAGATTGCATTGCTGGCAACTATTTGCCACATTATAATTAATAGCAAAACATGCAGCAGAAGACTGTGTTGTATTATTGTCAAGTGGAACCTGAGCTATAGGGGTAGTATTATTTGTAACTGCCGCCCCTGTATTATGGTTGTAATGAGATGATCCCCGAGAATGAGATCGATTCCGAGTATAATTGTTAGAATTATCTCGTCGTCCTCTATAGTAACTATTATCTCGATGTCTCGAGCCATGATTATTACCATTCCAGTTACTATTATTATTGGGAGTATGTGATCGATTATAATGAGTGTTATGTTGACCATTGTGGTAGTTTGTTTGAGGTGAATAATTTCTATCTCGTGATCTACCTCTGTTGAACTCATTTTTATTGTTGAAATCATTATTATGTCCCTTCTGAAAGTTAACATTGTGATTTCTTTGGAACCTGCTTCTGTCTACACTGTGATGTCTTTGTTTGTTATTGTGATTGTAGGCCATATTAGACGCCACAGGTAGAGGTTCTCTTAATGAGGAGTTAGAAATGGTTGCATTCGGGTGTGCCGAACAGTAGTTTAAAGAAATTTTTTCTAACTCATCCATAGTACCTGGTTTACGCTCCTGCAAATATGCAAAAAATGGCTGGCTAACCGAAGATAATACCTTATCTCGTAGTAGTAAATCAACTAATTTGTCGTATGATTTGTTGACTTCTGCCAGTTCAACCCATCTATTAAATGTATTGCGTATATTCGCAATGAATCCAGCAAAATCCCTTGGAGATTCAGGTAAAATTCCCTTAAATTTCAACCTACAGTGTTCCTCGTCCAGGTGAAATCTTCGTAGAAGCAAGGACTTAATAGCACCGTAGTTATTAGCTATTGATGGGTCAGCATTTTGAGAAGCTGTCAGTGGTTCTCCAACCAAGAATTCATTTAACTTGAGTACCCATGACTCTTCAGGCAAATGGTTTGTTTTGCAAGTCTGTTCAAAACGTGCCAGGAACGATGAAAGGTCGTCGACGTTCAAGTTGAAAATGGGTAGTTTAAAGTTGTAGAAGTGTTTAGGCTGGCTGGATGATGATCCATTTTGTGCGTTATTATTCTGGTTTGCATCAGCATTTTGTGCTTGTAATCTTGCTGTCTCCAATTTAATACGCGCCAATTCCATTTCTTGTTGTAAAATAATTTCCTCTCGTTTCAATTTATTCTCTTCTTCCTGCCTGGAGATTGCTCTTTGCTCTTCTCTTTCACGTTGAGCAATCTCTCTCAACCTATTTTCCTTGGCAATTTGCTTCATCTCAAGTTCTGCTTCCTCTTTCTTTAATGCTGCCTTTTGTTCCTCTTCCTCTTTCTTTAATGCTGCCTTTTGTTCCTCTTCCTCTTTCTTTAATGCAGCCTTTTTCTCTTCTTCCTTTCTTTCATATTTTTCGAGTTCTGATTCAGCAAACTGACGAAGTTCTTGAGATTTATAACCATATTCACGACCAATCTTAACGAAATGGTCTATAGTAAGCATTTTGACTTTTATCTGTAAGTAATTATTGATAATTACTGATTAAATTAGTCAATAGTAGCTTCAGAGTAATTATTATACTTACTCAACTTAGGAATATTCAATATAGATAATCACAATAGTACTGAACTTAATGTCTAAGTTCAACTAATAGACAATATTTTGTAACAATATTGTATCTAAATAATACTATATCATAAATAGTTATGATATCTGTTAAATATAATGTAATTATATCACACAATTAATTTCAATGTCCAATAATGTTGGGTATAATTCCTAGTAATGATATTGTTCAATGTACTAAGTCACTCTCTTAGTACCAGAAAAGTATATTAAATAATATACAATGGGTCTATTACCTCAAAGGTAGCTATAAGATTATTTATTTTGTCAATATATATATTATATTATTATGCCCTAGGCATCTATGATAAATTGTAGTGCTACTTTCTTGGACTATCACTGCATAATTATGCAATGTCCCATATTACCCTTAAATTTCAGAAAAAATTAATTAAATTAGATTACAAGTGTATTATTGCATATAATAGCATATTATTAATGTAATATAAATATATATCATGAGGACAGACAAGCAATGATGCAACTAAAGGGTACAAACAATGTCAAGACGCAAACAAGACATTTTCACAATTAAAAATGAATTTATGAACTAAATAAAAATAAGCGGAAATGTCACAGACCAAATGAAAGGTCATGGTCTGACCCGAGGTCAACTTAATATTCAAAGTACACAAAAAATAAAAATGACTGCGAAAAATGATGACGTCACAGGACTCATAACGGACGAAAATTAACAATCATAAAATAAATGATAGTCAGAGGAGAATGGACGAAATAGTGACGAACATGGTACAGAACTGAATAAAATTATTAACTGAATACGAATAAAATACACCAATTATCTACGGAACAGTACAGCTAACGCAAATTGTCAAACGGTAGCAAATTTGGACAGACTGTCCAATGGCAACCTCAATGGGCTTCCAAAAGTGCGATCGTTTAAGTTCCCTAAGAACGACTGAAATCTAGGTGGTCAGCTGTTCGCGACATTCCCAGAGATTTCAGTTCCCTCTCCAACCGGCCACGAATTAACAACAAATACATACGATGGAAAACAAATTTAACATATATACATGAAAATACATAGACATGCCTAATCAAAGCGAAATGGACTCAGTATTACGGTTTTGCAATGACGACAATTTAAAACAGCTAGACTTATCTTTCCCGTTGCTTCGGTCAGTGCTATAGGTCGTCAACAGCTAGGCTAATGCCCTTGACTGCCTGCTCCTGTAGTCCATTTCTTGTGTCTGCTTCAAATGACTTATTTTTCCCTTGGTTAGGCTTAAAAGAACGACTTCAGTTTTTCTCCGATAGTTTCACCTACACGAATTTCAGTGACGTCGCGTTGTTAGGCATTAGACTGAGTACTGCGTCATAGGTCATAATTCAGCACATCATGTGATCGTAACTTGATCGTAAACATTTCATTCGAAAGTCATTCAGAAATTTTTTTTGTCGATCCCCAGACACCGGACACCACTGTTGCAAGTGGTCTGTTGCAAGTAGTGGTTTGGTTAGCTCTGAACAATGTTCCATATAATGTCAATAAAGTAATTATAAATTCTGGCCATTGTTTTATCTTCTTGATATTCTTGAGTGATCGTGTATCGTGCCTTCTATGTAAGATTACGCGAATGCAGGGGTGGAAGATTCTGAATAATAATTGAACCTTGGAATACGATTGATGTGACAAGTCGGTTCCATTGAGTCCACAATTATTTAATACAGATTACACGTCAAGACGATTCATGCATGTTGATCACAAAGGTACATATTATAACTTGAAAATATATGGCATAGATATGTAGATATCCTATCAGTCCTTGTCCAATAATCAAATTACTGTATGCAGATTGTCATAGCTGTATGCACGCGCGGTTGGGGTTTCCAACGGCCGACAGTGAGTCTATGAGTCTGGCAAAATCAAATACTATGGACTGTAATTCATCCTTCCTTAATTTTTCACTTCGTACTGACCTTTAATCATTTCAAATCTTCGTAATAGCAATGGACTGACCCATGTCCGTACTTACATAAAATATATCTGTATGGCAATACCATGCCCAACATTGGAAGGAAAGTCATACGCGTCTTAACAGCTTGACGGTCAATGTGAAAAGGGTAGCGTTTCTTAGTTACCGACTGTGTCCTAAACAACTCTATACACGTCATAATCGATCGTGTCTAAAGCGTTCAAAATTGAAACCTCTATCGCAATATATTAAATGCCTTAACCTTTTACAATTGCACGTCTGGTAACCTTTAGCAGACGGCGTTAATATCATATACCGTAACAGCCGCCAAATGTTACGCATTTGACTACTTTGCCTGTAGAATGAGAAGGATCTATGAGTGACTGCCTAACCCCAATAGTTGTGCATCCAGAATCAAAAAGTACTGAGACTGGATTGTCATTTACTAAACCTTTGTGTAAGACAAGAGAACCTCTCCCATCATGCGCGATTGACGCAGGAAGAGCGGGAAGAGGATGCCCACAGCTTAAAGTAGACACTGTGGTTGGCTCAAATAATGTTTTGCATTGGGGGCACTGAGATGCTCTCCCAAAATCAAAAGCGGCACATGCCATATTATTAGAGTCATCATTATCTTTATTTTGTTTATAGGCTTCGTGGGACTCTTGCTGTGCAGAGTTCGCCTGGTAATGAGCTTTATGTTTTTTGAATTGTGCTCTACCTCTGTTATTATTGCCTCTGTACTTATCATTGTTTCCACTATTATAACCTCTACTCGGGTTTGAATCATAGCTCCTTTGGTTACTATCATCATATTCATTATAATGAGTATCTCTGTAATTATGATCTTGTTGTCTCCATGAAGGAAAACTTGGATAGTTTCTAGAATGACTTCCTTTGCGAAAGTTCCTGTAATTATGACCACCCCTGAATCGAGGGCTGTCAGCTCTTCTCCAGGTATTCGAAGAAGAACCCTGAAATGATTGGTTACCTTGGTTCTGATAACTGTAATAGTTACCTTTTTTATTAAACCTATTTTGAGGTCCTTGGAATTTGTGAGAGTGATTAGGGTTGTATGGTGTTGCAGAAGCAACTGGCATACCTTCTTTAACCTTACTGTTGCTAATAGCTACGTCCGGATGTGCAGTGACGTATTGGGTACAATATTGTTCCATTTCTTTTAGAGACTTAGGTTTACGCTCATGTAAGAATTCGAGGAAAGGTTTATTTATACTTGACATAATCTTGTCTCTGAGTATCAAGTCCATAAGTGCTTCATAAGTCTTTTCTGTTTTGGATAGCTCAATCCAACGATCAAATGTAAGACGTGTCCTTGCAATGAATTCTGAGAATTCTACACCTGCCTCAGGCACCATTGTCTTAAACAACTTCCGATAACCCTCTTCAGACAACTGATACTTCTTTAATAAGGCTGCCCTAATAACATCATAGTTATCTTTGTCAGCCTCTTCAACCAAACTTAAACTAGTCAGAGAATCACCTTTCAGATTTTCTGATAACTGGTTAGCATATTGTGATTTGTCCACATTATGTGCTCGACACGAGCGTTCAAATCTATTTAGCCAGAATGTTATGTCATCACTGGAAGGGTTGAACGCTGGTACCTTGACCTTGTAAGTAAAGGGTTTACCATTACCACCAGATGCTTGATTACCATCACTTATGTTTGTTAACTTTAACTTTTCTAACTCAAATGCTAAAAGTTCTTTTTTTGTGTTCATGCTCTCTTATTGCTTTTTTCTCTTCTGCTTCAGCTTCTCTTTGTAATCTTTTTTCTTCTGCAGCAGCTTGTAATTTTTTCTCTTCTGCAGCAGCTTGTAATTTTTTCTCTTCTGCAGCAGCTTGTAATTTTTTCTCTTCTGCAGCAGCTTCATCTTTTCTTTTCTCTTTTTTCCATTTCCATCTGGAATCTTTTTTCATCAGTCTGTATCTGCAATTTCTTTTGTTCATACTCTCTTTGTAATTTTTTTTTCCTCAGCTTCTAATCTTTTCTCCTCAATCAATGCTTTTCTTTCTTCAGCAGCTAATGCTTTGTCATATTGAGCAACTGCCCATTCTTCTAATTGCTGACCAGTCTTATCAAGAGCCTTGCCTTGTGTGATAAAATAATCTAATGTAGACATCTTGTCTAATAAGATCAGTAATTTGCAAAAGTAAATAAATTCACTTTCTTAGTCTTAATCAAAGACCTTGTATGATAACTTTTTAACCTGTGGAAAATAGTACTTAACTATCCCAATCACTGTGGGAAACAAGCCTTACAAAGGTCTTGTATAAATCCTTATATAATAACAGCTATAAGTTGCTGGTTCACTCTATAATATAAGTGCAGTGCACCAGAAATAGTGTTTTATATCATCAACTGTGTACCTTTAGTAATAGCAATTAACTATCAGTTGATTCTTGTACATCAATTTATATGATCAACTATATTTTAAATAGTGTATGTCGATCAGGCACAAAACAAAACAGTTATACAGGAGAACATGAAAACATTTGCGGAAATGAAATAAATGAAATGGGAAAACAATAAAAGATAAACCGCAAGAGGATAACAAATACAAATAACGCCACAGTATATAAATATAAATTGAGAATAGAACTGAAAGATAGAATAGGGTAGACCAACAAATTACAAACAAATCAAAACAAACTAAAGAACAGAGGAATATTACAAAAACAACAATGAGTACAGTCTTCACAGCTAACACTAATAGCAACAGCTGTCGCAGCAAATTTTCAATCAAGAAAATTGCACCTATAGAAACGCACACATCAGACCCTCTATTACGTGGGATACTCTGTTGTGTGACACCGCCCAACGAAAACAACAACCCGCTGGATACAAACAAATATCACATATAAATATTTAAACATAAATACATAATTGCATAAATAGTATGGCAATATGATGTAAATAGAGTGTTGCAGAAAGAATGTGTTGTAAAGAAGGCTCAGTTACACTGCCTAATAGTACAGTACTGTGGTACTTTATTAAACAAATACTTCTGGTCTAATTATTTTAAATTCAACACAGAAATAGAAGCTCCATCGTTGATGTGAATGATAACAATCGATGTAGGACTTCTCAGTTCAATAACATTTCCTTTCGCAAACACTGTCAAATATTCTCCAGTCCTGATGTGTAATGTTCTATGTTTCAACCAAGCTTGCTGTGTAACACTGTCAGTTGTATGGCAAATGTCCAACGAACCAAATGTCAACAAACGCTGACCTAGTTACCGCATACTGTCGACAGGACAGGTCACGCTGACATCACTGTAGAGTTGTACTGCTGATGTATTTGTGTGTCGTAACAGACCCCAAGGAACGTCTGGTCTCAGTAGTTTACTTCTCAATATGGTCACTGTGCAGGTTGACCCAGGAAGCTGGCACACCAGTTGTTAAAGTCTGTTTAGTTGTTAACTCATACTGGCTACTAGTTGTTGAATCACGCTTTATTTGTTAAATGACGTGAATGTCCACCAGTTGATAAATGTAGATGTTGGGACTGGTGTAGTAAAGTGTAACGATTGTCAACTCATTAAACCCAGCACAGTTTTGGTCATACAGGTTATCTTGTCCTGGAACGTGATGAGGCTCCGACAAGAATGTGAGTGTAAACAATGAGTGTGTATGTGAATGTCAGAACGCGAATGGTAGCATGATTCGATAGAGTTGACAGGTTGGTAGTACATCACTCATACTCACACTGTTCGAATTCAAGAAGTACTGGAACTACGGTGGTCTTTTTATAACATTTAATGGGACGCACACTTGGACAGTACTTGTATGGTTACAGGAACAAATGTCGACATAGACAGCATAATGTTGATCACAGGAATATCATCTTAAGTTAGCATTCATGCTTGGCAAATATCATAATGGAGCATTCGTAAATAAGCATTCAGAGTTCCATCATGTAAATCATCTGGCTTTACTGACTGGGCACGTCAGACCATAACCAATATATAGGAAGGCTCCTAGACCTAACCTCGTCTAGTGAATATCCCTTCACGTAAAGTTCAATATATATATTTTCCATAAAGATCTAGGAATCCCAGACATGGGTTCTCACATGTAGCAGTGATCTCTTGGTTCATCGAGCGATAGTACAGGCATCCCTTTTTCTCACTCGATAAATACAAAGTATATGAATTTCAACATGGCTGTTCTTCTCTCGTGAGTTTCACTCACTATAGGACCCAGACCCAAAATTGGTCATTCGTTAAATGTCCTCATTTCTTCATAGCTTCTCTCATAGAGGTGATTGAATAATATCATACAATCTAGTGTTGATATATAGGAATGTCGTCTTCCTTTGAATAAATATTCTTTTCAAAAGTACCACTGTGCATCTGTTTATCAACAACGATGGCGAAGCCCAAGTTCATAATAAATTGTGGTTTTACCTTTCTATGCGAAATATAACTTTGCCATTCCTTGGCAAAAGAGAATAAACACTGGGGTAAAGTACATACAACATGTCTAAATGACTATCACTTTTCCCCATTGACTTATCGATCACTTTTTTCGGCGATAGGCCGGCTACATCAAAATTCTACATCCAGACAGGATGACAGCCATGAATCACACCCCTTGCTAGCGATACTTCCGCTGCATAGCCTTTGACCTTTTCTAGCGACAACCAACATAGTTCGACTTAGAAATGTAAAGATATCCATATATAAGATAGACTCGTCCTACTCATACAAACACTACGTATAAATTCAGGCCATAGATATACTGAAGCAAGAACAATCTATTCCTACCCAGCCAAAGAATAAATCGCAGTAGGCCTAGACTCGTCCGCGGAGTCCGATCGAAGATGACGGAACTACTTTCAAGGGAAGTAACTCAAAAATGACTTCTCCTTAAGCACTTAAAAAGGAAATACTTTGATTACAAAATATTTGCGAACATAATAAGTATATAAATGTATTATATTGCAAGATAGTAAAAATTGCCCTTTACAGTGGGAAACAAACTAAACATCGAAACAGATATATACAATAGCAACAATGTAAAACTAACTGCTACAGAAATCAACACTGTGAAAGCATATTTCATGCAAGGAAGACCAACTACAATGGTGGCTCTATGAACCTTAACTCATTAACTATCGCAAGCCGCTGTCAGCGGCTCGCAACATAATCACATTTGGACCGCAAGCCGCTCAGGGCGCCAATCTAATTTTAGTAATAAAACGAATGAAAAATGTACTGAAACACTCTCAGATCTGGTTCGAGATTTTAAGTTCATTCATAACCCTCCACTCCCAAAGGAGCATAGGCCTTCAACAAACACATGCCAAGTCCTCCTGTCCCGTGCCATCATCTCAAGTTCTTTCCATGTTCTCCTCATCATTTTCACCTCTGTTTCCAACTCTCTTCTCCATGTACTTCTTGGTCTTCCTCTGCCTCTCTTGCCCTGGGGGTTCCAGAACAAGGACTGCCTTGTAATGCTATCAACAGGTTTCCTCAGTGTGTGTCCTATCCATCGCCATCGTCTTCTTCTCATCTCTTGTTCCACTGGTACTTGTCTAGTTCTTGTCATCAGTTCCACGTTGGTAACCTTGTCATACCATTTTAATCCCTCTATTCTACGCAAGCACCCATTTATGAAAGTCTGTAGCTTTTTGGTTGTTGTCTTTGTTGTTCTCCATGTCTCCGAGCCATACAATAGGACTGACTTCACATTTGAATTGAAGATTCTTATTTTCGTGTTGGATCCGATTTCTCTTGATCTCCATATATTTCCCAATGCAATGAAAGCTCCTCTTGCCTTTTGTATTCTTATTTTGATATCGCTGTCTGTCCCTCCAACTTTGTCTATATTACTGCCAAGATATGTGTATGATTCTACATCTTGAATTGGTGTTTCTTCAAGTTCAACCCTGTTATCATTACCTGCATTTATTCTCATTATTTCCGTCTTTTCCCTGTGTATTTTCAGACCCAATTGCTGTGACCTCCCATCGAGTGTTTTCAATTTGTCCTGCATCTGATTACGGTTATGGGACAGAAGAGCCAAGTCATCAGCAAAATCCAGATCATCCAACTGCCCAGTCAGAGTCCACTGGATTCCATTTCTGTTGTGTGTTGTCGATGATCTCATAACCCAATCTATTGCCAGCAAGAAAAGAAATGGAGACAAGAGGCATCCCTGTCGCACTCCTGTTCTTATCCCAAACGGTTCTGTAAGCTGTCCTTCGTGAAGAACTCTGCATGTCATGTCTAAGATTTTAAGTTGCCACTGGAAAACAAATTCCCAAAGCATGGTTGTTGTAGAACACTGAAAAATTGATATTATGTTCATATTTTTCAGTGTTTTGGGTTAGTTACCACATCATGTAAAACTGTTTACTGTGGCAACTAGTGCTAGGACTACAAAAAATGCGTGTACATCTCGTCTAACGGCTGAAAAGGATAAAAACATGTTTCAACAATTGACTGAAAGATCTAGCGACGAGGACAAGAGTGAAAACAGTGTGCACATTGATTGAAATTGTGATTTTGATAGAGATGGGGCGCAAGCAGTTATAATTGTGAAAATATTGCAAGTCCACGGCCATCGGAGTGCTGTTAAATAACAACAACCTCTATTAGAGTTGCAACCAATGTTTATTGTAATAGTACATTCATTTATCTTTAAATTGACGTGTAATTCATACAAATCTGTAAACAATTACGAAAACTACAGCTTACTTTGTGCAAACACCTACAGGATGAAAATGGGAAAAAAAATTAATTCGGCCACAGTGTGTTTTTTAATTCGGTAGTTAATGTGTTAAGCAACGAAAAGGGAACAAGAAGACAGTGTCATAAACTAACTTCCAGAACAGTGTCCCAGATTTTAAGACTGGCATACAATGTCCTCCCTCGTGAAGTTTTTTTTTTTTTTTGGGGGAGGGGGGGGGAAAGAAAGTATAGGTCTACTGCTACCTCAAGGATGTTATAAGTGGTGACTAACATGAGGTTAAGTATGTAGCTGGCATCCTCATCTTGTCACATACATTGCTACAGAAAACACCCCTGCAGAAGCCCACAAATGCCTTGCCTGTGAGGCAGCCAGCTGCAGTTGTAGCTTCAGGTTTTGTAGAAAGGTAAAAAGGGCCATGATGAATCCCCAAGCTAAGAGAAGTGGAGGAAGATAGAAAAGCACATAGAGGAGAAAATTGAAGACATAGATAAAAGGGATAAAGAAAAGACAGAAAAACCTGAGCAGATGGCACTGAACAGTTCAGCCAATAGTGAATGCCAGATTTCAGAGTATACAAAGACCAAGGTTTACCCTCAACATCTTAACACTGTCCAAACAACTAAGATACCACTGGCACACAAAGTTACAAATGAGTTCAGATCCTGATGATCAATTTTCATGAACAATCAAACTTAATGAGTGCTCTTTCCACAGTTTATCCACTGAAATGTCAATATAGGTCATGTTTCCTTTAATAATACATCTCAGTTCCTGATGTGGATAAACTCTAATTGTGGGTTATCATTTTTCATTGTCATTAATAAATGTCCTGGATCAGCATCTCTGTAATAGGATAGGACAGACTGAAGCACTAGGAGAATGAAAGTATAGCAAAGGAAATTCTGTAAATAGAGATAGGAGTTCCTCTTCTAAGATTAAGAAGTTCAAGATATAGTGTTGCGTCAGGAGTAGGGTACCTTCATTATAACATTATCTACTATTCATGGAGAAAGGAAGTACATAGCTATGGAATAAAGTAAAAACCTCACCCAGCCACAGGATGGACCCATATACATAAACACGGATCAGCAACCAGAGCTACAAGTAATGAGGAGAGGCATATATATTAAACTAAAAAATGGACAGGAAATCCATTACTTAAGTGGCCGCAGGAACATTTTCAAACAACCTCAAAGCACAAGCAAAAACCATGAAAGAGCTGCAACAACAAACACAGAAAACTGTGATAACGCTAAAGCCCAGTGTTACTCACAGATTCTATATCTCATAAATTTTCTAAGAAACCACAAAAACAGTGATTAAAACAGCCTCTAAGAAGCAGTCCGGCAAACCTGCCTGAAATTCAACAAAGTGAAAATGCAATGGATTTAATATCACTACGCAATGTTATATATGGAAATAAGAAGTAGCTTCCAAAAGCGAAAGCAAAAATCAAACTGAGGTTAGGACGACCACTGTTGCAATAAAATAAATAATAATAAAATAAACAAAAAAGGTATAGAAACAAACTACTAAAGTTTTGAGAGAAACAAATGTGCTATGAGGAAGAAAGTATTGAAATCTAAAGCATCCCATTTTCTTTGATGGTGCATTATGGGTAGTTCTTGTCTTGACGATGACAACTACTTGTGCCTTCTTGCTGTTCTGGCTAAGGTCTTTATTTTTACTTTAGGTCAATAATGTATAGGCTACACCATTTCCTGTGTAGGTAGAGGTAATCCAATTGCAGAAACTGCCAAGCGGAGTTCAGTGTTAGACTTTTTTTTTTTTTTCTTTCTTTGGGTCTAATATTTTGCTGTGATACCCTGTTCAACCAAAACCCATTGAAGGGTTGCAAACGGTTATATTGGGGTATATAGTGTGTTACGTTAGACTTCATCATACTGGATCTAGCTTTATAAGGTGAGGTGGCGAGTTCCCTTTCTCACTGCCTTTGACTTCCCTAACTCAAGGGCAGAGTACTAATTTATAGTTGGGTAGACTGAACTGGCTGATGCAGGTCGACTTGCCCAGAATCGTGATGCGTTCAGAGCAGCTGTAATGGAGACAACGTTCTGGAAAGAATACGTCACATGATGAATGATGAGACTGAACCGTGACGCCACCAATTTCAATCCCGAAACACGGTAACTACCGCGAGATGAAAGCGCTAACGGACGCCCTTTCTGTGTAGCCTACATTAAAAACACGATGCATGGAATTTCATTCATTTCTGTATCAATTTATTACCTGCTTAGCCTTCTACAATATTTCTTGTGTTATCAAAATGATCTTGAGTTCATGTGTTAATTAACTGCTTCATTGTCACCGTTCGCGTGTGTCCTTTGTTAAAAATATATAAGTGAGCAAGTTCGGCAATTGTTTCCCCATAAAGCTGGCACTGTATCTGTGTTGACAGCTTTGATCGGTATAAATAATGCTGTCCGTCAAACAGGTCTGATTACTGTGGATCTGTGTTCCTATTGTTTTCATTTTTTTCAACCCACTGAAAGGCTTGGGGACCATAGTTCTCAAGAGATTCATAGTCTGCTACTTTGACTGGGAATGGGTTTTTCTTCCAGTTACCATACACAGCGTCAGAATTGATAATCCGTCGCAGCTATTTAGGACTGACATAATTATTTGATAGAAAGGTTTCTTCCTTCTTCTTCCGTCCTTAGCCACCAACCGACGAAGCAGTCCGTGGCCAGTACGCCTAGTGGCGTCCTAGGGCAACAACAAATTGATCAATCTATCGCTTCCACCACGCCTATGGCGTCTTTGTGGGACAACAACAGACCAAACAATCTATCGTTGTTTCCGTAATCAGAGTAACTAGCAAGCAGGTGATCAGCCCACTGTGCATAGAAAGGTTTGCTCAAGTAATTTTCAGATTATTTTTCTATTTACCTGTTGCATATGGTACAGATAAACACCTGGTTTTAAAACCAATCTCACACGGGTAATTAGAACTGTTAGGCCGCAAATGTGCATCAAGCTCCCGTTGGCCGGTCATGCCAGCATTAAATGTAATCTTCATTGGTCAATTAAAATAACGTTATTTCTCGCGAAATTTTTGTTTTCTGTTGACGTCATAAATGAAAAAAAAGATCAAAATTTGATAAATGCGAATAAGTCACCTTCCGAAAACGGCCTGAAATAAGGGGGGGGGGGGGGAGAGAATAATTATGCTGTGCTGTTTCTGCTGCAATCCCTGATGGCAGCACTAAATGACCTTGTGATCTTTTTACTTACTTACTTATTTAGTCGTTCCCCTTCTACCGTGAGGTGTAGAGGTCTGGAAGAGAGAGCGCCAGACCATTCTATCAGCTGTCTTCTTCCTGGCCTGGTTCCATTCTAGTCCTCGGTCCTTCAAAGATTGTCTAATGTTGTCCTCCCAGCGGACTCTGGGTCGTCCTGGAGGTCTGGATCCCTGGCTCTTTGTTTCCCATGCTTGTCGTGGTAGCCGATCTTCTCCCATTCTGCAGACATGGCCAAACCATCTTAGTTGGGACTGTTCTATTTGGGTCTGCAGCGGATGGGATTTTAGGCCTTGACGGATCGTCTGGTTGCGGACCATGTCTCTTCTTGTTACTTCAACCACTTTCCTCAGATACCTCATTTCTGAGGTTTAGATCTGGCTTTTGTGGATTGTAGTCATTGCCCACGACTCGCATCCATATGTCAAGACTGGGACATAGGTGGAGCGGTATACAGCCATCTTCGTTTTCTTACCAACCTCTTTCTTGCTGAGGAATCCACGATTTATGGCCTGAAAAAGTCTCCCAGCCGCTGCTTGTGATCTTTTTACACATTTCCAATTTGCTTCAAAGGTATGGAAACAGTGAGGCACGAAAGCTTAGAAGCTTCATCTATGATGAGCAATGAGGCTTTATTGGCTATATTTAATAAATACATCACGGCTGTTTGCGAGCGATCTTTTAGTTATTTCCCCTTTTTCCCCGACCGCGCTATTTATAGCCCACTTGACAGAGGTCACGTGGTCAGCTTCCTAATGGGGAAAAACATGTGGCGATGTTTACTTTTGATAGGGCTTAATTAATGCTTTTAGGCTACTTTTTTATTATAAATACCGGCTTTAATTTTGCGTAAAGCTAGACTAGAAATGTTAGAGTAAATTTTAGAACAAGAACAAACATTTTATCACAATTAGAACAGAAGATATAATAGTCTGAAATAGTGTAAAATTTACGTTTTTTTTTTTATTTTGTTATGGTTTGTTTATAATGCAATTTTCACTCAATCGGTCACAATCAACATGCATAACAAATTACAGAAATCAAAAGTAGAAAACATGCAGAAAATGGATATCAAAGATTTGTTTTGGTTTCATGCGTAAAACATTAATTATTGAAAGTTTAAATTGCAAGTCCACATTTATTACCTTAAAATAACACACTCAATTGTCCCCAAAACATGTTTGAATTGCTTTTATGCTACTTTATTATTATAAATACCGGCTTTAATTTTGCGTAAAGCTAGACTAGAAATGTTAGAGTAAATTTTAGAACAAGAACAAACATTTTATCACAATTAGAACAGAAGATATAATAGTCTGAAATAGTGTAAAATTTACGTTTTTTTTTTTTTACATTTTGTTATGGTTTGTTTCTAATTCAATTTACACTAAAACGGTCACAATCAACATGCATAAAAAATTACAGAAATCAAAAGTAGAAAACCTGCAGAAAATGGATATCAAAGTTTTGTTTTGGTTTCATGCGTAAAACATTAATTATTGAAAGTTTAAATTGCAAGTCCACATTTATTACCTTAAAATAACACACTCAATTGTCCCCAAAACATGTTTGAATTGCTTTTATGCTACTTTATTATTATAAATACCGGCTTTAATTTTGCGTAAAGCTAGACTAGAAATGTTAGAGTAAATTTTAGAACAAGAACAAACATTTTATCACAATTAGAACAGAAGATATAATAGTCTGAAATAGTGTAAAATTTACGGGTTTTTTTTACATTTTGTTATGGTTTGTTTCTAATTCAATTTACACTAAAACGGTCACAATCAACATGCATAACAAATTACAGAAATCAAAAGTAGAAAACCTGCAGAAAATGGATATCAAAGTTTTGTTTTGGTTTCATGCGTCAAACATTAATTATTGAAAGTTTAAATTGCATGTCCACATTTATAACCTTAAAATAACACACCCAATTGTCCCCAGAACATGAGAGCTAACAATTATCTCAATCATACATCATGAGTTCTGATCCAGTCTGCGCAATGTTTTTCTAATATGTGCTGTTTATGAATTGTCTTACTAGGGAATAGCTTTCTGAACAAAGACATATAAGTCTCTATCGATGCTGTTATTGATTCTTTACTAATTGGTTTACTGTGTGATATTTTGTTGTGTACTTTCTCAAATGCTTCTTTCAGTGAGTTGAATTGTTCTTGGGCAATAAAAGCTATGTTAGTTATATCTTGTTTGTCTGTAATTTTCAGTGTTTGTGTAATGATTGCTCTTGTAAGATCTTTATAAACTTTTTGTGTGAGATATCTGTGGCAGTGATTCCCTATAAATGCTCTGCTATTATAAGCCTGTTGTATGATTTTGTGTTTGGCTAGTACCTTGTCCATGTGTGAGCAAACTGGACCAGACCTAGTACACAGATCTTGAAACTGAAGTTTGGCCAGCGCATCTTGTGCATTTTCAAGTCTAACTTTAAAATTATATGTCTCCCCTTATCCTCACAAAGTTCAATACCTACCTGAAAAATTCAATTTTAGCTCCTAATTCTTCTGCCTATTTCCAGTTCCTACTAAATTTCTTCAAGTTCTTAAAAGTACTAATGTTTGCATGTATCTCTTGCGAATTCTCAAATATCTTTGCGTCTATTGTATCAGCTACCTGTTCTAGAAGTCTGTGGTGTTTCAAAACAATGCCTAATAAAATATGAAGGTAAGGAGGAGCTACATTTTCAATTTCAATCTCTAACATTGGTTTGTGTAAACAATTATGGTAATGTGCCACTTGCCTTTTATTCCCTTTCCCATATTTCATATATCTATTGTAATCTCTTATCAACATGGCCAAACTTCTTGGTTTGCAAGTTGTATGCTCTCTGGATGTCTTTGATGAAAATGTTTGGTTTGTCTGGAGCTCAATGAATATACCCATGTCTGTGGTGTCTCCAGCAAAACAAGGAAATAATCCCCGAATAAGAAAACAACAACTTGTTTACCATCCCACTCTAAATATTTTAGTGACTCTATCTGAGCTTTCATGCCATTCATAAATATTTCTAAATTATCATATGTATCTCTGACTCTAGCCATTGATAAAAGGATGGTATTAGATTTAGAATTTGGTTTCTCTAAATTTACTACCTGCATTGTAACTTTGAATGAAAGAAGATATACAAACAGTTACTTAGAATTCGCTGGCAGCCGTCGTGTGCACAGGATTGTCTACCAAAGAACACCAATGGAACAGTCCTTATCTCACAGACAATTAAAAAAAAATTCATATTATAAATAGAAGATTAACAAGACTTGAAAGATAGATCAAATTATGTGGAAGTAATCTATCTATAGCTTTACATGTTTTCTGACGCTTATATACGTAGCTAAATATCATTATAAATGAATGAAAATGCAAAAACAGATGGTGCTTTACAAAAAGTTATTTTTTTACTACCTTATTTAAGATTTGTGGGTATCAGGAATGCGTTTAAAGGGATTTAAATGCTATAAAATCTGGTGACAATATGCTTGTTCTTGTAATGCCACACTCACAAAACTGACTACCACACATTCTCAAGATATGAAACCAAAAAAAAAAGTATGTGGAAATAATCTTTAGCTTCCCTTCGAGAAGTCTTTATAATTATAAACTCAAACGAATGGACTGATTTTTAGATATTAAATTAATAAAAAGATTACTTATTTTATGAATTTCCTTAAATGATGACGCTGTTTTCAAAAGTCTGTAACTCCGTCAAAACTAATTTCAAACAAATAAAAATGCAATCAAAAATAGAACACAGAACAAAGTTATTGTACACAAAAGAATTTTAGCGCTGTGTTTATCCAGAACGAGTGTGTAATGATTTATATTTTACTGATTTTACTCACACATCAGCTGATTTTCCCCGCCAAAAACTTAAATAGTCTTTTACGGTGCACACAAAATTTTATACCCGGTGTCAGAATTCCGGTCACCGAAACTAAAAGAGCGCTCTGGTATAGGCCACAAACAGCCGTGACATGCTTGACGCCATTCCTTTGTTGCTCTTTCTTTTTCTATCCATGCTTCCTCCACTGTCTTATTCCACCAGGGAGGTTTGGTGAAAGGTGTTCTCGCTGTCTTTTGTTTGGCATTGTGACGTCATGTGTGTAAAGGGTTGATACAATCGAGTGGGCCTGTAGGATACTTGAAGGTCTATTTAGGTGTCCTGTGTCTAGTGGTCCTACCCTTTGCAATGAGTATGACGCAAGGTAGGTGATCACTTTCCTGTGCACCTAATACATCCCAACGTGCCATGGTGGTGGCAGCACAAGAGATGAATGCCAGATCTATGACACCATTTGTATTTCCAGGTTTAGTTGCCAGTTTAGTTGGGCGTCCATCATTCAGGATGGCAAGGTTCATATTAAGTAATGTCTGGCTCAAAGCTATACCCTGCCTATTTTCCGTGATGTTCCCCCACTCCGTGGATCAAGCATTTAAATCGCCAGCAATTAAACACCTTATGTTAGAATCTTCAGAAAGTTCCGCCAGAAAATTTCAATCACTCTCTGCTGTAAGATGGTCGACATGAGCATATAAATTGTAGACTCGCCCCTCCTGACTGCCTATATTCACAGCAATCCCCTGCAATTCCGCATCCTCACTAGTTTGGGAACTTCTATCCAGCCACGTATGAGGGAACTCATGTTTTACATATATAGCTTGCCCTCGTCTACCAGGCCCACATGGGTTGGAATAACATATGTAGCCTGGGCAATTGATAACACCTATTGGCTTTTAAATTTGTCTCCTGGATCATGAGGATATCGAAATTGTAGATGATTGTAGAAAGGCTGCAGGTTGATTGGCACTTCGACAATTCCAGTATCATATGCGCATATATTTCATCGAGATGCGATCTGCTTTCTTTCTGAACCTTCTCTTTCCTGCCCTTCTTTTTCTGTCTCTCCTCTTATCTCCCCTACCTCTCCTTCTGCATTTCTATTTCCTCATTTCATTTGCTCCAGGTATCGACGACAGAGCACGATCTCCGTAGTGTGACGGTGCAGTGGTTTGATACGGCACCACTTATAGATATGTCACTGGGTGTTAGGTGTCAGAATGCTGTCCTAACAATACTTCATCAAATCTGGTTTTCTTAAATCTTCCAAGTTGACTTTCATTCACTGGCCTGTACTGCCAGAGGTGTAGATTCAGGGCCGGCTCTACCGACGGTGCAACACGTGCAATTATGTGGTGTATAAGAGATGCCCTGAGGTGCTCAAACGACTGCTTCGTTTACTGAAGAGTGCGTGGAAAACCCAGCTTGTAAGCAAGGAATGGAGAAAGGCGAACGGAGTCTACATCCCGAAGGAGCAAAATTCCACAGACATCAGTCAGTTCAGGCCAATCTCACTACTCAATGTGGAAGGGAAGATATTCTTCGCAGTGATGGCGAAAAGACTCACTACATACCTCCTGGCAAATGGGTACATTGACACTACCATTCAGAAAGGAGGTATCCCAGGTACACCAGGATGTCTAGAGCATGCCACAATGATATGGGAAGCAATCCAAAAGGCAAAGTCTGACAGAACAAACCTCCATGTAATCTGGTTGGATTTAGCGAATGCTTATAGATCCGTTCCACACCAGATGTTGTGGCAGGCCCTAGAAATGTATCATGTTCCACAAGAGATTGCAGCAATGCTGAAGCTGTATTTCGCAGGGTTTGCTGTCAGATTTTCAACCAGAGAGTACACAACGAAGTGGATTGGCCTTGAAGTTGGAATTGCGATGGGATGTACCATCTCTCCGATACTATTCGTGATGGCTATGCAGGTAATCCTCAATGCGGCTGAAGGAATAGCTATAGGTCCAAAGCTCGGTGGAATGTGTCTCATGCCACCACTCAAAGCATTCATGGATGACACAACAATTCTGACATCAGATGAACATCAGGCCCGGAGGATGTTAGCACGCCTGGATGAACTAGTCAGCTGGTGCAGAATGAGCTTCAAACCCAAGAAGTCGAGAAGCCTATCAGTCAGGAAAGGGAAGATAGCAGAGGTCATATTCACGGTTTCCAACCAAAGAATCCCTACTGTCATTGAGGAACCTGTTAAAAGTCTTGGCAGGGTGTACGATGCCTCATTAAAAGACTCAAAGGCGGTGCAACAGACAATAGAAATGGCAGACAGAGGGCTACAGATCATAGACCAAAGCAGACTCCTGGGGAAGTTCAAACTGTGGTGCCTCCAGTTCATGTTGATACCAAAGTTGCTGTGGCCACTGCTTATATATGAAATAAGCACAAGTACAGTGGAAGCCATAGAGCAGAAGGTCAACAAGTTCATGAGAAAATGGCTAGGAGTACCACCAGGTCTGTCAGATGTAGCACTGTACTGCAAAAAGTCAAAACTTCTGCTTCTTTCAAGTCAGTTGTTGAAGAGTACAAAGTTGGAAAGGCAAGGCTTGCAATGTTGCTACGCGAGTCAGCTGATGACGTGGTTAAGTCCATTCAGCCCACACTGAAAACGGGAAGGAAGTGGAAAGTTGAAGAAGCTGTTGATGCTGCCCAAGAGTCACTCAAACTGAGGGAGGTAATCGGATACACACAAACGAATAGACGGGGATTTGGTCATGGAGACATCCGCTGGTGGTCCAAGGCATCAAGCAGGGAGCGCAGAGACATGGTAGTTCAGGAGATACGAGAAGCTGAGAATGATAAGAGGTTGCAAAAAGCAGTGCAGCAGGTCCAACAAGGCCAATGGACTACATGGGAAGGAGCCCTGCAGAGGTCCTTGACATGGAATGATATATGGCATATGGCACCTCTTAGGCTCAGCTTCGTTGTCAGATCACTGTATGACCTGCTGCCA
Source organism: Oreohelix idahoensis (assembly GCA_024509875.1). Taxonomy (NCBI): domain Eukaryota; kingdom Metazoa; phylum Mollusca; class Gastropoda; order Stylommatophora; family Oreohelicidae; genus Oreohelix; species Oreohelix idahoensis. The sequence goes on from JAMPIV010014117.1 coordinate 265,903, forward strand.
TCGGCCACCAACCTTGTGAAATGGGGAAAGTCGGATGATGAGCGGTGCCCCCTGTGCCAGGGGAGGCAGACACTTGAACACGTGCTCTCAGCGTGTAAGGTGTCATTAGGGCAAGGGCGATACACTTGGCGCCATAACAAAGTGCTAAATGAGCTTGCTGCGACAATAGATCTGGCAAGAATGAAGGCAAATAGCAAAGTCCGGCCAGACACCGCAAACACATACTTTCTGAGGGCAGGAAAGTCAGCACACCCCAAACCGAATAAACCTGGTAGCAGTTTACCATCTCTTCTTGATTGTGCAAATGATTGGGAGATGGCGGTAGACCTACCTGGACGAGGGGCTTATCCAGAGAGTATCCGAAAATCGCGGAGACGGCCGGATATAGTGCTTCATTCTGCAGCAACGCTTCAGGTCATACTGATTGAACTGACCGTGCCATTTGAATCCAGGTTAGATGAGCAACATTCGTTCAAAGCGGCCAAGTATAGTGATCTGGCCGCGGATCTGAGACACGATGGGTTCACTGCAAGGGTCATGGCTGTTGAAGTGGGCGCAAGAGGGCTTGTGGCTGCATCAGTGTATGATCTATTGAAACTGTTGGGGCTGAGGGGACAGTCGAGAACAAGGGCCCTGAAGAGGCTTAGTGAAACTGCCGAAAAGGCATCAGGCTGGCTGTGGAACAACCGCAATGGGGAATGGAGATCGTAACAATAAACGCTGCGGTACAGAAAACACCAGGAATTTTTCTAAGTCCACAATACGCTGAGGTTTGTGGTGGACTAGTGAACGGGCTGCGACTCAGGGGCGACAAGCGGTGTATACTATAAGGGGTGTCAGTATCAAAAGTCCAGTGGGGAACGCGCAGTGGCGACTCGTTGACTTCGCGCTGGTGTCTCAGTGTGTGCGACGGAACGAACGGAATAATTTGTCTTCTCTTTGTTACTTTCACAATTGCCTCCACGGCTGGCGGAGTTGTGGAATTTAAAGTTGCTACCATAAGTGAAATGGGTTCATTTTCGATGCAAGACAACAGGAAGCTGAGACGCTTGGGAGTCATGACCCAAGTGGGCCCGCCCCCCTTAGAGTGTAAAGGAGTATATAGGGCCGAAACACTTGTCGGACGGGGGGACTCTTCTGATGATCAGATTGCTTCCTGTTGTATCGCTCTGTAAAGAGTTTCCTATCATCATCACAAACAGCCGTGACATGCTTGACGCCATTCCTTTGTTGCTCTTTCTTTTTCTATCCATGCTTCCTCCACTGTCTTATTCCACCAGGGAGGTTTGGTGAAAGGTGTTCTCGCTGTCTTTTGTTTGGCATTGTGACGTCATGTGTGTAAAGGGTTGATACAATCGAGTGGGCCTGTAGGATACTTGAAGGTCTATTTAGGTGTCCTGTGTCTAGTGGTCCTACCCTTTGCAATGAGTATGACGCAAGGTAGGTGATCACTTTCCTGTGCACCTAATACATCCCAACGTGCCATGGTGGTGGCAGCACAAGAGATGAATGCCAGATCTATGACACCATTTGTATTTCCAGGTTTAGTTGCCAGTTTAGTTGGGCGTCCATCATTCAGGATGGCAAGGTTCATATTAAGTAATGTCTGGCTCAAAGCTATACCCTGCCTATTTTCCGTGATGTTCCCCCACTCCGTGGATCAAGCATTTAAATCGCCAGCAATTAAACACCTTATGTTAGAATCTTCAGAAAGTTCCGCCAGAAAATTTCAATCACTCTCTGCTGTAAGATGGTCGACATGAGCATATAAATTGTAGACTCGCCACTCCTGACTGCCTATATTCACAGCAATCCCCTGCAATTCCGCATCCTCACTAGTTTGGGAACTTGTATCCAGCCACGTATCAGGGAACTCATGTTTTACATATATAGCTTGCCCTCGTCTACCAGGCCCACATGGGTTGGAATAACATATGTAGCCTGGGCAATTGATAACACCTATTGGCTTTTAAATTTGTCTCCTGGATCATGAGGATATCGAAATTGTAGATGATTGTAGAAAGGCTGCAGGTTGATTGGCACTTCGACAATTCCAGTATCATATGCGCATATATTTCATCGAGATGCGATCTGCTTTCTTTCTGAACCTTCTCTTTCCTGCCCTTCTTTTTCTGTCTATTCTCTTATCTCCCCTACCTCTCCTTCTGCATTTCTATTTCCTCATTTCATTTGCTCCAGGTATCGACGACAGAGCACGATCTCCGTAGTGTGACGGTGCAGTGGTTTGATACGGCACCACTTATAGATATGTCACTGGGTGTTAGGTGTCAGAATGCTGTCCTAACAATACTTCATCAAATCTGGTTTTCTTAAATCTTCCAAGTTGACTTTCATTCACTGGCCTGTACTGCCAGAGGTGTAGATTCAGGGCCGGCTCTACCGACGGTGCAACACGTGCAATTGCACGGGGCGGCAAGCTTTGGGGGGCGGCAAAAAATATTTTTACTTATTTTTACAATCCCGCTGAAATATTCCTCCTGGGAGCCGCGCTGGTGTAATGGTTACCACACTGCGCTAGCGATCATGTGTTCAAGGTTCAAGCCCAGCCGCGGGCATTTGTAGGAGTGTCATCGACCGGGATTTTGACTGAATAACCTGAACGGCTCCTGAAATAAACCCTCTGTGGATGGTGTCACGGAGTGTTCGAAGGTTTCGTCTAGATTATTTTCGTCTGTTCTTTAGCTGTTTTTCAAGTCTTCACTAATAGTTCTGCCATACGATGCTAATGCTATCTTCTCCTACAAAGGCACTAAAAGGTATTTCCTTAGGGACGTTAGTACAATTTATTCGCTTGGTCGAAACCACAGTGGGTCCCAGAGGATGATATTTCCGTGTTCAGTGGTCAACTGAAGATCCCACGATAAATCTTCCGGCATGGCAGAACGAGAGACGGGAATTAATTAACTTGGCGTGGGAATCAGGAATTTAGTTTTTTATCGACCGTTCTATGTTGACAGCTCGAATAATTCAGTTATTTTCGAGTGTGCATTCAAGGAAGTTGATTTTGCTCAGTGTTAGTGTGCTATGTGTTACAGTGATAAATACGTTTTTTTAAACGTTTTATGGAAATTAGTACAGTGCTTCAGCCTCCATTCATTACTAAATAATACATTTTATTGTAGGGTTTATTAAAACAGTTTTAATATTCAAATAGATACAATGTCCGATAAAAGAAAAAAAACTATCAGGTGCCGAATATCGGAAACGGAAACTGGAAAAAAGCGATATTCAAAAACATAGCGGGGCTTTATATAAATATCTAAAAACTGAACAGCCTATGTAGGACAGAAGAAAATAAGCAAATGTACTGAAACAAATGATTCTGAGCTCATGGCAAGTACTTCTAACTCGGACCCCAGAAACGTACATATTACTAACAGTGTCGAAAATGAGACTGATTTGACCGTTTCCAATTCCAGAGATTTAAGTGATGAACTTGAGAGGTAAATTGATCCGGCAAGATGGAATCCTTCCTTAAGCAATACCGAAAGACTGGAAATCGTAAAAAAGGCCTGCCAGATAGACCAAAAAATAAGTTCGTTTTTCCGCGCAGCTCTAATGGTCGGAAATTTTCAGTAAATTTTTACACTAGGGAGCTAAGCAATGGAGAACATATTAATCGATCTTGGTTAGTGTATTCAAAAGAAAAAGATTCTGTATTATGTTTCTGCTGTAAGTTCTTTTCCTGTAATAAAATGTCACTCACTACTGACAAAAGTTATTAAATTCAGAAGTTCGACACTGGAGGAGCACAATAGAACGCCTAATTGCTACTGTCCAGTTTTTGAGCCAACAATGCTTGCCATTTCGTGGAACATCTGATAAATTATATGACCCTAACAATGGAAATTTTTTAAAGCTTGTTGAACTGATTGCCAGATTTGATAGTGCTATTTGTGAACATTTAATGAGAGTAGCTCGTGGATCGACCCAACATTACCTTGGGAAAAACATTCAAAATGAATTGGTTGCTCTTCTCTCTGGAACCATAAAAAAAGAAATAATTTCTATGGTGGAGAAAGCTAAATATTAAAGCATAGTTGCTGAATGTACTCCCAATGTAAGTCACATTGAACAATTAACACTAAGTGTAAGATTTGTTAATACGAATCCAGATGATATCAACATTCATGAACATTTTCTTGGTTTCATTGCTGTAGAAGCCACTACAGGCTCAGCGTTAACCGAATGTATTCTAAGAAAATTGTCAGATATGGATATTCCAATCGCAAACATGCGTGGCCAGGGGTATGACAATGTATGTTGTCTGGTTATATAGCACTATGTTTTAAACGAAAAAATGTTTCTAATAAACTGTTGCAAAGCATAAAAATGGAATTGACTAGTGCCATAACAATTTTGAGAAATGTTCTCCAAAGCCTTAAGAATCTCAGAAATGATGAATCATTTCAAAATTTTCTTGTTGATGCTACAACATTAGCTGAGAAAGTTGAAGTTGATCCTGATTTGATACCAACGTTTGAATGTACTAGAGTGCGTCGGCAGAAAAAGCAACACAACTATGAAGCGAGAGATGAACCTATTTTGGATCCCAAAACTAAATTCAAAATTGAATTTTTCTTTTTTATTATTGAGTTGCAACTAATTCTATTGAAGAAATGTTCGAGCAATTGGAACATCACAGTTCACATTTTTCCTATTTATATAACATCCCTAAATTGAAATCTGAGACGACAAATGAACTCTTAAACAAATGTAAAAACCTAGAAGGCGTTTTAACACATCAAGAAAATAGAGACATTGATGCCATTGAGCTATGTGATGAACTGAAAGTAGTATCCAAATTAATACCAGAAAATACACCGCTAATTGAAGTTCTTCGTTATATTATTGAAAATAACATTGCTCCTAATGTCGCTATAGCCTTAAAAATATTACTAACTTTGCCTGTAACGGTAGCAAGCGGTGAGAGTATGTTTTTCAAAACTGAAGCTTGTTAAAACTTATTTACGCCCAACAATGGCCGAAACTAGATTGGAAGGACTTGCCATGATTTCAATTGAACATGAAATCGGTCAAAAATTAGACAACGCAGATCTTATTTCTGCTTTTGCAAATATGAAAGCAAGAAAAGTGTCTTTTTAGGCAGTACATACTTCAAACAATATAAATTCAAATAATGTGAAAACAGTGCTAAAAATTATAACATGTACATGCTATAGTTAAGTGTTTGTAACTGAACAGTTCATCGTTCCACATGAGAAGAGCATCCCCTATATGCAAGTAATGTAACTACATTTATTTCATATAATTGTCTCTAATAAAGTCAATGGTTTATTTTATGACTTTACAGTATTTTCATCAATTTATCAATACATTATTATTAATAGTACTATTTAAAATTAGGCTAATGGTCATGAAATTAATGTTTAAGCGTGTTTAACATAATGGTTTAAAAAATTTCAAACGTTAATTTGAGGTTGGGCTGGGGCGGCAAGGTATGGTATTGCACGGGGCGGCAAAATTCCTAGGGCCGGCCCTGTGTAGATTCTTGGATGAAGGGTCAATTACTCAGGTTCGTTCTTATCTTTCTGTGATGGTATGTTGTGTGACTTTAATATAGTGGCAGCTTAGTAATTATATTCAACAAATTCTCCAATGGGTAATGACTGAGTCGAATGCCCGAGGTTCAATTAAAATTTTTTTAGGAACTACTGTAACTGGCAAGTCAATTTACAAACATTTCATATTCAGTGCAGCAAATGTAGGATCCTTATACATCTTTAATTTCCCTTCCTTTACTTCTATAACTTGTGGTACAAATATTTCTTGACAACAGTCTGCCTTTCTATTTTCATATGAGAGCTCCTTAGGCGTGATGGTTAGATAGGCTTCTACCTCTTCTTGTAGCTTTATTATCGTGAATTCAGTATGTCTCACTTCTCTAGACATGTGTAGTCTACCTAACGTTTTCTAGAATACTTCTGAGTTAAATCATGAGTGTACTTACGCTGGAGAAGGTATAACTACGCTTCTCTCACTAATGTAAAAATTCGTTAGCAGCTTCAAAGACCGTTCCGATATCTTCAGAATAAATGTCTTGAGGCGTAGGAGCCGGACTTTTTGTGGCAGACCGGGTGAGCGCCAAGTTGCATACACTACCAGTTAAAACCATGTCCGTGTGCTATGGCTCAATAAGTACAACTAATTTCTAGTTTATAGTGGTGATATCGCCACCTTTTGATTGGTTATCTGAATATTTTATAATTTATTTCATTGGGCTTAGCCTCGCTGTTCCATAGACAATCTTGGCTTTTCCCATTTACGTCACTATTTTGCTATAGCAACTCTCGCCTTTGAAAGGGCTGCCCACTTGAACTAGTTTCAGTTTCCATCTTATTTTATAGTAGCGTAAATTACACTTTTATTTGATCTTCTTCTTCTTCTTTGATCCTTAGCCGCCGACCGTCAGTGGCCATCACGCCTAGTGGCGTCTTGTAGGGCAACAACAAATTGATTCCACTTTGCTCGATCGTCTGCCAGATATGATGGTGTGCATGTCCTCTTGCTTGCTCCGAATAAGCAGATCTTGGTATACTTATTAAGTCTATCCGTTTTTTCCTGGATGTGTTGATGTGAATGTGCTAGTAGTGTAATGTCATCTGCATATTCCAGATCTTCCAATGTAGAAAATGTAGTCCATCTTATTCCTCTTGGACTGCCCTCTGTTGTCTGGTGCATCACCCAGTCTATGACTGTTAAAAATAGAGTGGTTGATAAGGGGCATCCCTGTCGTACTCCTGTCTTCACCTCAAAAGTTAGGTTGCTCTGCCCAACACTACACGTAAAGTTGGCATAGAGGCTTTTTATGATTGACACTATGCATCTTGGAATTCCATGAGCCCTCAGTATTTTCCATAAACTGTCCCTATGTATCCTGTCAAAAGCCTTTTCAAAATCAGCGAAATTAATGTACAGCTGTCTTTGCCATTCTGAGCACTGCTCTATAATTCTCCTGAGAGTAAATATATGATCTACACATCTGTTCTTTCTAAATCCTGCTTGTTCTTTCCTCAGTTTGTGGTCTACTGCTTTTGAAATTCTCTGTATAATTATCCTGCCTAGTATTTTGCTGGGAACTGAGAGAAGAGTGATTCCTCTCCAATTATTGCAGTCTGCAAGATCTCCCTTCTTGGGCAATTTGACAATTATTCCTTTGTTCCACTCTGTTGGTGTTGTCCCTGTTTTCCAGACTTGTGCAAATAGTGGTTTTAATAGTTCTGCTGCTAGCTCAAGGTCTGTCTTAAATAGCTCTGCATTTAAGTTATCATGGCCAGGAGCTTTTCCATTCTTTAACCCTTTGATTGCCGTGATGATTTCTTCTTTTCGTGGAATGTCTGTATTTACATCTAGATCGTTTTCAGCCTCAGGAACATTCAATTGTGTCTCTGGTGGTTCCTTGTTCAGAGTTTCGCTGAAATGCTCTGCCTATCATGTTTCCTGTCCCTCTGCTGTCATGATGAGATTTCCTTGCTTATCTCTTACTAATGTAATATTGTTTGCACCTCGTTTTCCGCTGATGAATTTAGTTATTTTGTATACACCGCCCATCATTGTGGAAGATACTTACAATCTATGGTTTTCCAACAAAATATGTGAATATAATCAAAGCGCTATATGACAATGCAAGATGTGTTAGAACAAATAAAGGGAATACAGAATGGTTTACAGTAGAAACAGGGGTGAAACAAGGCTGTATAATGTCACCACTACTTTTTGGAATAGCTATTGATTGGGTTATGAGAAACTATACCCACAATGAACAATTAGGTATAAAATGGACAAATGGAAAATTCCTGGGGGACCTGGATTTCGCAGATGATTTAGCATTCTTAAGTTCAACACCCAGACAATCCCAAGAAGCAGTAAATAATTTGTGTCATCTTTCGGTTAAAATAGGTCTCCAAATAAATGCTTCTAAAACTAAAGTTATGAACTTTTCTAACGAGACCTTTAATATCATCCTGAACGGGGAAAAACTACAGAAAGTTGAAAGTTTCAATTATTTAGGCAGTAAAATGACTCAGGATGGTGACACAAGAGAAATTCATACTAGAATTGCTTTGGCAGCTAGCGCCTTCAATAGATTATCTAACATTTGGAAATTACGATCATTGAATATACATACCAAGCTTCGTCTGTTTAATTCAAATGTTATCTCAGTGTTAACATACGGCTGTGAGAGTTGGAAAATAACAAAATCATTGGAGAACAAGCTGGATACATTCGAGAACAAATGTCTTAGAAAACTCATGAACATCAGTTGGAAAGAATTCAAGACTAATCGACAAATAAGAGAAGACTCTAGGCAGAAATATATCTCCAACTATATAAGGAAAAGACGATGGTCATATATCGGTCATGTCCTACGAATGCAAAACAACAGAATACCATTGCAGGCGCTCACTTGGGTTCCTGAGGGTAAGAGGAAAAAAGGAAGACCAAAAGAAACACTCAGAAGAACAATAATAAGAGAAGGAAGAACGTTGGGATTAAACAATGTGCAAGAGCTAAGAGGAGTGGCGTCACAACGTACAACCTGGAGAGCACTGGTTTCTGCCTTATGCGCCGTGTTTGGTGCTTAAAGAATTTATTATTATTATACTGTGCTTTGTTCATTTCTCAGTGCTGCCTCTTCTGCCTGTCTTGCAAGATCGTCTAGGAAATTCCTTTTTCTTGGCTCGGGTTTGGCGTTTAACTTCCTTGTCCAGCTGACTGTACTGTTCGCTATATAGTTGCTTTAACCTTGGGGACTTCGCTTCTGTTTTCTTTCTTTTCATTTCCTTTCTCATCGTTATGGTGTTTAATGTTTCTGGTGTTTTATTTGATGAAGTGTCGTAACTGCTTTTCCTATTCTAAGTCATTTTAATAGCACGGATAATTCTAGCGTAGGCCATCCGGTTACAGTAGCTCCCGCGATGATTCTGGAAGTTAAAATTCACATGGTGATTTGCAATAAATGGTGGAAATATTCGGTCACCCTGGTAGAGCGACCATACCAGGGAAAAAGCAAGGGATGTCCTGACAGAGTCCATCTGCCTGGTGCCGCCCCACTGGCCCTCCAGAAAGCCAGTGTTCACGAATGCTTACCCAGCAGCCACCCAGTCTCTCGGCACATTGGTCCACTTTAGACTTGGAGTCATTCACTCATGACTCAGTTTCTCGGCACATTGGTCCACTTTAGACTTGGAGTCATTCACTCATGACTCAATTACTCAGTCTCTCGGCACATTGGTCCACTTTAGACTTGGAGTCATTCACTGATGACTCAGTTATCATTTGACCCATAATTTGGGAGTGGATTGATGGGTGTCACAGTATATACCACTCATCGGTGAGTTCTGCACACCACATCTTTAGGGATCCACTGACTCCAAGTTTCTCTGCCAGTTTAGCATGAATGTGTTGCAGGCATGCTCTCCATTTAGAGCCGTAAAGTAATGATAATGAGGATTATTACACATTATTGAAACGATACTAGACGGAAAAATTGAAAGAGAACAAACAACAGGACATCTGCGATTAGAAAGGAACATCTTTTTATAATTTAATGAAGAAATATATTCAGTCCCACTCCACCTGTGATGGGTTATAATTATGATATATTGTGTCTACATTTTTTATTAGAATGTTCAGTATCCGCTTTATGCTTATAGCATTATCACTAAAATCAACACGTGGCCAGAATATAGTCTATTGAGTGTACCATGAAGACAAGAGACAGAAATGATGAGCGATCCATCATACCCGACCTTCAGTGTGGCGGCCACTTGATGTCATCATCTTATCCTGATACCATTTTTATTAGTTCCATGTAGTTCGTGTAGTTCCATGTAGTTTTGGAACTTCGGAAAAAGAACTAAGACTAAATTACATGACTAAAATTATGTTGGACAAGACTCATCCAGCTTTTCCAGCATTTACTAGGTATCATTTAACAAATCAGAACATGTGCATGAATACCTGTAGATACCCGACAGGTTGGAGATGCATGGAGGAACTAGTACACTTGGATGCCCTAAATACATCAGTTATTCTTCTTCTTCTTCTTCCGTCCTTAGCCAACGACCGGCAAAGCAGTCAGTGGCCATTACGCCTAGTGGCGTCTTAAGGGCAACAGCGAATAGATTTTCTTTGCCGTTGTTCCCATCACGCCTAATGGCGTCTTTAGGGCAACGACAAATCAATCCGTTTGCTGTTGTTTCCGTAATCAAAGTGATTGGCAAACGGGTGATCAGCCCATTGGTACATCAGTTATTAACAGTAATATATTCAGGCCGGTCTTACCACCATGGGAGCTCAAGAAACCAGATACAGACTACCACCTGGCAGAAATAATTAATAAAACAACTGATATGGCAGCTATCAAAAACAAAGCCAGGAAATATATTCAACAAATATAAAAAGATAGAATTACAGTGTACACAGATGGATCTAAGGGAGGCGATAACAAAGAAACACGTTGATTAAATCGGCTCTCACCGTTCACCATCTGGAACTCGCCCTTGCTAATATGAAACGCAGTTTATATAATCACAGTTCACTGTTTACCTTACTTTAATGAAGTTATGTCTAACTTATTAAACAATTTTTTCTCTCATTTATTATGCAAGATCATATATTATACAAGATTATGTATTATACAAGATCATTTATTATGCAAGATCATATATTTACCCTCAGGAACATAATAGAGCTTTGTTCAGAAGGGTAGTGGCAACTGATTATAAATTTGGTTGACTTTGAAAAGGTATTCGACAGCATACACAGGAACAGCCTGTGGAAAATACTGAGGGCTTATGGAATCCCTAAATGCATGGTCTCCATCATTGAAAGTCTGTGTGCTAATTTCACATGCAGTGTTCGGCACAGCAACCAAACTATTGAGGTGAAAACAGGAGTGGGTAACTTTTGAGGTGAAAACAGGGTGAAGCAGGATGCCTCTTATCAACCATTCTGTTTTTAACTGTCATAGACTGGGTGATGCATCAGGCAACAGTGGATGCCCCTAGAGGAATAAGATGGACAACATTCGGTACACTGGAGGATCTAGAATATGCAGATGACAATGCACTATTTGCACATTCACATCAACACATCCAAGAAAAAAAACAGACTGAATAAACATACCCAACAGGTGGGACTAAACATTAATTTCAAGAAGACAGAAGTCATGACACTAAATTTAAGAAATACTGCACCCATAAAAATAAGAGACCATGAACTAGAAAATGCAAACACATTTACATACTAGGAAGCATAGTGACACCAGATGGGGAACAAGTGAAAACATCTGCAGCCGAACGAATAAAGCCAGAATAGCCTTCACCAACCTACACAACATCTAGAAATCCTCCCAGGACAGTACAAACACTAAATTAAAAATATATGAGAGCTGCGTAATTTCTGTACTTCTGTGCGGTGCAGAATGCTGGAGAGTAACAGAAAAGGAAATGTCCAAATTGTCCCCTTCCTATATAACCTGCCTAAGGAAAATTCTTCTAATTTTCTGGCCGAACACCATCACCAACCAAGAACTGCTAACTCTGAGCCACTAAGAAGATATGCGCACCATGATAGCAGGTAGATGCCGGAATTGGATTGGCCACATACTCAGAAGATACCCTAACACCATCACCAGAACGGCCATACTATGGACTCCAGAAGGAAATCTAAGCAAGGATGGCCAAAAGCTACCTGCTAGAGAACTGTGGAGGCAGAGATACTGAGCATGAACCAGAGCTGGGGCACCACACGAAGGATGGCTGTCGACCGAGCAAAGTGGAGACAGTTTGTTGCTGCCCTACAAGACATCACCAAATGTGATGGTCACTGATTACTTTGTCAGTCAGTGGCCAAGGACCAAAGTGGAGACAGTTTGTTGCTGCCCTACAAGACATCACCAAATGTGATGGTCACTGATTACTTTGTCAGTCAGTGGCCAAGGACCAAAGTGGAGACAGTTTATTGCTGCCCTACAAGACATCACCAAATGTGATGGTCACTGATTACTTTGTCAGTCAGTGGCCAAGGACCAAAGTGGAGACAGTTTGTTGCTGCCCTACAAGACATCACCAAATGTGATGGTCACTGATTACTTTGTCAGTCAGTGGCCAAGGACCAAAGTGGAGACAGTTTGTTGCTGCCCTACAAGACATCACCAAATGTGATGGTCACTGATTACTTTGTCAGTCAGTGGCCAAGGACCAAAGTGGAGACAGTTTATTGCTGCCCTACAAGACATCACCAAATGTGATGGTCACTGATTACTTTGTCAGTCAGTGGCCAAGGACCAAAGTGGAGACAGTTTGTTGCTGCCCTACAAGACATCACCAAATGTGATGGTCACTGATTACTTTGTCAGTCAGTGGCCAAGGACCAAAGTGGAGACAGTTTGTTGCTGCCCTACAAGACATTACCAAATGTGATGGTCACTGATTACTTTGTCAGTCAGTGGCCAAGGACCAAAGTGGAGACAGTTTATTGCTGCCCTACAAGACATCACCAAATGTGATGGTCACTGATTGCTTTGTCAGTCAGTGGCCAAGGACCAAAGTGGAGACAGTTTGTTGCTACCCTACAAGACATCACCAAATGTGATGGTCACTGATTACTTTGTCAGTCATTGGCCAAGGACCAAAGTGGAGACAGTTTGTTGCTGCCCTACAAGACATTACCAAATGTGATGGTCACTGATTACTTTGTCAGTCAGTGGCCAAGGACCAAAGTGGAGACAGTTTATTGCTGCCCTACAAGACATCACCAAATGTGATGGTCACTGATTGCTTTGTCAGTCAGTGGCCAAGGACCAAAGTGGAGACAGTTTGTTGCTACCCTACAAGACATCACCAAATGTGATGGTCACTGATTACTTTGTCAGTCATTGGCCAAGGACCAAAGTGGAGACAGTTTGTTGCTGCACTACAAGACGCCACCAAATGTGATGGTCACTGATTGCTTTGTCAGTCAGTGGCCAAGGACCAAAGAAGATACAAAATCAGCTGAGTCAATGCCAATCAAAATACGCGAGGTGAATACAAGCAGAAAGGAGAATTATCTATGAAACGTTACAATTAGAGTGAACAAATAAATAATAAATTCCATTATTATTGTTGTTAACGAAACGTTTAATGATAATGTAATGTAGGAAAAACAGATTATAGCCTTCTTTATGGACTAGCATAAGAAACGTGTAGAACTACAGTAAAAATTGCACGTAATCCATTTATACAGTGCAGTTTCTCTCAAACACTGACTTTATACACAGCCGAATGTCCTTATTGTTTTATCACTTTTATGAAGTAGCTACATACTAAATAACGTCTGATCACTCAAATGGAAACAAAATCTCCTCAGCATATTCAATGTTGTCTGTCCCCAATAGGGAGATAACTATGTCATCTGTCACCAACGGGTGAGGAGATAACTATGTCGTCTATCACCAACAGGGAGATAGCACATCACAATGGGGAGATAATTATGTCATCTATCACCAACAGGGAGATAATGACCCAAAGATGCAGCAATAGAGAATGCAGTCAGCAGCCCATAGCTTGACTGCTTGCGTCAGGGTCAGCGAACCAGAGCTGTCTAAGACCCTACTCCACCTCCACGTGGTGGTCCTGGAAACAGGCTGCATCACTGCAGTCTGGCTGAGAGAGTAGGGATCGAAGAGGGAAGGCAAACCCGGTCCCAAAATATGCCGTTCTGAAGTCGGATGTGTCGGCCGAAAGGCGCAGATATCGCAGCTCCGGCGTAAACAGACACAACGCAACCAACGTCCTTTTCAGGAGGAAGAAGGAAGAAGAAGAATATCATCTGCCACCAATGGGGAGACAATTACATCATCTGTCACCAACAGAGATACAACTACGTCATCTGTCACCAACATGGAGACAACTATGCTGTGTCACCAACAGGGCGATAATTATGTCATCTGTCATCAACAATGAGATAACTATGCTGGTTACCAACAGGGAGATAACTATGCGGTCTTTCACCAACAGGGAAATAAATATGTTGTCTGTCACCAATCTAGATCTAGATTCTACCTCTTTTGATTACTCATGATGAACCCAGATTAGATGAGCAACACTTGCTGAAATTGGCCAAGTATAATGATCTGGTCACAGACTTGAGACACAACTGGTTCACAGCAAAAGTCATAGCTGTAGAGGTAGGTGCAAGATGTCTAGTGGCTGCCTCAGTGTATGATCTACTGAAACTACTGGGTGTGAAAGGACAGCCTAGAACAAGGCCACAAGCTCAATGAAACTGTGGACAGGGCCTCGTTTTGGCTGTGGAGCAACCACAATGGGCTGTGGAATTTAGGACAGTGATTTAAATACAACATAATGGTTACTTTCACAATTGCCTCTGGCTGGTAGTATTGATACAACCAGGAGTGAAGATGAAAGGTGCAACTAAGGTGGAGTGGATCCAATTCCCAGCAGTCTGGAAAGACAACAGAAGGCCGACATTTGGGAGTCATGACTCTAGCTGGTGGCCCCCCCCCCCCCGAGTGTAAAGTAGTAAAGTAGATTATTAAAGAGCCTAAACACTTGACCGACAAGGAGAATCCTTATGATAATCAGACTGCCTCCTGTTGTAACCTTCCCTATTAAGTTTCCCATCATATCACGTGTGAAGAATTTTTTAAAATGTGCATAATACAAACAAGGAAAAAGCAGCAAACAAGAACTTACATAAAAGCATTGGGGGGGAGAGGAAATGTTCTTTTGTTTTTTCAAGGAACCAAATGGTCGTTGTATGACTTTTGTCTGTTTTTGTATGGGTTTTTATTTTCTTTTGTACAGGTTTTTCATATGGGGGGGGGGGGGGGGGGGGGGGGGGGGGGGGGGGGGGGGGGGGGGGGGAGAAGCGCAGCTTTGGCATGTATGCCAAAAGTAAGATAACGATGTCGTCTGTCACCAACAGGGACATAACTGGTAAGATATCCATGCAGTCTCAAGTAACAGATGAAGGAAAACAACAATGCATTAAAACATGTTTTGCCCTTATCTTACAGACAGACATTCCATTCTCACAGTATATGCTATGATGCACATTTTATGCATAATTAAATGGAGTATCAATATTGTGAAGAAAGTTCTTACAGTTTACACTCCAACACTATGTCTAAGATACTGTGACCACATTTTGAAAATACAGCAACCAAAAAAGGGACATTTGGCAATGGTGCTGAAAAAGGTTTGAAAATATTTAACCATAACAAAACAATCACAATGAAATGGAGACAACCTGTTTATTATTTTACTTTTCTTAAGTATTATGCTGGCTCGTGCTGTTGTTTAACTAGGGCCACTGAGCTTGTCGTTCTTTTGCGGCCAATGTTAAAGAATCTTTGGTATTATCTACATCGTAGATCCTGGCTTTTCCTGTGGCTAAACCCTGGCCCTTCCAGAACTTGCTGAGTTGGAGTTATGAGCTCCAGTTTGTTTGCCAGGTTGTCTATCCTTGCTTGGCATACATTTAATGGATCCTTACATCAGGTGTCAAGCAGGGGAGGGGTATGGCATGCTGTGCATTCCTTGGTATCCAAGGGGGCTCTCCAAATATGCAGGACTAAAATACTGGGCTCTGGTTCTGCACAGCGCCACTTGTCTGCTCCCCTCGTCTGCCATCTATTCACTGTGAGATACTCTTGCATGCAGCCAAACAGAATAATAATTCTTTTCTTGACTGCATCTTCCTTACAATGATGCTAAACTGTACATGATTCAACATCTTTTCTCTATGTTAGTCTGGATTGTTTTTCCATACTTTTCACAACAAGCCTAATAGAAATAAACTGTCTGTTGTTGCTAAAATATATGTATGATTCTACAAGACTCAGACATTAGCAACAACAGATAAAGTTGGTAGAGCACAGTGCTAAATAAACTGCCTACAAATAAACTGTGTAATCATCATAGCACTTTGGCTTCCAAGGGGACGGCCATCATCAAACTTATACCGAGTCCTCCTGTCACAAAGTACAAGTGTGCAGGAGAGACATGGAGGCACTAGACATGAATCCTGCAACATGGGAGGATCAAGCTGCTGATCGCACCACGTGGTGATGCTCCCTAAGGTGCCACCTAAGATTGGGCAAAAAGAAGCTCTCACAATGAGCAGAAGGGCCATCATGTCAAGGGCACATTCTCATAGTCAGTTATGGCTGAAGGAGGTTACTATTATATCACTCTGCTGACATGTCAGTACCTGCTTTGATGGCCTCTGCTAGAATGCCATCTGGGAAAGCATTATCATCTATTAGAAGCTTTATAGATTTCTTTATTTCTTTCTTATTTGGTCTTTCACAAGCTGACTTGTAAGCTACTCTTCTGCTGGCTGGATGTCTGGGGGATTTTGTGGAGCTGGTCTACTGATCTGTGTAATGAATGTGTGCTATTGTCCAAACAATTCTCAACATTATTCTGTAAACAATATTTCTTTGGGAAAGATTGTGGAATTGAACCCACCCAAATTCATTCCTGGTTTTATTCATTCTGCCAACTTGAGGCAGTTGTGAAAGTAGCAATTTTATTGTATATAAATTCTTCTTCCGTCCTTAGCCGCTGACCGACAAAGCAGTCCGTGGCCAATATGCCTAGTGGCGCCTTAAGGCAACAAGAAATTAACTGTTATTCCGTTACGCCTAGTGGCGTTTATTGGTACAACAAAAAATTAATTGTTGTTTCCGTAATCTGAGTAACTGGCAAGCAGGTGATCAGCCCGCTGATGTATATAAATTAATGTTCTGAATTCCATAGCGTGTTGCGGTTGTTCCACAGCCAGCATGATGCCTCTTCCCCAGTTTTGCCAAGCCTTTTAAGTGTCCTTTCTTGACTGTCCTTTCAGGCCCAGTTGTTTCAGTAGATCATACACTGAAGCAGCCACTAGACCTCTTGTGTCTACCTTTTACAGATATGACTTTTACTGTAAATCCCCCATGTCTTAACTCTGTGACCAGGTGATATAAGCATAACTGACTTCATTGGTCTTCTGAACTGGAAACTGTCAGAACAAGATCAATGCAGGTCTGCATCCTTTTATCTGAAATCCTTGGCTATGGATATAAATGGATATTCCGCCAGATCACGCTAGCACAAGTTTCAACACTGTATTCATTGAAACTCCTGGCAAATAAAGCAGAACTCAGTATCCCAACTTCACACTTATTTTTTTGGTTTTTTTTTTTAATGTTAACTAGGAAATATGTGTAATGGCCCATGTTTAAACATTTTCAAAAAACCATTTGGCTTCTTAAGTAATGAAAGTGACATCTTTCCTACAATGCATGTGTACAGTACTTAATTATATTTATGTACATATATTTACAGCAAAGGATTTGTAATTTTCAGATGCTTCAAACATGTACAACAATTTAGCCATACAATATCATCAGAACATACATGACCACATAAAAGATTTGTATATTGTTGTGATTATCTACTTCTACATTTACAAGCAGTTCCCAGCTTCTAGTTATTTCAATGTTATTTAGTTTTTCTGTTTCCGCATCTTCTGCTAAATTAATATGTTTTCAAAATATGTGAAAAAAATAAAAATGCTCCAATGTATGACTGGAAATGTTAAAACATCAATCTTGTGCTGAATTTGATCAGTATTGTAACATTTTGGCTCATATTGTTAACTAGGAATCACACACAGTTAAAAATATGTTACGTCAACATACAACTGTGTCGTGTACTAATCACTCACGGATTAGTTGAGTACTTTTTTTATCAATAAGGAAATTTAGTAAATTCAAAGTACACCCGTGTGTTACCGGAGCCCGAAAGGGGAGCAAAGAATAGTAACACTGCTCCCTGCCATGCATGTCGTAGAAAGCGACTAAGGAGGGTTGGGCATGGGGCTGGTTACCCCATCCTGTAAAAAAATTTAAACCACAAAAAAACTTAAACAAACATGGACAAGTCAATTAAGGAAAATAAAACACAGCCATCCAAGACAGGGGAAGGTCCTCTCGCAGGGAGGCGTATGATGCAACACAGAGACAGCCGAAAGGAGTCTGTGTTACTGACTAACCTTCTTTCTTCTAGAACTTCCAGATTTGGCACCTGGAATGTTCGGACATTAAACGAACAAGTGAAAGTGGCACAAGTAACAGCAGAAATGAGGGAATATAAAATCGAGGTTCTGGGAACGTGTGAAACAAAGTGAAAGGGGGTAGACAAGAAGAAACTCATCACAAGTGAATTGGTGGTGTCCTCAGGACATGAAGACAAAAGTTCACACCACAGTGAAGGGGTAGCTCTTATGTTATCTAATGAAGCACAGAAAGCACATTGAATGGGAAGCCGTTGGACCCAGAATAATAACAGCTACTTTTAAAACAGCTAAAAAGAAAATAAATGTAAATGTCATCCAATGTTATTTACTGCGCTTTGTTCATTTCTCAGTGCTGCCTCTTCTGCCTGTCTTGCAAGGTCATCCAGAAATGTCCTTTTGTTAGCACGGGTTTGACGTTTAACTTCCTTGTCCAGCTGACCGTACTGTTCACTGTATATTGCCTTTAACCTGGGAGACTTAGCTTCTGTTTTCTTTCTCAGAATGGCAAAGACAGCTGTACATTAATTTAGTTGATTTTGAAAAGACTTTTGACAGTATACATAGGGACAGTTTATGGAAAATACTGAGGGCTTATGGAATTCCAAGCTGCATTGTGTCAATCATAAAAAGCCTTTATGCCAACTTTACGTGTAGCATTGGGCAGAGCAACCTAACCTTTGAAGTGAAGACAGGAGTACAACAGGGATGCCCCTTATCAACCACTCTATTTTTAACAGTCATAGACTGGGTGATGCGCCAGACAACAGAGGGCAATCCAAGAGGAATAAGATGGACTACATTTTCTACATTGGAAGATCTGGAATATGCAGATGACATTGCACTGCTAGCACATTCACATCAACACATCCAGGAAAAAACGGATAGACTTAATAAGTATAGCCAGCAGGTGGGCTTGAACATCAACCTAAAGAAGACAGAGGTCATGACACTCAATGTGAGCAACCCTGAGCCCATATCAGTAGGGAATCAGCAACTGGAACAGACAGATGCCTTCACATACCTAGGATGCATAGTAACACCAGACGGCAGAGCAAACAAAGACATCAACAACAGAATGAACAAAGCAAGAACAGCCTTTTTTTAGTCTAAACAACATCTGGAAGTCCTCTCAGTACAGCACAAGCACAAAATTAGGATTATATCAGAGCTGTGTGCTTTCTGTGCTTCTCTATGGCATGGAGAGCTGGAGAGTTATCAGATTGATCATATATGCTTAAACAAGAAGTTTAGATCATCACTGCAGGATGTAAAGGTATATAGAGGAGCAGATGTGGTATCAGATCACCACCTTCTGATAGCCAAAGTAAAAATGAAACTCAAGAGATATGCAACACTGCAAAATTATAGACAACAATTTAATGTAGGACATCTAAGAAATCAAGAAACAAGAGACAAATTTGCGGTCACAATATCCAACAAATCCCAAGTGCTCCAACAGCTGGAAGATGTAGAGAATACAGAAGACTATTGGCAGCAAATCAAAACGGTATGGAATGAGACATGTGAAGAAATACTGGGGAAAAGGGAACGACAACAAAAAGCATGGATAACAACAGAAACCATCAAGATAAAAGACAGAAAAAACAAGAAAGCAGATTTAAACACAAGCAAAACCAGAAGTTCCAAAGCCAAGGCTCAAGAAGTGTACACAGAAGAAAACAGAAGTAAAAAGAAGTATCAAAAGAGACAAGAGGAAGTATATTGAGGAGTTGGCAAGAGAGGCAGAAGATGCTGCAGCCAAAGGAAATATGAGAGAACTGTATAACAGCACAAAGAAGCTAACAGGGAAATACAAGCAAACAAGTTGCCTCATAAAAGACAAGAATGGAAAACTGCTCAGCAATATACAAGAGCAAATGAAGAGGTGGACAGAATATTTTGAGGACCTTCTCAACAGACCAGCTCCACAAAACCCCCCCGGACATCCAGCCAGCAGAAGAAGAGCTACAAATTAACAGTGAAAGACCAACAAATTATAGAGGAATAATGTTACTATCAGTGCCAGGAAAAGTATTAAATAGGATTATCCTTGAGAGATTAAAAGAGTCCATAGACAAGAAACTGAGAGATGAACAAGCAGGTTTTCGACAAAACAGATCTTGTACAGACCAGATAGCCACTTTGAGAATAATAGTTGAACAAAGTCTGGAATGGAATTCACCACTATACAACAGATTTGTGGACTACGAAAAGGCATTTGACAGTGCAGACAGAGAATCACTTTGGAAATTGATGAGGCATTATGGAGTTCCCCTGAAGATCATTAATTTAATAAAGAAAATATATGAAGACATGACATGCAGAGTTCTTCACGAAGGACAGCTTACAGAACCGTTTGGGATAAGAACAGGAGTGCTACAAGGATGCCTCTTGTCTCCATTTCTTTTCTTACTAGCAATAGACTGGGTTATGAGATCATCGACAACACACAACAGAAATGGAATCCAGTGGACTCTGACTAAGCAGTTGGATGATCTAGATTTTGCTGATGACTTGGCTGTTCTATCCCATAACCGTAATCAGATGCAGGACAAATTGAAAACACTCGATGAGAGGTCACAGCAATTGGGTCTGAAAATACACAGGGAAAAGACAAAGATAATGAGAATAAATGCAAGTAATGATAACAGAGTTGAACTTCAAGAAACACCACTACCAGATGTAGAATCGTATACATATCTTGCCAGCAATATAGACAAAGTTGGAGGGACAGACAGTGATATCAAATTAAGAATACAAAAAGCAAGAGGAGCTTTCATTGCATTGGGAAATATATGGAGATCAAGAGAAATCGGATCCAACACGAAAATAAGAATCTTCAGCTCAAATGTGAAGTCAGTCCTATTGTATGGCTCTGAGACATGGAGAACAACAAAGACAACAACCAAAAAGCAACAGTATTTTATAAATGGGCGCTTGCGTAGAATAGAGGGATTAAACTGGGTTGCCAAGGTTACCAACGTGGAACTTTTGGGAGTGGAGGGTTATGAAGAATGAAATTCAAAGTAAATTTAAAACATGTTTATTTTTATAAATAGAGCAAGACACAAGTTCACCAAAATAAACTGTTGTAAAGAAACCTCGTGAATGCAAAGAAAGAGTAAATTAAGAAACAGAAAGTAAATAAAGTTAAAAGTAAACAAGTAAACAGAATGTATGTATAGTAAAATGAAGCAATAAACCTCTCCAAAATTACAAACAGAATATAAATAACATTTTCTGTACAGACATTGCCACTTTTGATGAGACCACATCACAATTTGCTGACAGTACAATAATACATTTTAATTTATCACAAAGATATTTAAACTTTCAAATTGTAACTCTTCAATTTAAAAACATTTGAAAAACCACCAACTCCATACATTTTTAACTTCTCGACTTAGAAAACAAAATTAGGAATAGTGAGGAATAAGACAAAGGAATCAATCACATGACAAAGACTTTTTCCAAATCATCAACATGGAAGATCTCTTGAGTGCGAGGGCACACAACTTTTCCATCAATATCGGCAATGGTCTCAATAGCCTGAAATGACAAATTTATTTAAGTAATCACTGAAATGTAAGCTGACATGTTAAAAACAAATATTCATAACACTGACAGTATTAAAATTTACCCCATGTTCTTTGGGCGTATCTCTGAAGACACCAAAACAATATAACTGCTCTCTCAAGCATGTCATAAGAGGCAGCTAAGGAAGACTGAGCCTATCAACCTCTATAAAACAAAAGGTAACTAGTTAAGGTTATCCCTGAGCCATACAACCTCTGTAAAACAAGAGAGAACAAAGAAAGGTAATATGTGAGTCTAGAAACCTCTGTAAAACAAGAGACAACTAAAAAAGGTAATATGTGAGTCTAGAAACCTCTGTAAAACAAGAGAGAACAAAGAAAGGTAATATGTGAGTCTAGAAACCTCTGTAAAACAAGAGACAACTAAAAAAGGTAATATGTGAGTCTAGAAACCTCTGTAAAACAAGAGAGAACAAAGAAAGGTAATATGTGAGTCTAGAAACCTCTGTAAAACAAGAGAGAACAAAGAAAGGTAATATGTGAAGTCTAGAAACCTCTGTAAAACAAGAGACAACTAAGAAAGGTAATATGTGAGTCTAGAAACCTCTGTAAAACAAGAGACAACTAATAAAGGTAATATGTGAGTCTAGAAACCTCTGTAAAACAAGAGACAACTAATAAAGGTAATATGTGAGTCTAGAAACCTCTGTAAAACAAGAGACAACTAAAAAAGGTAATATGTGAGTCTAGAAACCTCTGTAAAACAAGAGACAACTAATAAAGGTAATATGTGAGTCTAGAAACCTCTGTAAAACAAGAGAGAACAAAGAAAGGTAATATGTGAGTCTAGAAACCTCTGTAAAACAAGAGACAACTAAGAAAGGTAATATGTGAGTCTAGAAACCTCTGTAAAACAAGAGACAACTAAAAAAGGTAATATGTGAGTCTAGAAACCTCTGTAAAACAAGAGAGAACAAAGAAAGGTAATATGTGAGTCTAGAAACCTCTGTAAAACAAGAGACAACTAAAAAAGGTAATATGTGAGTCTAGAAACCTCTGTAAAACAAGAGACAACTAAGAAAGGTAATATGTGAGTCTAGAAACCTCTGTAAAACAAGAGACAACTAATAAAGGTAATATGTGAGTCTAGAAACCTCTGTAAAACAAGAGACAACTAAGAAAGGTAATATGTGAGTCTAGAAACCTCTGTAAAGCAAGAGACAACTAAGAAAGGTAATATGTGAGTCTAGAAACCTCTGTAAAAAAAGAGACAACTAAGAAAGGTAATATGTGAGTCTAGTAACCTCTGTAAAGCAAGAGACAACTAAGAAAGGTAATATGTGAGTATAGAATCCTGTGAAATACAAATCCTCTGTTATAAAAACCACCATCAAAAGACAGCAGACGTCCTGCACTGACAGTCAACTGCAGTGGTGGTCCCTATGCTTCTGTTATGAGTATAAAAAAAGTATTGACAAAAACAGTATTCAGATTTCCTCATATTCTTACTACACTTCTGTATCAATGATGAGCTTTGTTGTATTGACAGTCTGACTCCTGCTGTTCTCATAACAACAACACTGAGTGCTGCCTGATGTACTGACAACACTGAGTGCTGCTGTACTGACAACACTGAGTGGTGCCTTCTGTACTGACAACACTGAGTGCTGCTGTACTTGACAACACTGAGTGCTGCTGTACTGACAACACTGAGTGCTGCTGTACTGACAACACTGAGTGCTGCCTGCTGTACTGACAACACTGAGTGCTGCCTGATTTACTGACAACACTGCGTGCTGCCTGTTGTATTGACAACACTGAGTGCTGCCTGCTGTACTGACAACACTGAGTGCTGCTGTACTGACAACACTGAGTGCTGCCTGTTGTACTGACAACATTGAGTACTGCCTGATGTACTGACAACACTGAGTGTGGTACTGACAACACTGAGTGCTGCCTGCTGTACTGACAACACTGAGTGCTGCCTGCTGTACTGACAACACTGAGTGCTGCCTGCTGTACCGACAACACTGAGTGCTGCCTGATGTACTGACAACACTGAGTTTTGCTTGATGTACTGCCAACACTGAGTGACAGAGTACTGCTGTACTAACAACACCGAGTGCTGCTATATAAACAACTCATAATACAGAGTATTCATTACCCTTTTAGTTCCCTGAGATGCACAGGCATTCAACACATTCATGCCAAGCCTTCCTGACCTATCCCATCCATTCAAGGTCGTTCCATACCTTCCTTATCACTTTCACATCTGCCTCCAGTTCATTTCTCCATGTGTTGTTTAGTCTTCCTCAACCTCTCTTATCCTGCAGATTCCAGAACAAAAAGATTACATTTTCAGGAAGTCTTCAGGATGCAAAGCTCGCTGCTGTGTTGTCTTTCCAAGTTTCATTAGCTGTACAAATAGGCAGCCTCATTTTTCGTGCAGTTAAACTCTACGGGGTTTGTTTTGGCATCTATCATTGCATGTGTTTGTATACTGAATTCTCTCTACACTGAACAGCTTCTGTAAGGATACATGAGACTCAAACCCAAATTGGAGAGAAGGAAACTCACCTTTAAGCCATAAATACGACCGTTGGGCAACATCATGGGAGGATTATGCTCATTCAGAGCGAAACCCGTAATACTACAGACTAACTTGGAGTTGGCACAGTGGGAAAAGGGCAGCGGCTGGGCTAATTCATTTAAGTGTGTACTACACACTGGGCAGTCGGCATTGCGCAAATTTGAGTCATCTTTATAACAATTGCTGGGTCAAAGGTTAGGGAATCAACAGTAAAGTAAAAAATTATATCCTAATAAAACATAATGTTGACAGTGTAGACAGAGAATCACTTTGGAAATTGCTGAGGCATTATGGAGTTCCCCTGAAGATCATTAATTTAATAAAGAAAACATATGAAGACATGACATGCAGAGTTCTTCATGAAGGACAGCTTACAGAACCATTTTGGATCAGAACGAGAGTGCGACAGGGATGCCTCTTGTCTCCATTTCTTTTCTTACTAGCAATAGACTGGGTTATGAGAACATCGACAACACACAACAGAAATGGAATCCAGTGGACTCTGACTAAGCAGTTGGATGATCTGGATTTTGCTGATGACTTGGCTCTTCTGTTCCATTACCGTAATCAGATGCAGGACAAATTGAAAACACTCGATGAGAGGTCACAGCAATTGGGTCTGAAAATACACAGGGAAAAGACAAAAATAATGAGAATAAATGCAGGTAATGATAACAGGGTTGAACTTGAAGAAACACCACTACAAGATGTAAAATCGTACACACATCTTGGCAGCAATATAGACAAAGTTGGAGGGACAGACAGTGACATTAAAATAAGAATACAAAAAGCATGAGGAGCTTTCATTGCATTGGGAAATATATGGAGATCAAGAAAAATCGGATCCAACACGAAAATAAGAATCTTCAACTCAAATGTGAAGTCAGTACTATTATATGGCTCTTAAACATAGAGAACAACAAAGACAACAACCAAAAAGCTACAGACTTTCATAAATGGGTGCTTGCGTAGAATAGAAGGATTAAAATGGTATGACAAGGTTACCAACGTGGAACTGATGACAAGAACCAGACAAGTGCCAGTGGAACAAGAGATGAGAAGAAG
Source organism: Oreohelix idahoensis (assembly GCA_024509875.1). Lineage (NCBI taxonomy): Eukaryota > Metazoa > Mollusca > Gastropoda > Stylommatophora > Oreohelicidae > Oreohelix > Oreohelix idahoensis. Next base: position 291,214 of record JAMPIV010014117.1, read on the forward strand.
ACGATGGCGATGGATAGAACACACAATGAGGAAACCTGTTCAGGACAAAAGAAGTAGAAGAAGAAGAAAACCTAGTAGCGCTATGACAAGTCTACCCAGCTGTAGAAGGGTGGGGAAGGCAAAGTCATCCCACCTAAAAAAAAAACTGAGACCTAGTTTAGTGAAGTCTCTAACAGTTTACTGTCCTACGGCATTATGTGCTAAAGGACTATTTTATTATTTCCCAGAAACCACTGCAGCAAGAGCACATGAATACTTTGATGCAGGCTTCCTGCAAGGAGGCCATATGCTGTGGTAGCTCTATGCTCCATACAGATGGAAAAGAAAATTAACAGGCCACTAGAAATCAGACGTCATTTTCACAAATAATGTTACAGATCACAAGAAATTATAAACCTCTTTTGCATTTTAGATATAAAAAAAGTTACAAAACCTAAGTAGGCTTATTTCCTGTTCATGCTGGGAACAGGAGATCTGAAATTATGAACCAGTCTGGCTGATCCTATCTGATTACTGCCATCATGCACGTTGCTTTTTAAAAAAATGTTTTTTCTTTACTACAAAAAGGATACGGAGTTTTAAGAGCTGACAGGCCAGCCTGTAATGTGACGGTGAACACAGAGTTGGTGTTTAACTGATGCAGTTTGAAGTTCTCTTGGCGGAACTGAAGAACCAACTTCTGCCAGTTTTCGGCAGATAACAGCTCCTGAAAATCATATAGGAATATTATGGAAACATTGTATATTACAGCAAAGAACAATACTTTATGGCAGTGGTAAGCAGCTTGGGGTAAATTACTAGGATTAGATTCTGTAGTTTTTAACCCAGTTTGTGTATATATATATATATAATTTTTTACCCAGTTTGTGTATATATATATATATAATTTTTAACCTAGTTTTGTGTATATATATAAAACAGCATGGTTTTTCGTTAGCATATTTTTTTCCCATTATTATAACAAATAGTTCCTGTAAGCCAGTCTTATGCAAATGCACAAAACTTTTGCACACAGGGTATTGATCAAACCTAGTTGCCGTCCACTGCTTTGACAGTACTATTTTTCAGCTGGACATCCTCAGTACATACAAACTTATACAAAAATGTGTGTACATGTTATTTTCATTTTTCTGTTCACCAGTGTGTTACGGGAAGAAGCTGTTTTCATTCTTGTGCAAAATATGCTGCTTTGGTCATTGTTGTTGTTAATGTTTAACTAAGGACTACTGATAGCTCTTTCACAATAATGCCAAGTTGAAGCATCTGCATGTGTTCTGTAGATGCTCGCTGGTAAAGTACATAGTGTTTGTGATTGTTGGGTAGCCAGCCTGGCAATAGTTTTCTTCTTTCTGTGGCGAGTCCTGGGCACGTGAGCAGCACATGATCAACTTCCTCATATGGGCAGGTAACAGTTGCAACTGTTAGGCTCATGTCAAGGGTTTAATTTGTTCAAGAGCTTGAGTCTGGTTTTTTTCTTAGCTGAAAGATTGTGCTCTACTACAACAAGCATAACATGCCATTAATGTTGTCATTTTTGTTTGGGTGGGTCATTTCTTTATACATGGCATATCCTATAGACCTTTTGCCCATCAGTTCAGCCATTCCTCTTTGAAAATGTTTTGGAATATTAGTTTAGTTGTCTGAACATTGGCTGAAGTGTTTGTATGAACCATGCTTGCTCCTACTCTATCAACTTTTTCACAATCTGGTATGTCTGTATGTCCTGGTATTCACTGGAGGTTGACTCTGTTTTATCTTAATAGACTGTCAATCATTGGAGCCACCTCTATTACTTCTTTATTTTCAGTTTAGATGTAATCTTCCAGAGCCTGCAGCATTAATTCTGAATCAGTGCCGGTTACGAAGTCTGAGGGGACATTATGTTTTTCTTATTTAAACTGGCTGAATACTGCAGTGAGGGTGCTGTAATTTCTGCTTGGTAATTAGCACAGAATTCTCCACAAGGTTCATATATTTCTAATATGCTAACATATGGGTACTTTACATAAGCTCCAAGTCCTATATTTGCCTTGAAGGCAGAGTCATTTGTGTATGCATGCATTGCAGTGTAAGGGTAGCTGTCTATAGTCTCTAAAGTAGCTGTCTGCAGTTTTCAAAATGGCCGTCTTTAACACTGTTAGATTGGAATCTCTTGAATGCGCTATCTGTGCGTATGGTATTTATTATAGGATAACACTATATTACAGACATTCCCCAGTTTACAAGGCCATTTTGCCAAGTAACTAACTTTCAGGTTCTCAGATTCTAACTGACACGTAAACTACAAAAGCAACATCTGAACTTACAGAATATGGATTTTCTTGGCTGCTACAGTTAAAAGCCAACATTCCCATAAGCCTCTGTACTTCATTCACTTGCGATGGCTCAATGGGTGAGAAATGTTTGCGAGCATGTCTGCATGAATGCACACAAAAATCATGTTCTCATTAAGAATTTAATAGTCTGTGTGTACAGGGTCAGCCATGTCCTTACCGCTTTACTTAAAACATGTGGCTTTAACATGTAATGGTATGTGTAAATTAAATATACCATAACAATGACAGAACACTATAAATTTATTTTTTGATAATTATTAAGTTATTTATAATTCAGATGGTGTCCAAGAGCATTCATATATAGTCAGCCTTTCACAAACTCTGCGACATTTTGTCACTTCTTAGAAACTTCTCTGTTACAGATGTTTTGACATCCCCTAAGGTTGTGAGTTTCAGACTATACACCTTGTCCTTTAAATATCCCCATACAAAAAATAACCTGATGGAGTTAAATCAGGATATCTGGCAGGCCATTCAATTGGACCCCATCTTTCAATTAACCAGTTAGAGAATTTTAACACTAAGGAAATAATAGCCTGCAAAAACGAGAAGAAAATGATTAGGAGAGGTAGACATGGTGTACTTGAAATTTTATGAACAAAAATTATTGGGATAATCTACTACGCTTTTCTTCATACATAATTTTGAAAGGTTAAGTGACTTATGGCTTTCTCCATACACGAAACAAGAACCCATATTTTTATTAAGAATTGAAAGTCTGTGTGTAAATACACAGACAAACAAGAATCCATATATTCATTAAGAATTGAAAGTCTGTGTGTAAAATACGTACAGAGAATCCATATGCTCGTTAATAAATGAAAGTCTTCGTGTATATACAAATAAGAACTCATATTCTCATTAAGAAATGAAAATCTGTTTGTACGTACATATACAAACAAAGAAGCCATATTTTCATTAAGAACCGGAAGTCTGTGTGTGTATACAAACAAGAACTCATATTCAAAGCACTGCCACAATACTGCAAATATGCATTAAAAATGTCTCTGCTTAAATTACAGTATGCACTAACTTGTTCATTTCTTCAAAAATCCCATAAGCCAGTGTTTTTTTTTTTTAAGCAAAGTCTTATTCTATATATTTTTTTTCATAATTATATCCAATATATTTATAATAAACTGTTGTAGAAAAGAATAACTGTGCATACTTGACTGCATCAATGCGTTTGTCTTCTTGAATCAGTGCCACAAACTCTTGCTTTCTAATGTTGAACTCCAGGGTACTCTGAAAAAAAAAAAAAGAAAAATCAAACATGAGATCCACGTTTATGCATTCTCACACATAATTTTAATCAAGAATAAGAAACTGGTCAAGGGAGCCTACTGCAATACTGGTTTCCTCCTCCATTCTTCTTTTTCAAGTAACATGCCTAGTGGTGAAGGTGATCATGTCTCTCCATAACTTCCTGTCTCTAGTACTATTTATCAATGTTATTGTTGACTTTTTTTCCATGCCATAATGTCAGACTGCCCAATATCTTCTCTCTTTGTCATCCTTCAAACTTTCCTGCTGTCACAATATATTCTAACTTTCTTCTTCTCATGCCCAATGAAAGTGGATTCCTTCACTCATGCTCCACAAGAAGTGAACAGGGGGATTAGCTAACCATAACATGTGTACTAATCCCAGGCCCAGTGCAGGACAGTGAAGAACACAACATCTGCACCGGATAAAGCATATTATACAGGCCACAACCGAAGGCAGGTTATGCGATGAAGTGCCCTAACACATGCAAAATTCATATAGCAAAAAAATTCAAACCAGGCTTAATTGAAGCCAGCCATTAGAAGTCTCATCATCATCTCATAATCGGAACCTCTTCTACCCCGTAAAACGAAGTGTAGAAGTGACCCAAAGAGCACCAGGCTCCTGGGCAAAACATGTAATCAAAATGTTTGGGACAGGTGATTAACCCATTGTGTCCGAACTTGCCCTCAAGTGTGTACTCAATCGCTATGAAACCATCGAACCTTCCTTGTGAATTCCAGCCAAAACGGACAGAGCCTCTTATACCCAAAGGTGTTGAGGATGCCCTTTCCTCTTCTGCCCGAAGGCATTTATAGAGGAATACTCAGGACCCGAAAGTCTGAGAAAAATAGCCAGAGACGGCAGAGACGATGAGCAAAAAACGGAAACGGACACAGCGATCTGCCTGGTTTTGCAATACTGGGAGGGCCCGATTTGGGTGCACCACTCACAGTCGATCAAGATAGAAGATCGCTGTAAAGTGTGTTGTTCTTACTACAACCTCTTGTAATGGATATAGTCAATGATGGCTGGTAGTACTGTTGCGTTCAAAGGGGGGCTGTCACCGTGAAGACAGACACAGGTCAACTCGACCTACACAGGGTAGTGTAAACATTGAAGTGAGAGTACATTGTACGCGAATGGTAGTATGGTTCTGAAGAGTTGACAACTTGGTAACAATATATTCATACTCTCACATGTAGCAGTCAAGGATTACTGGGACTACTGTGTTCTTTTTATAATGTTTAATGAGACGCACACTGGAACAGTACATGTATGGTTAAAGGAACACATGACGACATAAACAGCATAGTGTTGATCAATGGTGTATCATCTTAAGTTAGCATACATGCTGGATAACCTCATACTGGAACATTTGTAGACAAGCATTCAGAGTTCCATATGGTAATACAAATATATATCAGGTTGTACTGACAGATCACGTCAGTTTATACATAATGTTCGTAGTGATTCCTAAACAGAATCTCTCTTAGCATGAGTGTAGCTTGTACTCTCGTGGAGATTTCTTCAAATAGCATTTAGTACATATCTTCGGAGTAAATGCTAAATCTCCCATAATAGATCTTTCTTTCATAAATGTGATCTCTGGATCATTATCGGGTAGTAAGGGGGGCATCCCTGTTCTCTGATGAATGATTGACAATAATTCGGATTCCAAGATGGCTTCCTTGGTCCTTAACATCGCTCACACAACGGTGAGACGACAAAACTTCTAGAAAGATTCACTTCATAAGGATATCAAAGTTTCCACCAATATCAGCATTATCTGTCCTCATAATTGCTGTGTAGAAACATTATTAGTGCTGCTAGACGATATGCCGTTCTGACATATAAACATAAGTAGATTCATGTAGGCCTAAACATAACCCATCGTAAGCCTAGGAACGAAGTCAGTAAAAGTACGTTTACCTTGGCCAAGAATAAACAGCAAGCACAAAAACACTTTTCTGGCGTAATAGAAACAATACTGGGAACACATAGACTAAAACAGTCCTAGAAGACACAATCTTCTTTCCCATGATAACTTGAGATCACAAAACTTTGGACTGCTCGACATGGCGTCCCGCCAGACTCCATAACCGAAGAACACACTCTCTTATCTTCCTCCGCTGAGCGTGTAAGAAGAAATAATCCAGCCAAGACACACAAAGATAACATGATATAAGACCGAATCGTCTCAAACAGACAAACAGTAAACCTAGATTCGGACTTTCAATATTCCTGCAAAACCTTAAGCGAGAACAATCTGTTTCCAGCTATAATGGACATAAAATGATATAAATCTAGATTCCTCCGCTTGTTCAATACACGGGAACAAAACAGGAACCGATCACCCAAAGAATAAATACACATTTACTATTCTGAGTTATTCCCCTTTCTTAAAAGTTGTAAGTTCATAAATAAATATCCTTTTATCAAACAGATAGTTACATTTTCATTTGTAATCGTATCAACTGTAATCTGTGCGACATATAAAAAATATGTACGCAACAATCGCCTTTGAGAGAACTTAGACATGCATGGTTTAATCTTTGAGACAAGCATATGACTACTGGCAGGATCAACCAGATAACTGTCCGAACAGACGTGCGTCTTCATCGATCATTTCGTCACTTGCGCGGGGAGGGAGACAGCGCTCTGTGCAGAGCGGATCCCAGCGATTTTATTCTTGCGAGAACCACTGGCCACCTGCCGACAAGACGTTCCCCTAGTCGGACAGGACGGGCCGAAAGCGACACCAGCTTACTGACTGCCGGCCCACGACTCATTGCGAGAGCGGGGCCTTTTTAGAGACTGTTGTCGAGCCACGATATGGAGATGCGACGGCTTGCTCACATCACGACCGGGGGCTGCGATTTATGGACACAGGAGCCAAACTACTACCTCGCTAACCAATGATTTGGGAGGGCCCGGTGGTACCGGGATCACCACGTGCAGTCTCTCGAGACAGCGACCGCCAACGCTCTTGAGCTGGGAAACGAAACGAAAATTTCTTTGACGCTTACCCCCATGCCATTAGAAGTACGTTGAGAAATCTGGGAAGGTGTAAGATCCAAAGAGAGCTCAAAAACAACAAAGTTAATTACAAGCATTTAAGATATAGTGGCTACAGAGTCTGCATGGGGCACCCTCATCATACACAACAAACTGGTACATAAACTATCAATGCAAAAGCATATGAATGCATTGACGAGGCTTCACAATGGATGGAAAAGGGAAAAGAAAAAAGAATGTAGAGTCTGGCAGGTCATCAAACAAGATGATGTTTGCAGGCTAGAAATTCACAACACAAGGAAACAACCTTAAAGATATAAAAGGTCAAGGTTGTCCCATATCAGATACTGCTGTAGGGGCGTGAAGTGTCAGAGACTTCACCATACTAGGTCCAGCCTTTTTATGAGGTGGGGTGACCAGTTTCCCTCCTCATTGCCTTTGCATTCCCCTCTGTGGTGGGTTTGATGTTAATACAGGTTGTTGTTAAGAAATCTTAGTGTACTGAATGAGGTCAGCTGTGAAGGTCCCTGAATATAATAAATATTAGAGTAAATTTCCAGGGCACCTTTCTACTACCACCACTATGATCTCATTCAGACTTATTCTTGATAGACTATAAGATGACTACGTTTGGTGTCTAGGGTTATGAAATGTAGTGTAAGGTTGCATTAACCAACTAAACATATAAACAATTACACAATTATTTTATTATCTAATACAACACAACAGTACCACGACAATCACATACGAACTACACTTTAAAAGACTATCTTTAGTAAGTCAGTGGTTGAAAGTTTGGTAAAGTTAATGTTTTTTCAATTTATTGTCCTGAATCTAATTTATTTGGAATCAGGACTGTCAATCAAAAGTGAAATCATAGAAATTAATTACATCAATCAATTTATACAATGGATCTTCTGTCCATAATACACATATTATTATTATATAAGGATGTAGTGTATTTTCTAACTGAGGTGACTTCTAGTATACACTGGTAGATTGTTTATTATCATCATCTGCATGTTGTTTGTAAGTTTCTGTGGACACTGATGGAATGTTTATATCACTATTCCCAGTCTCTTATTTTTATTATAATGTTAGTTGAGCGATCAGGTGCCGAAACATGCACCTATCTTTTTAATATGATGTAGGAATCTTCCTGCACTTCGCTGAACGACAACCTTCAGCTCCCACTTCTTCAAGAATGATGGTGGTCTACAGTTGTCTCCGAAAAAGGCAAGACTGTGGCATGAATATATCGACCCACTGTAGTCTGGCACCAGTTATTGACAGCAACCAAAAACCTCTGAAATCAGAAGGATATGCCTCCTTCGTAATCAACAGCCTACAATAATATTCAACAACCAGTACAGGCACATTACAAACAAACATGTAAGATCAGCTCTTTACGACAATCCCTTTCACCAGTTACTTTTGATGTGACCAGGTATACCAGTATTCCTCTCCCCTAATAGTTACAACGCCTCTGCAATTCCAGCAATAATCTGTTTTCCATACAATAGGATAGGTATTATGCTCCTGATGATAATCATATATAATTTAGTTGGTCTACACCTCTCTGATAGTCTTTCATATGCTGGATCAATCTCTAGACTCTGTTTTGAGTCTGCCATAGACTCACTTACTTACAGTCGTATGTTAGTATCTCACATTCAAATTTTATTTTAAATAAAATGTTAAGAAAATCAATCTTACCACAGATGCAAGGAAATAACACAAGTAAACGATGACCAGGCAATTGAATATGGCACATTTTCGATCTGCCCTATGTCCAGGCTTTTCCTATGTTAGAAAATTCTCCGCCTGCTCTCATCGATCTTGCTTTACACAAAATTTTCTTGAAATGGCAGTGAACAGTCCCCGTTTCGTGCCAATATCTACTGCTTTGTCCAATGAGACCATGTTTACATTTATTTTTGAATCTATCGTTTCAAATAACAACTCCCAATATGTTTCCAAGGCAAATATATTTTTAGTTTTAGGTCAACCAATCATACTTCGCCTTCCTTTAAAATCCAACCAATCAAATATCCCGTACCTTTTAACCTCATTTACCCAAAGTCGTTTTTTCAAAACATGCCATAAAAAAATATAAGCAGGCATGATCTTTCCTGACAGTCTGGTCGGATCCACTATAGTATTATGGCTATAATTAGTTAATTAATGGACTATTTGCGTAACTACTACCATATTCTTTGTCAGCAAGTCCTAAGGTACACGAATATATAATTTATATGGGACTAGTTGGCTTGGTTCAGAAGTACACAGTTTTTTTTTTTCTATGTTAGTTTTTTATTTTTAGTCTACTACACGTTCAATTCTTTTCCATGTGCTATCTTCTCTATTTACGTGATAATTACGTCCTTTGAAATAAGAGCTAAGGTTGTTTTTGTGACATGAGTTGTCTACATGTTCTAACTTTTTCCTCGTATTTTGGGAATCGCCGTAGGCAAGGCTTTTGCGCATCGGTTTTATTTTTAGAAATGATGTTAGTCGCGATTAGCATTTGAGGCCATTTATCACCCTCTCTCTCCCCCTTTTACTATATATTCTATCACCGAGTCAATTATTGTTTGAACCTTGGGAAAAAGTGTTAGGTTTTATCCAAGGTCAAATTTGAAAAATACAGTATCCTCCATTCGGCTATAAGGCTTAGCAAAACCCGCATATTAACTGGCGTGGGCGAACAAGACGCTGGACTCAATTTTTATTTTCTATCTTATTTTGACTTTACGCACTATCTTGTTATATTATAATTTAGATATTGTATTTAGAATTCCGTCACACCCTCAAAAGCAGTCAGGTACCCATTTACAGCTAACTGCGCAGCAAGAGGAAAGCGCTTTAACAACTTAGCCAACCGGGCGCTCAGAAAAACTACAAGTTGAAAATGTATCGATGTTCATATACCAAACACAGAAGTAAAAATTATGATTCACAACTTACTTTCATTTTGCGAAGCTTAGACCGATTGTCTGAACACCAATTCAAACAAGGCTTGGTATCACATCTGGCAAGTGCATCCTCTATGTCCTTGGACATCATGAACAAATTAATGTTGGTCAAATCCTGAAAACAAACGTACAATAACAATGGCTTTACAAAGGTCGTACCATAGTCAATACTGGCACTACAGCATCAAAACTAAGGTTCTGAGACAATATAATTTGACACCTGCAGTTAATGCCACAAAGTGCAACAATGACTAGAGGTGAAAGTAAAAAATGTGGCAGGCAAGCCTTAATTGGATTCATTCATTCAATCTACACCCATCAGCTTCCTGTGGAGCACAGGCCTTCAACAAAGTCACATCAAACCTTCCTGTCCTGTGCCATCTGCATACCTGTCAACCTCCTGAGACAAAAACCTGTACGCCGGACCAAAAAAATCCTTACGCAAAAAATATATTAATAAATTATACACAATACAGTTTTAAAACGAGAAATGACACATACAAATCTATTAGCATTTGAATTAGTGTGATATAAAACATCCTAATAGTCTCATGCTGTTCTTTACATATAAAAAACTTAGTGATCGTGAGGTACCATTCTTTCGATGCACAGTGTTTTGTATTATAATCAACACATGCACTTTTAGCACTTTGCAGAATTGCATGTCCCAGTCTTGACATATGGATGCGAGTCGTGGGCAATGACTACAACCCACAAAAGCCAGATCCAAACCTCAGAAATGAGGTATCTGAGGAAAGTGGTTGAAGTAACAAGAAGAGACATGGTCCGCAACCAGACGATCCGTCAAGGCCTAAAATCCCATCCGCTGCAGACCCAAATAGAACAGTCCCAACTAAGATGGTTTGGCCATGTCTGCAGAATGGGAGAAGATCGGCTACCACGACAAGCATGGGAAACAAAGAGCCAGGGATCCAGACCTCCAGGACGACCCAGAGTCCGCTGGGAGGACAACATTAGACAATCTTTGAAGGACCGAGGACTAGAATGGAACCAGGCCAGGAAGAAGACAGCTGATAGAATGGTCTGGCGCTCTCTCTTCCAAACCTCTACACCTCACGGTAGAAGGGGAACGACTAAGTAAGTAAGAATTGCATTTGTGGGCTTAAAGTCTGCATAGCATGTATCAATGTTAATCTTACACTGTAAAAAAGAAGTGAGTGTGTCTGCATTCTGTGTGGATGTTTAAATTGAGAAATAAAGCAGCGAAGTTTACGCAAACAAACTTTTTTTCTAGTTATGTAGGGCCGACACAGAATATTATGACATTAATTTATTTGAAATATTTAAATGATCAAAATATAACTGGAAAGATTAAGAGAACGAAGAAAAAAAAAATACAACGAAGCAAAGCAAAAGGCTAACAGCAACAACAACAAAAATGAACCAAATTATGAACAGAATATCAAATCTAGGAAGAAAAAACGTACTACCAAAAATTTACAAAATTATTATTTAAAAGTTGGTAGCCTAGACCAGTGATAATAGATCACCACTTTATTAAAATATAAAACTGTGAATCTCAACCGCTGGAATAAAGTAGGCCTACTCAACGCAAATAAACTTATTTTTTTCTGTTATGTAGGGCCTACACAGAATATTATGACATTAATTTATCGGAAATATATTGAAGGGCAAGATATAACTGGAAAGATTAAGACAGCGATTAAATTGCAACAAAACAAAAGCAATATTTAACCAAGTTATAAGTACTTAGCCGAGATTCCCGGGAATTAAAAATTAAAAAAAATTGGTTAAAAAAGAAAAACCTGGGCTAGAAAATATTTTCTGATTTAAAATTTAAAAAAAACTTGGGTTGGAAAATATTTTTATAATTTTTTTTTAATTTAAAAAGAAAAAAAAAAAAAAATTTCCATTTTTTTGTTGGGGGGGGGGGGGGGGGGGGGGGGGAGAGAAAGAGGAAATCTGTACAATGAGTCTGTACGGCTGTACACTGCTAAAAGTATCAAAAATACGTACATTGTACGAAAAATTCATACAGGTTGACAGGTATGCATCTGTTCAAGGCCTCTCCACTTCTCTTGTATCTCTTTCGTAACCGTCTCAAATTCACTTCTCCATGTGTTTTTCTGTCTCCTCCGATTTCTCTTAATTTCAGAATAAATACTGGGGAGGTCTGGAACATGAAAAGGGGACAACTGGCTACACTGAGGTCCAACCTCTGGCTGTGATATACATGATCCAGCATTAAATCAAGCCACATTATATTGTGTTCAAAGTGTACAATGTCCAAATGAGGTTAGCAGCTTAGCACTGAAAAAGTTCATGAAAAGACAGAGAGGAAAAACAAGTGGAGATGGACTCTGAGAATGAGAATGGTGAAAACTGATAGAGAGGAAAAAGAAAAGAGCTCATTAAATACTCAATACGCTTCCCAGTTAAACCAGATTAAGTGTTGTAGAAATATCCCTCTCTCTCTCTCTCTCTACAAATGGAGGTAGGTAAAACATATAGGTTCTCTTCTTATGGGATCCTTAGCCCCTGACTGACAAAGCAGTCATCGCCCATCACACCTAGTGGCATCTTATAGGGCAGCAACAAACTGTCTCCATTTTGCTCGGTCGGTGGCCATTCTTCGTACCGTGCCCCAACTCTGGTTCATGCTTTGCATCTCAGTCTCCACTGTTCTCCACCAGGTTGTCTTTGGTCTGCCTAAAATAAAGTAGGTCCTCCGATCGGGCTCGTGACAGAGACCTACATAAGATACAGAGGTGGTACAGAGAAAGCGAATCCTCTCTTAAGGAAGTAATCCTGATGACGATGAGAGGGAATTCTTGGAACTCTTGCAACAAGGTCCCCTCTGTGATCTCAGACAGACAAGCCCCTACTCCCCGAAGAAAGAATTACAATAGATATATATATATATGTACTACTAGACAGATAGACATACAGCACTAGTGGTAAATTCACACACGCACAACAATGACTATTTATTGTCTAAATATGGTTCAGTATATGTATATATATGTATATTAAGAAAAAAAGACAAGGATTAAAGGATGATGATGGTGATGGTTTAGAGCAAAACAATTATAGCAAAATTAAACACATAACAACGGGTGAAATACATAAAATATGAGGACTACTTAGAACTATAAGTTCACGATGAAATAACTTCAGCTTCCTCTTCTATTGCATATAAACAACTAAAGTTCCTGGAGTCAGTAAAGCATTAATAAACTGTTTCTGACTCTCGTGAAATGATAAAACTGGGCAGCTGATAAACTGGAGCGCACAGGCCAATATTCTAGCACTGTCCTGGAACTTAACCAATCTGCTCTGGGTCACAAATTCACAGCACTATAATAATGATACTAATTACACTGTCGAGTATCGAGGGCTAATCTGGATACGAGTGCACCTCGAATACTGATATGGGACCCAAAGATGCAGCAATAGAGAATGCAGTCAGCGACCCATAGCTTGACTGCTTACATCAGAGTCAGCGAACCAGAGCTGACTAAGACCCTACTCCACCTCCACGTGGTGGTCCTGGAAACAGTCTGCATCACTGCAGTCTGGCTGAGAGAGTAGGGATCGCAGAGGGAAGGCAAGCCCGGTCCCAAAAACTGCCGTGCTGAAGTCGGATGTGTCGACCGAAAGGTGCAGATATCACAGCTCCGGCGTAAACAGACACAACGCAACCAACGTCCTTTTCAGGACGAACGAGGAAGAAGAAGAAGAATACTGATGTTGAATACAAATTATTCAATTCCCAGGACCTGGATACAATTTTAGAAGAATCACTGCTCAGTTTTGCTCAGGATTATTAGCAGTTGTGGAGATGCCCCCCTATCTTGAGAAATAAAAATACTTATGTGTACGAAGTCTTCTTCTTCCTCGTTCGTCCTGAAAAGGACGTTGGTTGCGTTGTGTCCGTTTACAGCGAAGCTGCGGTATTTGTATCTTTCGGCCGACACATCCGACTTCCGCACTGCATTTTTTGGGACTGGGTTTGCCTTTCCTCTTCGATCCCTACTCCTCAGCCAGACTGCAGTGATGCAGCCTGTTTCCAGGACCACCACATGGAGGTGGAGTAGGGTCTTGGTCAACTCTGGTTCGCTGACCCTGACACAGGCAGTCAAACTATGGGTCACTTACTGCATTCCTCACTTTTGATCGTACGAAGTCTGAAGACTCAACCACGCTGCCTGCCATGTGGTTTTAGTGATCTGGCAAGTCACACAAATCGGCCGGACGTAAACAGACTGTACAGTCTTTTTCTGTCCGATGGTGCACAGTGGTTCTAAGAATGAAGAAGCTGTGTACCAGATTCTGGTAAACCTGAAGACAAAAATCGCCCTCATAAATACTACGTTCCTATAAATAATCTAGCCTCTATGTTTGAACATTCTGCCATCAGCACACAACTCACTTACCTGTATGTTTGAACACTCTGCCAGCAGCACACACGTCACTTACCTGTATGTTTGAACACTCTACTAGCAGCACACAAGTCACTTACCTGTATGTTTGAACACTCTACTAGCAGTACACAGGTCACTTACCTCATGTTTAAACAATCTACTAGCAGCTCACAAGTCACTTACCTCTATGTTTGAATGCTTTGCTAGTTTGAGAGCTGCATTATAATAACCAGCCCTCAAAAAGTATTCAACCAACATTCTGTCAAGCCTGTTCTTCTGCCACTGAGTCGATGGTGTCCCATCGTTAACTCCTGCAACTTCTCGCTCTTGAAGGTGTGCCAACCTTCGCTTGATCACTCTTGTTACCCCAAGTTCTTCTTGAATGCTCTCTTCTGCCTGTGTATCAATATGTAATAATAGGTAATGACCTCTACACCTCACGGTAGAAGGGGAACGACTAAGTAAGTAAGTAAGTAAGGTAATGGGTTTACAACATGAAATAAAACTACATTAAATTCATGAATTATCACTAATAACACTAGTCAACAACCAAAATGTACCAGAAATGAAAATAGCTGATCTTAACTAATTTTGGTGTGCTGAAAACGAAAATGACATTAAAAAATGTTGATTGGCTCTAGTTTTCAAGATATATGCTACTAGTTTATTTAATTATGGTCAATTTATATATATGACGCAACTGTTGTGGGCGATTGCATAATTTTTTCTAATGACCAATAAAAATGTAACTAGAAGTTGATGATGCAATCCTACCTATGATTACATCACCTTTGTGTATAAATATCTTATCTCTGATAAAATTTTGCCATTAGTTAGTGCATTTGTCCTTATCAAAAGTATCGTAGTTAGAAATGCCTAGGACATGTGTGAACAGTGCTAATAATTTCTGTTATATATGTGGTGAGGTAACATTTCTATCACAAAAACGAAACATAACTAAAGTGATTAAGAAGGCGTACAGTTTGTATTTTGGCTGCAGAATAGGAGATCAAGATAAGAGCTGGGCGCCACACATATGCTGCAACACATGTGCAGCACATCTTAAACTGTGGTTGCCTGGCAAAAGGCAAGCTATGCCTTTTGCAGTCCCAATGATTTGGAGAGAGCCCACTGATCATCTCAACAACTGTTACTTTTGCATGGTTCCTCCAATTGGGAAAGGCATATCAAAGAAGAAAAAATGGACTCTGGAATATCCAAACATCCCCTCTGCAATACGTCCGGTATCACATGGCGATGACCTACCAGTTCCCAAAGTGTCAGAATCATTTTCACTGATGAAGAAGAGGACATTGATGGTCCTGAACCATCAACCTCAAGCGACCCAGATTTTGAGCAAACTACATCCACTAAACCACACTTAATAACCCAAGGTGAACTGAATGATCTTGTAAGAGATCTGAATTTACCAAAGAACAAGGCGGAGCTTTTGGGTTCCAGATTGCAACAGTGGAATTTCCTGGCAGAAGATGTTACAATTTCTCTGTATAATAACCGCCAGAAGCCGCTTATTACATTCTTTTTCAAAGAGGGTGGCCTTTCTGCATGCCACAACATTTCTGGTTTAATGGCAGCCCTCAAAATCAATTACATACCGGAATAGTGGAGGCTTTTCATTGATTCATCCAAGACGAGTCTTAAAGCTGTTTTGTTGAATAATGGTAATGTGTTACCGTCAATTCCAGTTGGTCACGTAGTTCATATGAAAGAAAGTTATGAAAACATTAAGCAGCTTTTGAAGTGTATAAACTACGATCATCATCATTGGTCACTTTGCGGTGACTTAAAAGTGGTCGCTCTTTTGCTTGGACTACAGGGTGGATACACCAAGTACTGTTGCTTTCTCTGTGAGTGGGATAGCCGTGCACGAATTGACCATTACATCAGAAGACATTGGCCAATCAGGCAGTCATTGCAGCCTGGCAGTAAGAACGTTGAGAACACAGCACTTGTCGACACCAGCAAGATTTTGTTGCCACCCTTGCACATTAAGCTGGGTCTCATGAAAAACTTTGTCAAGGCAATGGAGAAAACAGATGAGGCTTTCAAATACCTCATCAGAAAATTTCCAAGACTGAGTGAAGCTAAAATAAGAGAGGGAGTATTTGTTGGTCCGCAAATTCGAAAACTTCTTCATGATGACGAGTTTCTTTGCGTGTTGCATGGCAAGGAAAAAGCAGCATGGCTAGCATTTAAGTCAGTGGTGGACAATTTTCTTGGAAGCAACAGATCTGATAATTACAATGAAATTGTAGAAAATCTCCTTCTGAAGTATAAGAGTCTTGGCTGCAACATGTCTTTGAAAATTCATTTTCTGGATTCTCATCTGGATTTTGTTACGTCAAACTGTGGAGTGGTCAGCGATGAGCATGGTGAATGATTTCACCAGGACATTACTGCTATGGAGACAAGGTATCAAGGCAATTGGAGCCCTTCAATGCTTGCTGATTACTGTTGGACTGTGACAAGATACACCTCATCGATTGGCTACAAGAAGCAAGCAAAGAGAGCTCGAACAGCGACTGAATAATGACGGAATCTTCCTATTATTCCTTATTGAGTCCAGTTTACCGAATGCTACCATATTTCCTGCCCATGTTGTTCCGGTGGTCTCTCAGAAAGAAAAAGAAAGAATATAACTAAAATGTGACCTCATGCAGAGGTCATAACAAGTGACTAATATGAGGCTGTGCATGGGGATGTTAAACTGCTGCACAGACCATCACAGTAGGTCCATTTTAAACTGCTACACAAACCATCACAGTAGGTCCATGTTAAACTGCTACACAAACCATCACAGTAGGTCCATGTTAAACTGCTACACAAACCATCACAGTAGGTCCATGTTAAACTGCTACACAAACCATCACAGTAGGTCCATGTTAAACTGCTACACAAACCATCACAGTAGGTCCATGTTAAACTGCTACACAAACCATCACAGTAGGTCCATGTTAAACTGCTACACAAACCATCACAGTAGGTCCATGTTAAACTGCTACACAAACCATCACAGTAGGTCCATGTTAAACTGCTACACAAACCATCACAGTAGGTCCATGTTAAACTGCTACACAAACCATCACAGTAGGTCCATGTTAAACTGCTACACAAACCATCCCAGTAGGTCCATGTTAAACTGCTACACAAACCATCACAGTAGGTCCATGTTAAACTGCTACACAAACCATCACAGTAGGTCCATGTTAAACTGCTACACAAACCATCACAGTAGGTCCATGTTAAACTGCTACACAAACCATCACAGTAGGTCCATGTTAAACTGCTACACAAACCATCACAGTAGGTCCATGTTAAACTGCTACACAAACCATCACAGTAGGTCCATGTTAAACTGCTACACAAACCATCACAGTAGGTCCATGTTAAACTGCTACACAAACCATCACAGTAGGTCCATGTTAAACTGCTACACAAACCATCACAGTAGGTCCATGTTAAACTGCTACACAAACCATCACAGTAGGTCCATGTTAAACTGCTACACAAACCATCACAGTAGGTCCATGTTAAACTGCTACACAAACCATCACAGTAGCTCCATGCACTTTGAGACAAGCTTTCTGCAAAGGGGCCAGCTACTGTGGTGACTCCATGCTCCATACAGAGATGAATGAATGAATTTTCCAGAAAACTTTGATACCCAGCAATTCTTCAGCCATGAACATACCAGTTATTGCAACTTTTACTACATTTCTTCTATGGCCTACTATGAACATGTAATTTTAATATGTTAATTTTGAAGCCTCCACGGAAAAAATTTCAGTAATAGAATAAGTGTTAACTCCACTTTATAAATTTTTATTACCTCACCTTTCTTTTGAGCACAGAAAAGCTGTCCACCATATTTGAAAGCACGCACGTGACATCACCAACAGTCAGAGCTGCCGAACTTTCCATTTTTAAGCCCACAGTAACTCCCAATCAGACAACTTCTCTCTGCAAAACATCTCTTTACTAAGGTCCACTACTTAGTTCTTCTTCTTCTTCGATCCTTAACCACCGACCGTCAAAGCAGTCAGTGGCCATCACGCCTAGTGGCGTCTTGTAGGGCAACAACAAATTGATTCCACTTTGCACGGTCGGTGGCCATCCTTCGTACAGTGCCCCAACTCTGGTTCATTCTT
Organism: Oreohelix idahoensis; assembly: GCA_024509875.1. NCBI lineage: Eukaryota > Metazoa > Mollusca > Gastropoda > Stylommatophora > Oreohelicidae > Oreohelix > Oreohelix idahoensis. Next base: position 309,384 of record JAMPIV010014117.1, read on the forward strand.
TGCATCTCAGCCTCCACAGTCCTCCGCCAAGTTGTTTTTGGTCGGCCTCTCTTTCGCTTTCCTTCAGGGGTCCAAAGCATAGCTGTTCTTGTGATGGCATCGGGATCTCTTCTGAGGACATGACCAACCCAGCTCCAGCGTCTGCCAGCTATGATGGTGTGCATGTCCTCTTCCACTACTTAGTGACAAGTCATTAATTCCCGTTTTCAAACCTATTTCCTTGCCAATCACTTCTTCTCAATTCCTCACATGGCCATACACCAGACATGCAAACACATGAGAACCTACTCGACTTTTATAAACTCAATCCCACCCAGAACTACATAGCTCACAAAGTAAACAATCAGAGCCTAACTCACTGATGTCTTACTCACTATTTGTAAACACATCCAACCAATGTTCCATCCAGAGCACAGGTTTACAACACACAAACAAAACCTATTATGATTACTGGATGATCCAGGAGAAAATACATCAAGGGTGGCAGACAAAGTTTACCATGAAATTACTGGACAACATGTAATGTAATCATCCTTACCCTCAGTTCCCCAAGGAGCATAAGCCTTCAACTAACGTCTGCCAAGTTTCCCTGTCCTGTGCTGTCTGCTCAAGGTCTTTCCATGTCTCCTGCATTCCATCATTTGTGTCACCAGTTCTCTTCTCCATGTGTATTTCAGTTTCCCTCTACCTCTCTTACTCTGGGGACTGCTTCAACATGTCTCCTCAGTGTATGTCCTAGCCATTGCTAATATATTCTTCTCATCTTTTGTTACACTGATACTTGTCTGGTTGTTATCAGTTCCATACTGGTGACCTCGTACCATTTAAATTCCTCTATTCTATGCAGGCACCCATTTATGAAAGTCTGTAACTGCTTGGTGATTGTTTTTGTTGTTCTCCATATTTCAGAGCCATGCAGTCAAACTTCACTTGACATTTGAGCTGAATATTCTGATTTTTTGTGCTGGATTTGATTTATTTTGACTTCCATATCTTTCCAATGCAATGAAAGCTCTTCTTGTCTCAAGTACCCTTAATGTGATACCATTGTCTGTCCCTCCCACTTTGCCTATATAGCTCCCAAGATATATGTAAGATTTTGTAGGGGTGTTTCTTCAATCACAATCTTGTTATCCTTTCCAGTATTTACACTCACGATGTAGTGTGCCACGCCCACATTGTAATGCAAATAGGGATTGTCCGAACATTTAAATGAAAAGTTTACAGTGTTGAAAGATTTGGTCTCAGAAGTTTTAATTTCTTGAGTGAACTAAATAATTTTTTTTTTAAATCTGACCTGGGATGAACAATGGGAAATGCAAAAGAAATATGCATCAAGCATCAAAAGAAATCTATCAACAATGTTGTTCGTCCATCACGGGTGATGAAGACCACTCTGTTCATCCAATTATTTAGGAATATGTTAGGTTAGTCTATAGGTACGAAGGTGACTGATGAGCCCGATGCGGGCCTGGAAAGATCTCGGACAGTGTGGGCAGGGAATGTTTGCTTCATGTGAAGGTTTTATTACACGGTCCTTTCTAGCTTGTCTCCGCTGTTCCGCTGCTGCTATTCTGGATGATTCGCATGCCGCTGCACCTTTACGAAGAGATGTGCGCCAAGCAGTTCGGTCTTGCGCAGCAGCTTCCCATGTGTCAGGGTTTATGTCAAAGGTTTTCAATGACGTCTTTAATGTGTCTTTAAAGCGCTTCTTTTGGCCACCATGGGAGCGTTTACCCTTCTGTATCTCACCATAAAAGAGTATCTTTGGCAGTCGATGGTCTGGCATGCGGACTACATGACTTGCCCAGCGAATCTGTGACTGCATCAGAATAGTATCAATACTAGGGATACCAGCTCTGTCAAGAACGGCAGTATCCGGGATCTTGTCTTGCCATTTGATGTTCATTATCTTCCTGAGACAGACTGTATGGAAGTGGTTTAGCTTCTTTACGTGGCGCCTGTATACAGTCCATGTTTCACTTGCATATAGCAGCACTGGAAGCACCGCAGCTCTGTACACCTTCAGCTTTGTCTGTAGACTAATGCCACTTCGATGCCAAACGTTGGTGTATAGTCTGCCAAATGTGCTGCTGGCTTTGGAGATCCTGGTGTTCACCTCATCATCAATGACAATGTTCTGGGATAGTGTGCTACCAAGGTATGTGAATCTGTTCACAACATTCAGTTTCTCACCATTAACCTTGATGATTGGCTCAGTATAAACTGTGCCAGGAGCTGGTTGGTACATGATTTCTGTTTTCTTCGTGTTGATGGTAAGCCCAAAGTTGGTGCAGGCTTCGGAGAATCTATCCACACTATGCTGCAGATCAGCCTCTGAGCCAGCATTGAGGGCACAATCATCAGCAAACAGAAGATCTCTGATGGTGTGTGTGATTTGACCTTGGTTTTTGCTTGAAGCCTCCTAAGGTTAAACAATTTTCCATCAATACGATAACTAATGTCGATTCCTGTGTCCCCCCGTCTCTAAAAGCATCAGTCAGCATAGCAGAAAACATGATACTGAACAGAGTCGGTGCAAGTACGCACCCTTGTTTAACTCCATTTGAGACGGGGAAAGGCTCTGATAGCTCACCGTTTTCCTGAACTCTAGCCTGCATTCCATCATGCAGTTGCTGCACTATTGTGATAAATTTCTTTGGGCAGCCATATTTTGCCATGATCTTCCATAGACCCTCTCTACTGACCGTGTCGAACGCCTTTGTCAAGTCGATGAAAGCTGTGTACAGGTCACAGTGCTGTTCTTGGCATTTTTCTTGTAGCTGTCTTGCAGCGAACACCATATCTGTGGTTCCACGTTCTTTCCGGAATCCACACTGACTTTCAGGTAAAAGACCTTTGTCAAGATGAGCCGTAAGGCGATTCAAAAGGATTCTGGCGAATATCTTCCCAGCGATTGATAAAAGAGAGATGCCTCGATGATTGTTACAGTCTTGGCGATTACCTTTGCGTTTATATAGATGTATAATTGACGCATCTTTGAGATCGTGTGGGATGGTTTCACTCTGCCACATTTGCTGGAAGATCATGTGAAGTTTCTCTATCAGAACTGCACCGCCATCTTTATAAACCTCAACAGGAATTGAATCGGAGCCGGGGGCCTTTCCACTAGACAGTTGACGAATCGCTTTCTTAGTTTCCTCCAGAGTTGGTACATCATCTAATGCTTCATTTATAGGAATTTGGGGCAGGCGGATGATGGCTTCGTCGTTAATAGATGATGGCTGGTTCAGAATATTATTAAAATGTTATGCCCAGCGTTGGAGCATTTTTTCCTTGTCTGTAATTAGTGTTTTTCCATCTGCATTAAGGAGGGGAAATGATCCTGATGATGTTGGACCATAGACCGCTTTGAGTGCAAGGTAAAAATTTTTCAAGTCATGGCTGTCAGCAAAGCCTTGGAGCTCATCTGCTTTATTACTCAGCCATGAATCCCGCATCTGGCGTAGTTTATGTTGGACGATTCTACGCATGTTGTTGAAAGCGTCTTTCTTGGATGTAGATTTTGGATCATTTAAATATGCTTTATGGAGATGGTGTTTCTCAGCCAACATCTGCTTTATATCATCTGAGTTCTCATCAAACCAGTCATTTTGTTTCTTGATGGAAAGACCCAGGACCTCTGTAGCAGTGTTGTAGATCTGCTCACTTAGGGCTGCCCAATTTGTTTCCACACTTTGGCCGTCTAGCGAGATAGATTTGAGACGGTCTTCTAAGGTGTCAGTAAATGACTGTTTGATTTTTGTCTTCTTTAGTTTGGTGACATCCAGCCTCTTTTGAGTTTTCTTCCCCTGAGGGCACCTGGATGAAAGAGTGACTTGCGCGGTGATTTGGATTAAAGTGAGGAAGAGTTGCGCAATTCGTCGACCTCACTCTCTCGTCTGGGTCCATCTCAATCCAGTGGCAAGACAAGTCAAGACGACTGGAGATGAAGTCAGGTGCAGTGGATGACCAGGGCTTTCTACGTGCCTCGCCGTGCTCCTTACGCTCCACAGCGCGTTGCTGGTAATCGCCGTCATGCCCGTTGAACCAACAGGTGGTTTCTTCCGCGCAGTCTATCGAATCCAGTCTTCGCATGCATGGGTAGGCGGACCCTAACTCACTGAAGGTTTATAACCATTCGGCTACCCTCACCTAGTTTAGCCGGCCTGTCAAAGCCGTTGCCCGGGGGTGGCCGCTGTCGCATGCTGACAGCTACGAGGAGCCACAGGTGAGAGCTGGATGCCAGGTTTGGACCAAAGGTGGCCGAGCTGCCTTGAAAAGGGCATGACAGCTCCTTCACCAGAGGTACTACCAATACCTGACTTCCCAACACCCCCCTATCAACAATAAAATGGACTGCAAGGAAGAAGTGGATGACAGATGAAATTTTACAGAAAAGACACAAAAATCTATGAACATGCAAATAAATTAGTTAACTGGCAGAAGAACATAAACACAGACGGGCTGTTTGAAATCAAAAGAAGAAACAATTTTAATCATCTTAAAATAAAGGATGTATCCTAAATAGCAAAAAAAGACAGAAGCAACAATTATGCTACAGAAACTGACTTCTCCAGAATGCACCATCAAAGTAAGTGGAACAGTTTTGATCCGTCAATAAATTCAGATACCTTGGTACTTTAATAACATCAAATAGAAGATGTATCTCAGAAGTGAAGAGAAAAACAGCCCAGGCAAAAGTAGTATTTAATAAATTTAAAAGTATTTTCTGCAATAATTATTGTCAAAGGAAATAATAAAGAGCTATTCAGGTGGCCAACCTGGCATATGGACAGTTTGTAAACAAGCCAGTGAGTTGTTTTACAGAAGAATGTTCAAAATATCATTGACGGCTATGAAGGGTCACAAGGATGTCTTGAAAGAAGCCGTCACATATTACTCTCACAGGATGGAGCAATCCACTTTCCTTGAGCATGTTATGAGAAGAAAGCTCGAATAAATTGTGAGAACAACCAAAATTGAAGGAAAAAGTGACAGAGGGCAACAAAGTGTGAAGATACTGGAGAGTCTGACATATCTTTACACAAGATTACTCTTGGCAGAAATGTAGATAGAAGAGTAGTAAAGCTTCTATCACATGGGAGTCTTCATAAGATATTCAGATAAGCGAAAACAATGCTGGCTGTCGCTAAGCACATTAATTCTATAATTTGCTGACACTTTTAAGAAGAATTTAGCAATGGTTTATTCTAGCTCGTTAAGCCCCCACCACTGAGTTAATCAGTGGAATTTATTGTTATAATATATATATAAATATCGCTGTTTAGAGTTGTGTTTAGTAACTTTGACTGAGACAAACATGTAGTACATTTAAAAGGATTAAATCGAAGTTAAATTTGTAACATTACAAATAACAAAATTTAATAATCACTTTAAGTTTTAACAGTTGGAAAATAATTTGAATAGTTATGGAAAAGGTTTCATCACTTGGATGGGATTTAACTGAATAAAGGAAGTCACTTTTGGCAGCGGATATTTTCACTTAGTTGCCAATGGTAGTTTCTTCTCCCGCTGGGTCAGTTCCTTTCACTCTGCTCTCGCTTGTCTCTGGTCGAAGTTCCGGCGCCACATGTTCCAAGAACGTTCAAGGAGTAACAGCTAAGTTGGTTCTGCGTCTGACTTTAAGACCCTCTTATGATGGCGTCTCGCAAAACGTCAGTCCACTTCTACCTTCACTTGGTTCCACAGACAGTACTTTCTGCTGGTACCACCAATAACTGGTAATAGAAATAGAAATGAAACGCTCTTCTGAGTATGGCGTTTTTCCGAAACATTTATGTGCCCCCCTCTTTTATTCTACCATCCCATGTCAGAATTTACCCTCGATGAGAATTAAATTTAATCCCTCGGGATAAAACTTCCTTTACATTTAAACTGAATAGCTTTAGCTTTACATTATATTTAAATGAAAAGGTTAAACGTACAGATATAATATGTTTTACATTTACATCTCCACTGTTTGAAAAGTGTTCACAATATAAATTCATTCGTGTTTCATTTACATTTACACTTGTGGAAAACTTTGAAACTTCTATCAATTTAAAATGAATATTTCACATAGACATTTACACTGGTTTAAAGTTTGAAAACTTACATTAATTTTAAAGTGAATATGTTTATAGGGGCATTTACCCTGCTTTGAAAATGTAAGTCTTATACTTAGAATGTACATCATTTCTTTCATCTTTCCCTCCCTGCTCCATAGGGAACCTGGAACTACTTTATGCTTTTAGTTATCTTTACGAAACTATCAATAAAGCAATCACCAGCCCTTGCAGTGGTGGTTCATGAATCACCATTTTAGATACTGAGGTTGCCAGCCCCAAATGACTTTGACATCCAATAGTGAGTTTCACACATTAAACTTCACATGGTAATATATACATATATATGTTAGTTCACATATTAGTAATAAAATATGAAATGTAAATCACAACTTACGCCAATCCTGGCTACAGACTTGTTTGCTCAGATGAATAAAAGAGACGAATTGTCCTCTTACACGTGTCTGGGATGTCTTTAATTTTACAATAGATTGCCCTTTCTGACTGTGTTTTTTCAGTTTCCTAGTCCTGGTGTTCCTTATTAAAATTTGAAAGAGATTTCCTGTGCTTTGTAAGTCTTATCTGGTTCTCCAATAAAAGGTCCGGTTAACAAATAGTAATTATGAATGTAGTCTTCACTCTGGCGAGGTCTTAGCGAGCTTGAAATTCACAGTGAGATAAAACTGCGAAATGGTCAGCCTATATTCCCCCTCAATGTTGTTATGAATCTAATCAGAAAGATACAATCATTTCAAACATGTCGGGTGCAGCACTTTCAAAATATTTCCTACATGGAAAAATTTTGCAAAAGGTCACGTCTCCCGTATATGGTAATATGAAGTCTTGCATACACTCTCACAAACACATTTGTAGACTCATATTGTCTAAAATAATTGTCCTCTTTTCACACAGCATGCCTAAGAAAAATTCACCGAATCTTTTGGCCGAATACCATCACCAACCAAGATCTGCTTACTCGGAGCAAGCAAGAGGACATGCACACCATCATAGCTTGCAGACGCTGGAGCTGGGTTGGCCATGTCCTCAGAAGAGACCCCGATGCCATCACAAGAACAGCTATGCTTTGGACCCCTGAAGGAAAACGAAAGAGAGGCCGACCAAAAACAACCTGGCGGAGGACTGTGGAGGCTGAGATGCAAAGAATGAACCAGAGTTGGGGCACTGTACGAAGGATGGCCACCGACCGAGCAAAGTGGAATCAATTTGTTGTTGCCCTACAAGACGCCACTAGGCGTGATGGCCACTGACTGCTTTGACGGTCGGCGGCTAAGGATCAAAGAAGAAGAAGAATTGTCTAAAATGTAATAAATCCATGATTACTTTTAACCAAGTGACCGGAAACGATTATATCACACTTGTCTGCCCAGAGGTGTCACACAGACAGTAATCTCGTTATATGAGTACGCAAACTCCGTGTCTTATCGGAGATTTAAGCTGATAGCGCTGACCGATTTACGTGTTAATCGGCCACGCCTATAACCACAAATCTGGGTAGCACTCCTTGCAAATGTGATATTTATCACCTACAGGGTGATTTGATAAAATCAAATATCTGCTACTTAGCAGAAAAATAAAGAAAGAAAGAAAGAAAGAAAAGTGCGATAATTGACAGCACATAATAAAAATCAGTACCACAAATGTACCGATACTGCCGGAGAGAACCAAAGATCGATAGAGGTAGTCCATTTCGTCACAACTCGAGACAGAAAACTGTGGAGAGACTTTATCACCTTTCCCAATAGGCCCTGTACTTGCAGGGGGGAGGGGTGGTGTGTCATTAATTGGTTAGAATGATGAAAACGATCACGTCCATCTTTTAGGGCCTATGTGTGTTATGGTATTTTTCTCTTCTGCGTAAATATTTTTATAGGATTTCTCGAAAGCGTTTGCTTTGCTGAAATTCAACACACAGACACAACAGTTCTTCTCCTTTGTAGTTTGTTTATCTTTGTTTTTAGTCATGTTAATATTAGGTCAATCCTAGTTGTTAATCTGTTCACGGGAGAAACTGCCAATTTTATTTTGACGTAGGCTACAACGTAAAAGCGGTGTAAGCCTTCTGTTTTGTTGTTGACATTGTTTTCCTGAGCCAAAATGCATGTCCTTATTAAACTATTTTTGATAAGTCTTTAAAGCTGTAATTCAGAACCAAAATTTTTGATAATAATGAGGTTAGCAAAAAAAAAAAAACAAAACGAATTTCAAGGGGAGTGGTTATACTTTGCGGCGCCCGCTAGTCTGGCGTCTACCTGCTACCGTAGTTTGCAGGATGTTAGTTAGTTGCTTATCCTTTACAGGACGTGGCAATCAACCCCAGCTTTTATTGGCTGTTTGTGATTTTTCTAGGCAAGTTTTTCATTCAGTAGTTTGCCATTGCTTTCTGAACGGTACGGCGCTTATACCATTGTTAAAAATCCACACAAAGCGATTTGCTACCAAACCACCTGCAGCAGGTTTGCAGGATGAGGTTCTTGAAAAGAATCCCAAGCGAATTTTGACGGGCAAGCGGAGACGTAATATCATAATTACGCAATAGTGTCTGGCTAGCGCCTGGGCGAGCGTATTTATTTCGTTTTCGCTCGCAGTTTTTGACTCCCAGTGTGAGTTTGGAGCAACAATGACTGACCTCGACGAAGTTATATTTCCGTCCTATCCTTCCCCTCTCTCCCGACCACCACCATCTCTACAGTTCTCCCGGCTGTCGCATACTCATGCCCGTACAGTCCGTTGACCGCAGCACAAAAGTTGGTGTTGTTATTAAGTAATACGGTGCCGTTAAAATGACTCAAAAAAAGACAAAAACTTGATATACGCTCGTTTCAAGACTTTTGGACAAACGAATATGGATTCATACAACAAAAGGATCGTGCTGTTTGTGCCAGTGTTTCTCAACGGGGGCGGTACCGCCCCCTGGGGGGCGTTTTCAAGATGTCTGGGGGCGTTCTGATGGGTCGCAACGATTGGGGGTCGCTGCTTCCGTTCAGTGGGGCGTTGTGTACATTTTTACAAGAATCAATATGAAACAATTACAAAAGATATTCCCCTTCGTATAGCTTGTAACACGATAGTTTTTATTTGCCCTGCGTCTCATAGAGTCTTTCAAGGATTCCAAACGCAAAGTTTTAGTACCTGGGATGTCACCATTGTCAGGAGACAGTAGGCGGAGATTTAAGTCCCTTCAACACTCGAAACAATCATTAGCCTCTCGACACACCCAAGCTAACCTTCTCTCTCCACTCTCGACACATATTTTCTTCTGGAAACACATGTTTGTTGGGAAAAAAAATTCCTTTTTCCAATCTCATCGCATGTACGACAGACGGAGCACCAGCTATGGTTGTGTCGTCATCGTGGGTTTCAGGCCTACTTAAAAAATGTGGCACCAGGTGTTTTAACAATTCATTGTGTTATTCATCGACAACGTTTAGTCGCCAAGCATCTTAGTGACAGACTCCACAAATCATTGAACTGTGTTATCAGTGTTATTAACAAAATTAAGGCGCATTCGTTGAACGATATATTATTTCATAAACGTTGTTGTGATAATGGTGAAGAGTTTGGACGTCTTCTCCTACACACGGAAGTACGATGGCTGTCCAAAGGTAACTGTTTAAAAGGATTATGGGCATTATTTGATACTGTTGTAGAGATTTTGGATTCAATCAAAGAAGACTTTAGCGTCGAAAGAGAAGTATTGCGAAACGATGTGGCCTATATTTCAGATATATTTGAAAAGTTAAATGAGGTTCTTCTTAAGCTACAAGGAAATGAGACCAGTCTGATTAAAGTGAAAGGAATTATCATGGGGTTCATCAACAAATTGACATTAGGCCTATATAAATATAATCTTAGTCGCCGAGAATTTTCTCATTTTCCATGTTTACTGCAGTTAGGTGGGGACAGGCTTAAAGATTCAGATTTAGAGGTTTATTGCAGTCATTTGGACGCTATTAAAAATGATATGAGCATAAGATTTAAGGACTTGCAAGAACTAATAATACCGGACTGGGTGATTAATCCATTTGAATCAGACGTGGAACAAGTTAGTCAACATTCACAAGAAGAATTAATTGAGCTATAAAATGACTTCGAGGCAAAAGCACGAATCAGTCACACACATTACGAGAAATTTTGGATCCAGCAGAGGCTTGCGTATCCCGTTCTTTGGCGTGAAACTAAATTGCTAATTACAGCATTCCCAACGTCGTATTTGGTGGAGAAGGGGTTCAGTGCAGTAGTGTTGCTACAGTTGGGCGACCGCCGCTGAGGTTCAAAGATGTGAGCAATAGAGATATGAGGGCACTGGACATAAATCCAACAATGTGGGAGGATGAAGCTGCCGATCGCACCAAGTGGGGTTGCTATTTACGGCGCCACCTCAGATTGGGCGAAAAAAGCTCACACAACAAGCCGAAGAGAGGAGAAAAGGTCGAAATAATACGGAAAATAAGCAGCTGAGAGCTGTCACCTCAGGGCGCATTCCCATAGTCAGTTATGACTGAGGGGGCTATTGATATGCTTTTATAAATGTGCTTTCTCTTTTTCTTTATTATGTAAGAAAAGTTAACTCATTAACTGCATTGCTTTTTTAAAAGTATGGAGGAATATATGTATAAGTATTTCTGTGTGTGTGTTTGTGTATACACGATAAAGAGCAAGGGGATGTTAAAAGGATGGGGGGGGGGGGCCTTTTTTAAAATATTAGTTGTCAAAAGGGGGCGTTGCTACTATCAGGGTTGATAAACACTGGTTTGTGCTTTATGTTATGAAAGTGTCATGTGCGGTACGTCAAGTGTACAAAGACACTATCAAACCAAACATCAGTCAATGTTTAAAAACTCTGAGGAGAAAAGTGAAGCCATAAAAATGGCTGTTTCTGGCTACAAAAAACAAAGTAGTATGGCTGTTTCTGGCTACAAAAAACAAAGTAGTATTTTTAGTCAAGTAATTGGAACCAAAAATAAAGCTACCGAATGTAGTTACAAAATTGCACAGTGTGTGGCTTCGAAGGGCAAATGTTTCACAGACGGAGAATACATCAAGGAAACTGTTTTGAGCAGTGCTGAAATTTTGTTTAGTGATTTACCAAATAAAGAAACAATACTGTCTCGGAGTATGGCTGAAAATGTAACGGTAAAACAAACAACCGGGTTACAACAAGCTGTTGTAGTTAGTGTCGCTCTTGACGAAAGTGTCGATGTGAATGACGTGACGCGCCTAGCTATAGTTGCGAGATATTGTGACAACGACCGTATTTATGAAGAACTGTGCTGCTTGATACCTTTTGATGGTACAGCCAAGGGAGAGGACATTATAACTGCATTTGTAAGCTATTTCGAAAATCAGAACATTAACATGAATAAAATATTCTGTGTTACTACTGATGCCGCCCCTGCATTTGTCGGAAAGAACAAAGGATTTGTTAAACTTCTTGAGGATCGTATTGGATGTCAAGTATTGAGCTTCCATTGCATTATACACCAGGAGAGTTTGTGTGCGAAGATTTCGTCAGTATCCTTAATTAAACTCTGTAATGGAAACTGTTGCCAAGATAGTTAACTTCATAGTTTCTCGCTCTTCATTGACCCACAGGCAATTCAAGTTTCTTCTACAAGAAATGGAGAGCGCATGTGCGGACCTCCCGCTGTACAGCAATGTTCGTTGGCTTAGTCGAGGTAATGTTGTGAACAGATTTGTATCATGTCTAGAAGCAATCAAGGTGTTTCTTGATGAAAAAAGAACAACATTTCCCGGAATTGAAGGACGAGGACTGGCTGTGCAAGCTGATGTTTCTGGCTGACATAACTACAAATCTGAATGAATTAAACTTGCGTTTACAAGGGCAGGGTCAAACAGTACTTGATCTTTTTGAGCACTGGAAAGGATTTGCGTCAAAATTAGACACATTTTGCAGAGATATTACCACTAACACATACACGTACTTTCCAAACGTAAAGGCTCATTCAAATCGATTTACTGTCAACAGAGATGAGCTTCAGAAGTACGTTGAAGCGCTCAAAGGAGAGTTTGCTAAACGAGGTCAAGACTTCAAAATTCACGGGCCCATGTTTTCTTACCTCATCAAGCCCGACTTAATTGATCATACTAACATCCCATTTGACCTTTCTCTTTTCGAGTGGATGGATGTTGACAATTTTGAAATGCAACACATCGAATTCAAAGCATCAGAGTTATGGACGATAAAATTTGTAGAATTGCGAAAAACTCTTGAAGGAAGTTGCTTGGAAAAGTCAGCTGCCATCCTCAAGCTGTTTCGGCTTTTGGGTCAACTTATACATTAAGTTCACAGAGAAGTCGCCTAACACCTGTGCATTCAGAAGCCTGTGTGAAGCTGAAACTGACAAAATACACACCTGATATTGAACAATTAACCAAGGAGAAGCAAGGTCACGGGTCCTATAAATTGATTAATGACTCAGATCAATAATAATCAATGATTACTCATATTAAAATTTTAAAAACGTGTTTTATGTTTGGTTTATTTAATTGTTTTGTTCTTCAAACTATTGGACTTTCTGTCTTAACAAAATAAACATATGGCAATTTTATTATAAAATTTCAAACTAATGTGTTCAGAACATAGACTAAATTTTGCAAAACATAATATTTGTATTGATATTTGTTCCTATTTATATTAAAATATTGAATAATCTACAAAGAATAGAATAGTTATTTAATGTATTGGAAACATGTTAATACAAGATCATTTTAAAATTGTTTCAATAATTGTTGTATATAAAAATATGGTGGACTTAGGTTGGCACGCTGAGTGACTTTGCAACATTACTTCGGCACGACACTACTAAAAGTTTGCCGACCCCTGGGTTAGACCTAGTGCCCTTGATATATAGAGTGACGACAACTAAAATTTGGCCGCCATTTTCGGTCGGCCCGTATTGCAGGAAAATGGACCCGATCATGAGTTTCGGACCCAATTTGCATTTTCGTTTCTTCTTCTTCTTTGATCCTTAGCCGCCGACCGTCAAAGCAGTCAGTGGCCATCACGCCTAGTGGCGTCTTGTAGGGCAACAACAAATTGATTCCACTTTGCTCGGTCGGTGGCCATCCTTCGTACAGTGCCCCAACTCTGGTTCTTTCCCTGCATCTCAGCCTCCACAGTCCTCCGTCAGGTTGTTTTTGGTCGGCCTCTCTTTCGTTTTCCTTCAGGGGTCCAAAGCATAGCTGTTCTTGTGATGGCATCGGGGTCTCTTCTGAGGACATGACCAACCCAGCTCCAGCGTCTGCCAGCTATGATGGTGTGCATGTCCTCTTGCTTGCTACGAGTAAGCAGATCTTGGTTAGTGATGGTATTTGGCCAAAAGATTCGGTGAATTTTTCTTAGGCATGTTGTGTGAAAGGAGGACAATTTCGACATTTCCTTCTCTGTAACTCTCCAGCATTCCGCACCATAGAGAAGCACAGAAAGCACACAGCTCTGATATAATCTTAATTTTGTGCTTGTGCTGTATTGGGAGGACTTCCAGATGTTGTTTGGGCTAAAGAAGGCTGTTCTTGCCTTATTCATTCTGATGTTGATGTCTTTGCCTGCCCCGCCGTCTGGTGTTACTATGCTTCCTAGGTATGTGAAGGTATCTGTCTGTACCAATTGCTGATTCCTTACTGATATGGGCTCAGGGTTGCTCACATTGAGCGTCATGACCTCAGACTTCTTTAAATTGATGTTCAAGCCCACCTGCTGCCTAAACTTGTTAAGTCTATCCGTTTTTTCCTGGATGTGTTGATGTGAATGTGCTAGTAGTGCAATGTCATCTGCATATTCCAGATCTTCCAGTGTAGAAAATGGTGTCCATCTTATTCCTCTTGGACTGCCCTCTGTTGTCTGGCGCATCACCCAGTCTATGACTGCTAAAAATAGAGTGGTTGACAAGGGGCATCCCTGTCGTACTCCTGTCTTCACTTCAAAGGTTAGGTTGCTCTGCCCAACACAACACGTAAAGTTGGCATAGAGGCTTTTTATGATTGACACTATGCAGCTTGGAATTCCATAAGCCCTCAGTATTTTCCATAAACTGTCCCTATGTATGCTGTTAAAAGCCTTTTCAAAATCAACGAAATTAATGTAAAGCTGTCTTTGCCATTCTGAGCACTGCTCTATAATGTTCCTGAGAGTGAATATATGATCTACACATCTTCTGTTCTTTCTAAATCCTGCTTGTTCCTTCCTCAGTTTGTGGTCTACTGCCTTTGAAATTCTCTGTATAATTATCCTACCTATGTCACCTTTTTTTTTTTCTTTTTTTTTTAACACTTTTATTTATCGTTCTTCAACTTTACAAAACGGGTACATTGCATGAAATACCAGGCAAATACATTGTATATTACATATAAAGCCTCATTCGCACTCTCCCAAATAAAGTTAAACAAATTATTGAAATAAATAATAATAAAATAATATAATAAAGGATTAAATAAAAATAAAAATAAAAAATTTTAAGAAAATTAAAAAAGATTTATAGCTAATTTGTTATAAATATTTATAGGGGACTTAGTGTACTGACTGAGATCAGCTGTGAAGGTATCTATATCTAATAAGAGTAGTGTATTATAGATAACCTTACTTGCTGCCACATATATATATATCTCAGTCAGAATTATTCTGGAATAGTGTGATGACTACGTTGTATGTCTAGGGTATGTGTATGATGAAGTGTAAGTCATAACAAAAACAGACAGATAAACAATTTAATTTATTCCACTACACTTGACAACACTGTGACACTCACATACATAAAACACTCTACAAGGATATATTAAAGGAGTCACTGATAACTTTTCAAATAACAATATGTATTCAGTGCTGTCATGAAGGTATATGTGTCCTGATTCAATTACAAAGGGAACCAGGAATCACAATCAATTTTAATTACAAGTTATATGTACAGAATTTATCAATATGAATCTTGTAGTGACATATATTTTTAATAGTATCCCATGTGTGTCAGTTGTGTAGTGGTAATATGAGGTAATACTGGTTTTGTTTTGTTCAAGCTCTGTTGGTATTTGTCATCATGACTTCAATAGTTTGTCTTTATTGGAACTAGTATTGGAGATGTTCTCAGTTCCTGATATTAAAACAATTCAATTCCCCTCTTAATTGTATTTTACACTGTCATTTTAAGATGGGGGTACATAATGTTGAGCTCAGCTGGCCACATCAGCTTATCTTGCGTGATGGCGGCAGGAAAAGACTCCTCTGCTCGATTTCTCCCCCGGGCTCTGGAGACACCTCACTGATAGCTAAATGGACCAAGGAGTATGCTGTCCGACTCTGGATTCAGCAAAGCTCTGACCAGGTGCTGCTCAATAACGTCAAGACCACGGTCCCACAATTCATGGAAATAAACACAGATACGTTGACTAGCAATGAATTCTGGCACAAATACTGGCACAAATTCCCATCTGCTTATGTTCCAGGCTTTATTTTATATAAAATATACACTGGTGATCAACGCACTGCTTCTTAGTAGGTTTATTACAAGATGTGGCAATGAACAGACGCTCTGAATCAAGTATATTCGCAGCTCTACCCAATGAAACCACGTCTCCACATCTTTTCAAAAAAGTACCCCTTCTATTCGTTTCCCATAACAACGCAAGATAGTATTTATAGCCCGACCAATCGTGTTTAGTCTTATATTTGTTGCGCTCCAATCAATTAGGAGTTAACATGGTAGGCTATTTCCGTAACGTAAGGTTTTTTCAAACACGTTATAAAAAAATTTTATGAGCAGAAATGATTTCATGCTGTCAGGCATCCCCACTATTTTATTTTGGTTATAATTTATTAATTCCTAGACTATTTGCGTAACGTTTTACATATTCTTTGTCAGCAAGCCCTAAGGAACCCAAATATACAAATTTAAAAGAGCTAAGTGGCTGCGTTCAAAATATGCAATTTCTTCTACCTCCTGTTTCGAAGATGTGCTGTCTGGGTACTGTAATGTTTTCAAACGTAAACCCATCTAATGTTATCTTTTCTAATAAGCGTTTTTCAGGATTTTAAAACCTAACTCTGGGAAGGTTAGTGTTTTTATCACTGTCCGTCCGAAAAAAAAAGTTAGTGCATGTGGCCCTACACGCGTGATAGTAGTAATTGTATATCGCGTTACGCTTGTTGGGGGTGGCATTAATAGCGAGACACGTGTTTCGTGTTGCATGCGTTCCTGATTTTCAGCCCTCCCTTCTTTCTATTTGAGTCCATCTGTTCGTTCGTTTTTGTAACGTAGTATAATTAATGTTAGGCTTAATTTAGGTCATTACGCAGTGTGCCTCTCAATGTTTTTCTTAGAAATGCAATACCCGTTTTAATGTGTTTTGGAAACGCTTGTATTTATGCAGTGGCTTATATTTAACGTGGAAACGTTCCAATTTGCAGACGAAGCATAAAACAAAGGGGATTTCGAGTACTGCTATTGTGACAGCACTGTTCTTTACCATTCTTCTTCCTTTTATTAAATTTATTTGTTAGGCTTTACATTTACCTTTTAATTTATATATGTGGATTAGAATATTCCACGACACCCCCCCCCCTTTTCCACCGCCCCCCCCACCTCTCCCCCTCCCCTCTTCCCCCCCCCCCTCAATCCCTTCAACTTTTGATATATTGTGTTTTTTGTAAGAATAATTTTGAGAATAAGTGGGCGTTGTACTGTTTTCCTTCAAACACCGCGCAGTTCCTACAAATCCAGACTAAATATTTAAATTCCACTATCAGGCTCAAAAGTTTCAGTTCTACTTGTTGTGTGCACTTTGGTAGGGAATTCAGCATGATAGCTCTATACATGTCTATACTGCGTGGAAAGTAGACCATCAATTCCTTTTTCAAAATTTCTATTGTAGAAGTGACTGTACTACAGTAAAAAAAAACAAATGATCTTCTGTTTCCTGTGTATTGGTATTACATAATTTGCATTTTGGGAGGTTCTTCCACTGTGCAACAAGTCTTTGCCTAATGGGTGTCATGTTATATAATAATCTAAACGTGACTTCCTTTGCGGGTGGAGCAAGTGGTAACTCGTGTAAGCTCTTAAAAATTGGTTGGTAATCAGTTATAAAATAGTTATACCCACGTTTTATCCTTGTCACTAATGAGGGTTCTTGTGCACTAATAAGACTTTTGTAAATGGAGCGCGTATTTTGTTGTAATAAAGGTGTATTCCCTTGTATGCTTTGTATGCATTGTTTGTAGAACCGTGGTAAAGTGCCAAAGTAATGAGGTTGATTGTTTTTGTAACGGCACACGTTAGATAATCTCAGACCAATATAATAATGAGCCAAAGGGTATTGTTCAGGATTTTTTACTATTTCTCCTATGTACTTGATTCTTAAAGCTTTTATTTTAGTTGCTATATCTTGTAAAGATACTCCCCCTCTATCTTTGGGTTGTATTAACGTTTTATGCTTTATACAGTGTAAGGTGTTGCTGAATAAGAAAGTTCTTATGAGTTTGTTTATTTGTGTAATAATTTCTTGAGGAATGGTTTGAACATTTGCTATGTAAATCAATTTAGGTAAAATAAAAGTGTTGATTAAAACCGATCTTCCAAAAATTGTAGTAGTTTTATATTTATATCTTTCTAGTCTGTTTTTTATTTTCTCTAACAAGTTTTTCCACACCTCTGTATTCCTTTGTGTTGGTGTGGCAGTGTATGTAATACCGTAAATTTTTATTTCATTTACTTGTAGCAACTGGAAAGGGAAATCTGATCTGTTTCTCCATTTACCTATTCCCATTAACTTTGATTTCTGAATGTTTAGTTTTGCTTCACTGGCTCGTTCAAACTCCTTAAAGGTATTTAAAATATTTTGAATAGAGGAAATTTTGGTTGGGAAAAAAATCGTATCGTCCGCGTACGCGGCTAATTTCCTTTGACCTTGTCCTGGAATGAAAACCCCCGTGATGTTTGTGTCTTGTCTAATTTTCTCTAACACGGGTTCTATTGACAGTACATATAGCAAAGGCGAGAGTGAACAGCCTTGCCTGACTGACCTAGTTAGAATAAAGGGTTCTGTAATTGTGTGATTAATTAAAAGTCTACTTTCGGGTTTTTTATATATAATTTCTATCCATTTCCTAAAGTATGGCCCTACATTACAAGCAAGCAGTGTTTTGTGCAAAAAAGAATGGGATACCCTATCGAAGGCTTTTTCTTGGTCCAACGATAGAATAGCGGCCTCGTGCTGCTTGTCTGCCGCGTAGTTAATCAGGTCTCTAAAAAAAGTGTGTATGTTTGCTAATATTTCTCTGTGGCACGCTGTTCTGTTGGTCGTCATGAGTTAGGATATGCATGAATGATTTCAATTTATTAGTTAAAGTTTTAGTTAAAATTTTGTAATCAGTATTTAGAAGTGATATGGGTCTATAGTTTTTTAGTAGTTTCCTATCTGTTTTTTCTTTTGGTAAGAGTACTATGTACGACTGGTTTAAACTTTCAGGAAGTTCGCCTTTCTGAAGAGCTTCCTCAAAAACTTTCATTAATAGTGGTCCAAGAACGGGAAAAAAGAAAATATAGAATTCTGATGTAAGGCCATCTGGGCCAGGGGTCTTATCTCTGTTTAGTGTGTTTACTGCCTCCCTCAAATTTTCGAGTGTTATAACTTGGTCTAAATTTTTATTTTCTTGTTCTGTAAGAGATTTTGTGTACTTTAAAAATTTTTCTTGCGTGTCTGTTCTTGTTTCTTCTTTGGTGTATAAATGTTTATAAAATTCCAAGATAGTCTGACATATGTTTGTGTTGTTTGTTTGCAATTGTCCATTGTTATCTTGTATTTGGCGAATCTGCTTATTTTGTTGAACGTTCTGTTCTATCGCCAAATACTGTTTGTTTGGAGTCTCTTGTGTTGTGTATAACTTCGTTCTCAGCATTGCACCTTTGTATATGTGTTGTTTATGCTGTTCTAACTGGTCCTGTAACATCTGAATAACCGGGTCAGTTTTGTCTATCTTTTTTGTCAGTTTGATAGCTTGTTCTAATATCTTTTCTTGTGTTTTGGATGTCCTGTGTATGTAGGTTGCCAGGATCTGTGTCCTGTCTTTTATGGTGTGTTTTAATAGGTCCCAATATCCTGCAATATTTTGTTCAGGGATCTGTTCTGTGTATCCTAATATGAGCTGCATTATTTCCTTTGTGAAGAAATCATGTTTAAGTAAACTGTTATTAAACTTCCAATGTGGAGATCTTTTAGATGTTATAATGGGCGTCCCTATACCTAACACTGTATAAACTGCTTTATGGTCTGTGAAATCGAGTGTGCTGTTAATATGTTGTGTTTTCTGTACCTTGTAAATTTCTGATGTATATATCCTATCTATCCTAGAAGCTCGTCGTAAGCCTGGGTATGTCTTATCTATGAAAGTGTACGATCTATTATTTGGTTCAACACTTCTAAAGGTATCCTTTAGACCATGCTCATCTACAATAGTTTGTAATATCTTCCACGGAGATGTCTGATTCTTATTCACATGTGTGTTCTGTTCTTGTAAGGTTCGACCAGCACGATCCAAATCAGACGTGACACAATTAAAATCCCCTCCTAAAATTAAGTTCCCTCCTTTGTATTGTGGTGACAAAAAATCAGAGAGCTCTCCATAAAAAACTGGCTGGCTTGCCCTCTGACTGGGAGCGTATACATTGACCAATGTGTATGTGTCTTGTTCGCTTTGTTTATTTTTGATTTGGACACAAACTAATCTACCGCTAGTGTCCGTGTTATGGTGTGTTGTTTCCCAGTCTTCTGATACTTGTAAGATCGCTACACCTGTGTGTGATGTCCCTATACTAAACCACCCGTTTCTTAAGCCTAATTTTGTTGTAATTTGTTTAGCACGGAAGTTTGAAATAACTCTGGTTTCTTGCAGAAAAACAAAATCGGGTTGGTATTTTTTAATTAGTATTCCCAGAGAGTTTAGTTTATTTGTTAAACCATTTATGTTTAAAGACAACAAGGTTAAACTAAAGGGCGTAGTGTTGGGGTGTAAAACTGTGTGCGCCATGAAAAAACCCAACATTAAACATTATTAAACGTTTACATAAAATAAAACAAAAATAGACAAGACAAACATATGCAGTTCCCTTGTTACTGCATAGAGCAGGTGCAGTCAGTTCTAGGAAAGAGGAAAGGTACTTGAGCATCCGTGTGGGTAAGGAATAAGGTTGATGGATGAGGAAAAAAATGCCACTCAAGAAAGGAAAAGCCCGAGACTTGGAACACGGATCACAGGATGAAAATTGACAAAAAAGGCTATTGGAGGAAAGAGTGTGGTTATGTGGTGAAAAGGATATGAAAAACCAAAAGGCAGAAAAGTAAATAAGTATCAAGATACTACAAAGGGAAAGGATGTCTTGAAAAGGAAGAGAATTATAGCATTGTAAATACATACTTGTGTATCTCCATTTGCACATATATGTATCCACTATGTATCTTGTGTCTCTATCTGTCCTTGAATTCATATTTATATGTATTATTTTAATTACACAGTTCTTAACGTCTTTAATCATCACGAGTTTCCCTTCTGTAACTCTGGGTCGTCTGTGTGCGTACGACGCACTCGTGAAAAAGTTCATTTCCATTGTCAGAAGGTTAAGTCCTGTCCCGGTGAGTTACTCTCCAGGTCGATTGATAACACTGGGTCATAGTAGTCCTCTGTAGCCGTCGCTGCCCAGGAAGAGGGGGCACCACCTCGGAGTGGTGTATCTGTGTCACAATCACTTGTGCTGCTGTCATGCTTGTTGTTTATGTCAGTGGTCATATTGGTGTCACCCAAAGTGGACTGAGGGGACATCTGCGTAATTCTTCTTTTGACTTTAATCTGTTTCGAC
Source organism: Oreohelix idahoensis (assembly GCA_024509875.1). Lineage (NCBI taxonomy): Eukaryota > Metazoa > Mollusca > Gastropoda > Stylommatophora > Oreohelicidae > Oreohelix > Oreohelix idahoensis. The sequence continues at coordinate 330,334 of JAMPIV010014117.1, forward strand.
TTCTCTTTCTTCTGTTTCCTCTTGTTTACAAAAAGTGTAAATTTGTCATTGTTCATATCTTCTGGGTCAGATTCGGGTAAATCCACGTTATTTGTGTCTTGTGGTGCGTCATTGGTTATCTGGGGGTTGTTTTGTATTAATGGTGCAGCTGATGTTGATGGTGCTGATTTTGTAGGTTGTGCTCTGTCCGGAACTGTAAATGTGGTTGCTACTTGCGGTTTCCTTTTTGGGCATTGGTTAACCCAATGACTGTCCAAACCACAAATCGCGCAAGGCGTTCGTCTACCGGTCATTGTCACAGAAATTTTTACATTTGTCTCGTGTCCCTGCGACTGTAGTCTCATGTTGACATAGTGCGGGATGTTTCTGGTCGGGTTACTCATGAAGGCCCACTTGTCAGTAGCGTTCTTTAACTGAAAAGCGTCGGCTTCTTTGTCGCCCGTAATGGATGTGACGATTTGTAGAACAGCGTCCTTTTTTATCGTTGGGGGTCGCCAGTGTAGCACCCCCTTGGACTTTTCCTTCTCTTGATGTTCTATGATTATAGACATCTTGGGATTATCCCATTCGAATTTCTTCCCATGAAGCTTCTGATAGTGCGTTATATGAGCTGACGTCGTCAGGGTCGCATACCATTTTAGAGGGTCTGAAAATCTGTAAAGGGCTGCAATGTTATTTGAGCCCACCCCTGCAGGTCCAGCCAAAATGCTGGCCATCAGCGAGTAAGAGGCTCTCGCGGCTTGTGGTCCGGATATTGTTAAAACTAGAGTACCGGGTCTGTGCAGCGACCCGCCTTCCAGGGCGTCTTCCATGTTTAGAATAATATCTTGTACTTCCATTATGGATAGAAAAAAAAAACACACACGCTCACAACAAAGGTTTTTTTTTTTAACCAGCGGCACTTGGGCTTTCAGCCCTTCGGCCCAATGACATGTCATTGCGAGGCTGGGGAACCTGAGGACTTTCCTTCCAACCCGGTCAGGAGCTTCGCTCCTTCCCATCCACAGAGGGTTTATCACAGGAGCCGTTCAGGCTATTCAGTCAAATTTCCGGCCGTAAACATTTCTTCAAACGCCGACGCCCGGGTCTGAACCATGAACACCTGGTCGCCAGTACAACGCCGAAGCCATTACACCAGCGCGGCTCCCCACAACAAAGGTAATCCGCACGAAAAACTGTGAAATAACACTTGAACACTAGTGTCTTTTTTTTTTTTTTTTTTTTTCATAGTGTCTTTTTTTTTTTTTTTTTTTTTTAACTTTTATTTGTCGTTCTTCCACTTTACAAAAAAAAAACAGGTACATTGCATGAAATATCAGAAAAATACATTGTATATTACATATAAAGCTTTCTTCTCACTCTCACAAATAAAGTTACTCAAATTATTTTAAATAATAATAATAAGGTAATATAATAAAAAAAAATTTAAAAATGAAACAAAAATAATAAAAAAATTAATAAAAAAGATTTATAGCTAATTCAAATTTCTCAACAGTTCCTAGTATTTTTCATATGTATAAATTAGCTTACACTTGCTCACATTCCACTTTTTTCCATTAAAAACTTTAAAAACATTAAAACATATAGAAAAAACCATATAATCAATGTTTACATACATAGGAAAAAAAAAACCAATAAGTGCCCTCCCCCATTGCTGAGAAAAAGGATCCCAAAAGAAAATAAAAAACACAAAGGTCCAAGAGTAACACTAGGTTTTTGAAGAGACAAAAAGAAAAGAACAAAGTTCCTTCTTAAGCTATCCGTTGAAATCCAATGACAAAGAAAACCATATAATCAATGTTTACAGACATAGGATTAAAACCCAAAAAAATGCCCTCCCCCCCTTGCTGAGAAAAAGGATCCCAAAAGAAGTTAAACAAACACAAAGGTCGAAGATTTAAACTAGGTTATAGAAGAGACAGAAAGAAAAGAACAAAGTTCCTTCTTAAACTATCCAATAAATTAACAGTATTTGCAAAGAAAATAAAGGATGGTACATTTTCCGTAATTGAAACATATTCACTCTCAAACCGTTGTCACCCCCTTTTTTTTAAAATGTAAAAGAAAAAACGTCCACGTATTCACACTTCCCTTACGTACTTAAACAAAGTGAAGTATAGAAAATGATAATTTAAAAATAAACATAGTAAAACATCCATACATAAAAAAGAAAAGGAAATGGTTATTTTTGGAGTTCTCCCTTGTTGGTTTTATGTTCCTAAAATATGCTCCATTTTTTTTTGAAAATATGTAGAAAAACAAATTTTGACTGAAATATTTCCCTTCATAAACTGCTTTGTTTCTGCATTTCCAAACGGTGTCCCTGTATTCTGCTAAAATGCGTAATATTTTTTCCCCTAAGGGCGGGTCAATTTTTGGAGTTAAATTTAACATAATTGCTTTATATATGTCAAATTTTCCATTTGTGTATCTACTAAAAGTTTTTCCCAGCTCTTCTACTGTTGATTTGATCGTATTACAACGGAAGAAGATATGGTCTTCTGTTTCCTTTGCTGTTGTACCAAAGCAGAGTCTACATTTTTGCAAGGTCATATTCCTGTGTTCTTTTTTCTGTGTGAGTGGTGTTAAATTGAATAATAATCTATAGGTTATTTCCCTTGCCGATGGTGGTATGTTTTTTTATGTGTAGATTTGCGAAGATTTCCGTATAATCTGTTATCCCATATTTGTATCCTATTTTTATTCGTTGGTCTAAAGATGGTTCTTGTGTCTGTATCAAGTATTGATATATATTTTTGGTTGACTGGTGTAGAAGTTTTTCATTCCCTTTTATGCATCTGATGCAGTGTTTGTAGAAGGGCGGTGGTGTTCCGGAATGGTGTGGTATGGTGTTGTTAAAATTGCATATTTTTGTTATATAAAGGCCTATGTAATAGTGTGTTAAAGGGTATCCTTTTGGGTCTTTTATTACGTCGCTTATGAATTTGATTCCTAGAGTGTTTATTTTTGTATTAATGTCTTGCAGTGATATTCCACCCCGTTGTTTCTCTTGTATTAAGGTTTTGTGTTTGATACTGTGAAGTGTATGTCTGAAAATAAAAATTCTAATTAAATGATTTATTTCGGTTATGTATTTTTTAGGGGGACGAAAAATATTTGAAATGTATAGCACACTTGGAAGTATGTACGTATTACAAATAACGCTTCTACCGAAGATCGTCGCGTTCTTAAATTGGTATCTTTTTAGTTTTTCCTTGATTTTTGAAATTATTTTTTTTCACATATCGTTATCAGATCTTCCTGGTGTCGAGGAGAAAATTATTCCATATATTTTCATTTTGCTTGTTTGTGTTAATTGAAAGGGAAAGTCCGTTTTATTTTTCCATTTTCCTATTCCCATTATAGATGACTTTTGTATGTTTATTTTGAACCACTCGCATGGCCAAAAGTTTTAAATGTGTCGAAAATAGTTTGTATTGATGAAAAATTTGATGGAAAAAAGACTGTGTCGTCTGCGTAGGCTATTAGCTTTTTTTCCCCTAATCCTGGTACGTGTATTCCTTTAATATGAGTATTTAGTTTTATTTTCCTTAGTACTGGCTCTAAGACTAGTGTGTATAATAAAGGAGAGAGAGGGCAACCCTGTCTTACTGCTCTTTTTAAGTTTATTGGTTCAGACAAAGTGTGATTTATTAAAAGTTTACTTTCCGGCTTTCTATATATAATTTTTATCCATGTCCTAAAGTATTGGCCGAGATTATTTTCTTGTAGAACTTTATGTAGAAATCCGTGATCAACTCTATCAAAGGCTTTTTCTTGATCAACGGATAATACTGCTGCTGGTGTGTTTTTTTCATGTGTATACTGGATGACATCCCTAATGAAATGTGTATGTTTATTTATGGTTCTGTTTTTTACACTGTATTGTTGATCCGGGTTAATCAAAGTAGGCATGAAAGGTTTTAATTTGTTTGTAAGGGTGTTGGTGTCGTTTTCATAGTGATGAATAGAAACGCGAATGGTTACAATGGAATAAATGTCAACAATGTCTTTCAAACGAAAAACCAACAATGTATCTTGAATTGTGTGAACTGGTCAAGTATTGGCATCACACGAGTCGTTGATAACTTTACATAGATTTTATTCACCAGGACACGAAGTGGACAAGACGGACATCGTCACAGGCGCAAAGATCACACGACAACATATTGATTTATTACTGCTAAAGTTCCTGAAGATTCTCTTCTAGTAAAGACCTCTGTCCATAGACTAAGGATTACAAAAACTGTTACCGTATAATATCCTTCTCAGTCACGACCGTTGACCTTCTTTCAAGGACGTCTATCATGGTAACGTATACATACTCTGGGGTGAAATCTTCCATATTACATTTGTTAAAATTCCCAGACGTTCTTCGTACATAGCGTTGTACATCATATAATTTTCACACAAAGTCATATACGATAATCCTAACAGTAAAGGCTTTCAGTTGGCTAACCTCTCTTTACATCCAAGCCACGACTTTGGCATTGAAGCATGTACGGCATATAAAACATGTGCGTAAGATAAACAATATAACTTCTTCTACTCGTAGGAATTCTCCGTCTACGATTCAAATCTTAAAGGCAAGCGACTCTGTAGATCCATTCTAGGAACATCTTAATTCCCGCTAGACTAGTATTAGAGCGGCCTTTTTTCATACAGCATTAAAATAAGAAGTGGGACGATAACTCACGTGACATTCCTGATATTGGTTTCGACCTGAAGACCAATACAGATCACTAGAAATAAATGGCTTCCTTAAAATGCCATTGAATACGAAATATAAAATTACTATCATGGACACAAGTCAGTTCCATGTTTCCACTTCAAAACCTGACGTCACAAACTACTCAACTAGGTTACACGTGCGTCCAAAGCAACACTCACAGCTTTGTGCACGTCAGTGCGCGAATCATTCGACCGCACAAATAATATAACTATATAAAACTGGTGCGTACATTTGGCAGGACCGAAGACTACCCCCTTAGGTAATAAATGTACGTAACAGCTCCCTTATTACCTCCCCTTAAAAAAATTAATCCCATTAATTTTTTTCGAACTAATTACTCGAGAGAGGTGAGTCAAAACTACAACAAGATTTATGACATGCATAAAATTATATCATATTAAGAAAAGAATATTAACTTGAAATTAATATAACTAAATGACAGTATGCATTAAAGCACACATCCACCATCGACCTACTTTGGAACGATGTGGTAATATTCAAAATAAAAAGAAGTTGAAAAAATGAAAATGAAGAATCAACAAAAAAGATGATAATAAAATTCAACTAAGTTTTCAACAAAATTTGAAACATATGATTTCAAAAATGAAAATGAACAGCAACACTGATGATAATCAATGATAAAAGAATCAGTGAAACAGAAAATTTTGAAATACAATGTGCAAAAATGAAGCAATGCAAAATTAAACACTTTAAGAAGCAACGCACTTACTGATATCTAGCACTAGTAAGTTTGACTAGTTATCTAAAAGTAAAATATCATGTAGTGGGATACGTGACTACACGTATTGCGAGACACTAATAACGTTAGTAGATGTGTGATTTATAAACAATCAAATTGATTAAATTGAATTAATCTAATTCTAGTACTTAATTACACATAAATAAATAACTAGTAATTTATTCTAAGTAATTCTAATTTCAGTCATTGTGAATATTCGTTCAGAACTATTTAGAGTCAACAAGAATATGTTCCTAACGTTCCATGCACGAAATAAGTTTACGAACACGATATGTAGTGTAATATGTTCCATAACACTAACGAATGTCTATTTGTTGCTTTTTACCAATGTTTCCATACTACAAAAAAAAATGTTACTTTAATATCACTGTTCTCGTTCTAATAAAACGTTACTTCACAAGAAATAATGTTATAATCCATATGTAAGTATGTTCTGAAAGTTATATATATACGAATACTGCAAAACTATACATAGTCTTCACAGATGTACAATTAATGACACTGTACAAAGTTATTCATGTTTCGGTGAGGACGTTTCTCCATCTAAAAGTGGTTTAGTTTCACCAAGTTCACTAGGGCATCTTGAAAGACAGTCTGCAAATACATTCTGTACTCCAGGAATAGCTCGTATCTCAAAATGGAACGGTTGAAGAGCTATAGCGTAACGCGCTGACTTTGATGACTTAACGTTTCCAGTATTCAATGCGGTAAGAGCTTTCTGGTCAGACTCCACCACAAAGTGTGATCCGAGGAGATAACGATCCAGTTTTGTGATTGCCCAGACAAGAGCGAGAAGCTCTTTGTCTAGAACGGAGTACTTCATCTCGCTCGTTGTAAGCTTTCTGGATACGTACATAATTGGAAATAAGGTGCCTCCGTATTCTTGCATCAAAACTGCCGCGATAGCGTAGGAAGAAGCATCACTGCGAAGAACAAAGGTGAGATCTTTGTTAGGCAACCTTAAAAAAGGCTTATTTGAAAAAAATTGTTTTATATAGTCTAACGCCGTTTGGTGATCCTGCGACCACTTTATTACATTAGGTGTGCCCTTCTTCAGTAAAGACGAAAGAGGTGCAGTTATAGTAGACAAATGAGGGATGAATTTAGAATAGAACTGTATTAGTCCTAAGAGTGACCTCACTTGTTTTTTTGTCTTAGGTGCTGAGATGTTTAAAATTTTAGAGACGTTACTGTCTTCTGTATACATTAAACCGCGACCTATACGGTGACCAAGAAATGAGATGTCATGAAAACCGACAAAAGCCTTTGAAGGTTTCGCTGTTAAGTTATAATCCCGTAAGGTAGAAAGTAAAGATTTTAAACCCTGAATATGTTCATCCCAAGAGTCACTGAAAAGACAGATGTCATCTATATAAGTAATGACATCGGGACGATGAGACAATATGCGGCGCATCATGCGTACAAAGGTAGCTGGCGCATTCATTAACCCGAAAGGCATAAAATTATATTGAAAAAGACCCCGTGGCGTCGAGAAAGCAGTGAATGGCTTTGCTTTCGCATGAGATTAATTCTTAATAATGTTCGCGTCTAAAAAGAGGTAATGGTTCCGCATGAATTTTGTAACTTTGTTTTAACTTTTGTGTAAAATCTACGCCAAAGACGTATTTTTGTTTGTCTTTCTTCCGTAATGATTACCATAGAAAGAAGAGGATGGTGATGAAGCTGGTTCAATTATATTGTAATTGGGCATATCATCAATGCACTTATCAACACCTTATCACGAAAGTGTAAAAGGAATAGCGATATGGGCGAACTCGAAATGAGTATCGTCAGTCAAAAGAAGGTACATGTGGGATGTTCCACACACCTTTCCCTAAAACTCTGTTAAGTGATTGTTGAAAGTATATGTCTGTGTCCTGAGCCAAAAATGGTGGTCTGATCCCTCCTTGTAAGAGGGCCGATGTTATCTTTAGGATTCAGGGACGGGCCATACATCTGTAAACCTATCTTCCAGCGTTTCCATGGCCCATCTATTCAGCAAAGATTCCCTTTGTTTGTTGTTCGTATGAGTGATTTTGAGAGAGTTTTTGCGGTGTGTTACTTGGTCTTGTTCCCTTGTTTGCTAATCTTTCTTGCTTGTCATTACTAGGTGTATTGATTGTGAGCAGGGATCCATGCAGTAACTATTCTGATGCCTATAGGAAGAGATAAGCTGATCCAGAACCCAGGATTAGTTTGGCTGATTAAGTTCTACAATGTTGCACTGCCTTCCAGAGCTGAAGGGTAGACAATGATCTCTGTCGTGAAAACTGTAGCCACAAGCGGCGGAAGTAGCGTCGATTAAAGTTCCTATACATATTTTTTGTTAACTAGACACATAATATTTGTTTGTGTTACAATATGTCTGATGATTATATTGTAGTTAATAATATGTTATAAACTAGTTTTTTAATCACTGTTCACTTAATCGTTACTCTGACGTATGACCTGGGATGTCGGTGAGGCCTCCTCTTGTGTGTTAGGATAGAATTTTAGAGACTTGCTGCCGTTGATAT